>CM029371.1:10408764-10646264 GCA_017165825.1 Hepsetus odoe
AAAGAGACATTCATTAATGGGAATGTGTTGTGTGTTGTGTGCAAGTACATGAAGTATGATTGGCTGCTCACGCACACACAACACCATCTTATCCCAATGTCTATTAACTGCAGTAAAAGGCACCGCATGACTGATTTCTAGATGTTCTTCTTTGGCCAGTATTGATGTATAGTTTCTGCACTCTGGGAAGATATTTTTCATAATTTATTACATTAATTCTTTTTTTATTACTGCTTTTCTCTTCATAGGAAGTTATTTAGAACATGTCAACCGTAGCACTACGGTGCTGGTTTTCCTCAGTGGGTTTCTTTTGTTCATTTGCACTTTCATTTGCTTTATTTTGCACCTTACTCTAGTAATGCTTCAAATTTGGAGGCTTTAGTTGAGAAGGTTAGAAAGGTTTTACTTTTATACTCTGACAGCCAATGCCTTTTTGGGACTTCCGTTCAGGCTGAAATTCATGGTGACCCATACTCCTTAACTGCTTGATCGCATTGTCCTGGCATGGACGCTGTGGGCATGATGGGACCAATACACCTAATGTTTTCCAGTTTTCATCACACATAGGTTTTTAACCATGGTTGCCATAGCCTGGTTATTAGATATTTACTACCAAGTAAGGAACAGAGATTATTAGGTAAAAATAACAAGTGTAAGATATATTCTAACATTATACGGCTTAAAGCTATTTGAGGACAACTTTAGAAACCTGCGCCTTTGAGTATCGCACGATGAGAGTTTCGATGCAATTCTGCTTCATGGAAAGAGTCCATGCACTGTCTTCTAGGCCCCATACTGTTTATTTCCATGGAGGAAACAGGTAATTGTACTTGTATTGTATGTTAACTTTTTATTACTTGTCTTGTCTGTCTACAGCATCAAGAGAAATCTTATGTAAACAATGTGTATGTCTGATTTCAGAAAAGGAGAAAACTGAAAACATGCAAATGAACATGTTCAATAAAATGAAGGCAGTTATGAGATTTGTCATTCTTCTGAACTGATTGAGTACAAACGCTTGGAGTTTTAAGGCAATCCTGATCAAACTGCAGACTAGAATTAAACAGAAATATTCTTTATTAAAACATTTAAATACATCACTATAGTAACATTTAAATCAGTATCAAAATAAATCTACGCAGTTTAGATAGAGGGGTCTATGAAGACATAAGAGATAAATGGTGTTGTAAAAGGAATTAAATTAAGCAAAGAAGACCGCAAATATAATAGGAGAGTCGGGGTGAGGGGTGAGGGGGTATTTGGTGCTAAAAAAAGATATTACAGGTGTCAATGATCTTTGCTGCTCCTTGGCTCGGCGGCTTTGATAAGATTTCCTGTCTCCTTCTTCAGAACACTCAACAAGGTCTGAGAACTTTCTAAAATCTGAAAAGGGAATTAACAGAGAAGAGTAACTGCTGCTGTAGTGGTAATTCACTACATATAATATTTATATAAATGTATACTAAAAAGCTTTGTTAGAAAAAAATTACTTGAGTAACTAGGGCTGGTCCAAAAAGCATATTATGGGTGAGGAATGCTTGGTGTGTCTCAACATGAGGAGGTGCGTTACAGGATAGAAAACAGGAAACTGAAAGTGACTATTCTTGTCATTGCGAGGTCACAGCACACAGTGAACCACAATGAAATTGGACCTCTGCATTTAACCCATGCAAACACTGCGCAGCAGTGGGCAGCTATGAAAGTGCTGGGGAACAGTGACAGGGACGGTACCTTGCTCAAGGGTACCTCAAGGCAACCTACTGGTGAGGGAATCGAACCCACAATCTTCCGATCCAGGGCAACTCCCTAACCACTAGGCCACCGCTGCCCTAAAGCATCTAGCAGAGGATGGTTTCAATCCTTCGACCTCTGGCTAATGGGCCCAGCACGCTACCGCTGCACCACTCTGCTGCAGTAGATGTCCAGGTTGGGAGGAGGGGTGCTTTCAACAATACCTGGATATGTGTAGAGTCTCCAGATATTCTGATAGCATAGTTGGTGAAAAGGTTACAGTGGCAACCCCAGAGTTCCTCTATATTCTCTTAAAGGTAGTTGCGTCAATGAGTAATTAATTTTGAATTAATTTTGAGTGTCAATATTTTGAAAAACATTTTCTTTCACTTTGTTGCAAAGTGCACACACAACTACCACAGCAACCTGTTTGCCAACGTCTGACCAATGGTCAATACTCTAATTTTTTAAACATAAGGCCTAGATACTCACCTTCATGTAGGCAGCCTCCGTCTCAGCAATGGTGCGGTCAAATTCAGCACGTGCAGCGAGGCGGTTGCCCAAGCTTTCATTCACACGGCTAAGTTTCTCTGTGAGCACTCGGATGTCATGCTGAAGACGAGCCTTCTCTGCTTCCTCCTGCTGGATCTGCTTATTCAGCTCATCCCTCTTAAAGCACAGCTCCTCTATACCTAAGCAGACAGGACGAATGGTAATTGGAAAAGAAGCATGCATGTGTGGCTGGGGGAGAGGGCTCTACAGGGCCAGGTTTGAGAAACGCTGCTAAATCTCTAAACAGAAGCCACACTAAAGTGGGACACTGATTGCAGGTCCTTGTAATGAAACACGAAGGAGTCTGTTTATGTACAAGCATCTGTAGCCTTTCTCAGCAGACATCTTGCTGAATCATGTAGAAGTGATAATGTAGGAGGCGTCTGTGTGTGTTTGTCAGGACATCTCATCATCAAGGTTTTCACAGGGGCACAAAAGAATTACAGTACACAAACCCCTGCATTCAAAATGAAAGAATGGCTTGGGATTTGGGCTTTTTAAAATCACACGTCGGCTGCTGCCTTTAAACTTCAGTGTATTCGTGTAAAAGTTAGCACATCAAAGTGCAGAACTTTTTCCATTCTATGATTTATAAATTAAAAATAAAAAAGTTGGAAAGTGGTCAACTGCTTGGTGTGTAAACCACATGAAGGTCACAGTACAGCGAACCAAGTAGGAGAGGCAAACAAAAAATCTACTTCAGAAATGGACTTTTATAGAGCGGATCTCTGGCTGTAAATAAATTCAATAAAAGTACTTTAAATCCATTTTAAATGAACTTCAGCTACTAAAGCTGAGGCTGCGTCTTAATGGTGGAGTTAATGGTCTTTCCCATCTCCTGGCCCTAATGTTCTGATCTGTAGCTCACATCCTTCCTACATACATTACAGTACTGACTAGCATTTGAAACCTCTTGACCTCTGGAAAAAATCCGAACACTAAAAGTGCGCAGCAAATGTAGTTTAATTCAGCCATTCGGGTGCAGCCTACATTTGGAGCCTACTTACCGGTCAGGCCGGACATTAGTTCCGCTTATATGTTTACTGAAGATAGACGCCGAGTAAAGTAAAGGTGAAGTTAAGAAATGTGAACGCTGCCAACGTTTATTCCAAAAGGGCTTCATAAGCGTTTTACTTACACTTCACCAGCTCGTTGTTGTATGTTTGCAGTGCGGCTCCTTGCTGGGTCATACTGACTGGAGAGCAACGTTGTTTTCTTTCCGTAAAGCAGCACAAAAAGGACCTCTTCTTCTGTAACTCAGGGGAGAGTTTGTGCTCGAGCCATCCGGACAGTCTAACACATGTCAAGCCTCCTTCCTGTTTCTACAGCAACCGGGCGATCCGTCCACTGATCGCTGAGTTTATGGCGGCCGCGAAACGGGCGATTCAGTCTTTCATCAGCGCCACCTGCTGGACCGGAGCGACCAGCCGCACGGCGCTCCTCACTCAGCCTTTCAAACTGATCGGAGGAGCAGCACGAAACCCGCCAGGCCGAAAAAGCGACGGTGCTGTGAAAAGTGAACGTGACTGTTCTTGTCATTGCGAAATGCAGCCTCTGCGTTTCCCCCATGCACACACGTGCAGCAGGGGGCAGCTATTTAAAGCGCCAGGGGAGCAGTGATGGGGACGGTACCATGCTCAAGGGTAGCCCAGGGCAACCTACTGCACTGGGATTTGAATCCACAACCTTATATGTATGTTCTCCTGTGATTTCACCGATGTGTCCTCTATGAGATGTAATCTCTCCCTCTCTCTCTCTGATACAGTCATTAATTCATTTCCATTAATTTTGCTTGCAGAAACTGTATACTGTCATTAATATGACTAATAAGAGCTGGTCAAAAGTGAAAAAGAATAAAATTATATTTTTCCTCTTTTGTTTCTATTTTAATATATTTTTTCTTGTATTTTTTTGCTCTATTTCTTTTCTTTCTTTTTTCTGCACACTTGTTACCTTTTGTATTTGTTTCTTTTTTTCCATTTTTTCTGTTCTATTTCTTTCTTTTATTATTGTTATTTTTATTTTGTTCTATTTGTTTTTTACCACGGAGAGCAGATCGTTGACGTCATCGCAGTGCGACAGCGGCTTGAAGAGAGCGCGCGGGGCTGGATAGTAAACAGCTGTGGGAATCGCGTCGCCTCCCCAAAATAAAAATACAGCTTTAACGAGGAACACGTCAGATTCATCGGAAATGTTACTGTCACGTTACGTTTAGTGTTCATAGCCGAAGGCTGGAAACAGACTCAGCGGAATGAAGGACGCCCGGTCGGTTTTAGTGCCTCACGGGCTGCCGGCAGCCTGGGCCGCTGTGACTGCTGCTCTGGTGAGATGCAGATACGAGCTTAGTGTCAGCCTGCTTCTGCTTAACACGGCACATTTCACCCCTCACAGGCCACATGCTTTTTTACTTTACTTATCTCATCCTGCTGGATGAACTTTGCTAGCTAGTTGACGAGTGTTGCTAGTAGTTGACAGCTCGCGCCCAAGTCAGCAGATCTCAGGGTTCGGCTGGTGATGTCAGGTTAAAAGTATGTTGTTTGATAAACAAATTGGTTTTATTTATTTTTCCTCCAGCAAGAAATGATTCATTAACTTTATTCATGCTAACAAACATTATATTTTATAGTTAAACTGATATATTAAGAATCTTACAGCATTCATTTGAGTCATTGCTGCACAGCGCTAGTAGACAATAGATACATTACTCTTTTAAACCATTTTTGCAAATGTGTGAAACAGTGTTTATAATAACAGTTTTGGTGGTTGTGGTTTTGTGCTCTGATAGCTCACATTGTCGATCCTTTAGGTGTCTCCTGTAGGACCCCCTGCAGTCCCCGATGAGACTATTTCTGAAGCTCTGGCCCTGATGTGTGAACAGGGTCTTGGTCAGTATGTAGAAGGCTGGCTATTGGAGACTCTGCAGGTTCGTTTGACCACTGAGGTGGCTCCAGAGTTTTGGACTGGGCTAAATAAACCAGAAGGAGATTCACAGGAGACTGACAGGGCAAGGGCACTGTTAGAGGCCTTCAGGACTCTGCTGCTACGACTCGAACCGTTTCTTGGTAGGTGTCATTTCTTTTATTTCTTTCTTTCTTTCTTTATATAACTGATTTCTTGTTTTGCCTTTCATTGGAAGTGATAGCTTGCAAGTGGTTTTCCATGTGAGGTGGGTAGGATTCATCACCTGAAGTGTTGTCTTTTTGCTATTGCTATAGAGGCTATTGTAATGATTCTGTAACAGGTTTTTGCACTTCAGTCATGTACTGTGTTCTCAGGCTGCAAGCTTTAATCTGAATTTGACAGTTCAGCTGCATCAAATAATTATAATAAATTGTTTTTGTTTATAATATACTGTTTTGTAATTATATGCAATGGAGTAGGTGCTACATTTTTGGAGGAAAATATTGCTAAATATATGTTAAAAAAGAATTTAAACAGGAATCAGATTGAGATAGAATGAATGATTTCATGAATAATTTGAAGAATTTTAAGTGAATTGTTTTGTGGTCATAGATTCACATTACAAGTGTTTTTGCAACATCTCTGTTTTTTGTTCCAGGTGGGCTTGAGAGGCTTGGCTCATGGCAGGATGAAGGCCGGGGGGGTCTAATGGGCCCTGGAGCCCATGGCCTGCGTGAGAGGGCCTTCTCTGTCATCCGTGCCATCATCCTCTTCTCCCCTCCAGCTGTGCTCCAGGAGCGTATCCTTGAGTTTTACAGTCGCACCTTTTCTGTGCATATGAGCCAGACAGGAGAGGGCTTACAGGGTGAGCAGGAGGGAGAGGAAACCGATGAAGGCTGTGTGTGTCCAGGCTGTGCTGCACCACCTCCATTGTGCTGGTGCAAAGAAGCCCTTCAGCAGCTGCAGGAGCTTAGCCACATTCTGTAAGTGTACTAGGTCTGCATTGTTTTGTAAAAAATAAATAACAGTGCTGTGAAAAAGTATCCCTATGCTTTATTTTTTGTGCTTTTTTGTGGTTTATCCCTTTATGATTTTATGTTTCTGTTTGTTCATAATAAAAAATTATTCCTGACCTAATAGTATATAGTTAGTGTGTGTGTATATAAATTATTTGTTGATTACTCAAAGACAAACTCTAACCAGTTCTTATATCACCCATGGGTAAAAGAAGGTACCCCCTTAGTAATTCAGTCAACCAAGGAGTCAGTTTGATTGATAAGGAGTGTATAAGACTAACCAAACCCAAGAATGATTGCTGTACTTTAGGAATAAAATTAGGAATATCCAAGGTTTGGTCATATGTTCTTGGATTTTAAAACTTAGGTGACATACCTACATCAAAGCTCACATAAAAGCTGGGAAGCTAGCTTTATCCCCACAACTTTGTCAGAAAAGAGCTACAAAAATAGACATGTAGAACTAGTTATTTTAAATAAAATTTTACCGGTAAAATTAATAGAAAGGTATAATAAATGTCAAGACAATAACTTGTATAAAGTAATGTAGATGAACATTTGTTGACAGTTTTTTGTTATAATTGTATTTTCCTTTGCTGGGTCAGGTATGGCAGGTGTTCAAAGCCTGGGGTTGCCATGTTTGTGATTAGGAACTCCTACATTAATAAGTTATATACTTAAAGCGAATTTGAAAATTTTAAGTCATTGCCAGTATTTGGCAATTATTTTCTGTATGCTTTTATGTTGTGTTACAGGTCGAGACTCCAGCTGTTGGAGAGGGTGAGTTCTGAAGCAGTGACTAACATATTGCATCGACTTATTGAGCAGAGGATGGAGCAGCGTTGCCGAGGCGAATATGAGAGCTCCTTCCTAGCAGACTTCAATGGTGTATGAGGACCGATTTTTGTATTACCCTAAACATATATACACATGCACTCTTTGATAAGTTATTTTTTAGCCACCGATGCTTTTTACTTCTATAAATTTCTGGTATATTTAATCATGTTATATATTTAATCATTGTTATATATTGCAGTGGTTGGAGCAGGTGCTTGGCTGGCTCAGCAGGGTCTTTGCCAGTGAGGTGGGAGAGACGGTCACCAGTTCTATTCCAACTGATGCTAAGCCTGAACTGCCTGGTAGTGCTATCCTCCAGCGATGGCGCTGCCACATGCACCAATTCTTTTGCCGCATCTATGTCAACATGAGAATTGAGGAGCTTTTTAGCATTATTCGAGGTAAAAACCAAAGTGCTGGCTGTGCCTGCTTACAGTTTGGCTCTTTCGTTAAGGCTGTTATTTGTCATTGTTTATGATAATAATAATAACAAAAAGTATACTGTGGAATATCTAGAGAAATAAATGAACTAATAATTACAACCTTACAAAGACTTAGTGAGCATAATTGACCTCAGGCTCTCTGGATGAGGATAGCATAATCTCAACTCTCCTTTGGGCCATCTGGATGTTAACCTGTGTGGCCATCTGTCAATTGATATAACAAATTGAACTGACAAAAAAAAATGTAATTACAAAATGTAATAACTTAGTGAAGTTACATAACCCTTTATTTATTTGCTTTAAAATCAAGCAATGCAAATATCTTGATCTACTTAGATTTCCCAGAATCCATCCCAGCCATTGAAGACCTAAAGTTCTGCCTGGAGCGGACCAATCAGAGGCAGCAACTGCTCACTTCCCTCAAGTCTGCTTTTGAAACACGTCTACTGCACCCAGGTTGGGATCATTAGAGTCATTGTCGTTGAATATAAAAGTGGTTTCTTTCTTCAGACTCATTTAAGCGGTGTGGAACAGTGTGAACCATGGATCTTAATACTTCTGCCACACATGCACTAAGAAGGCTACATATTAAAAACTTGCTCGTAGGTATTTTATCTAATCACCCTATACTATAACTTGGGGAAAATATTTTACTGAATAAGCAATTACTGAAAATATTAAATAAACACAACTAATGCCTTAAATGTATTCTCTCAAGGAATGTTAGTTTAGGTTTTTTTAAATTTTATTTTAATGTTGCTTCATAACATCTGATTTTTAAACATAAGTCAAATCTAATGCTTAAACATACTTTCAGGCTATTATACTGACCTTTACTCTTAATTCACAAACAAAAATGTCAGTAGTTTTAAAAATGTTGCTGAACAGTGGTTTAGATATATGAACTTTCAGTAAAACCACCTGAACTAATTTTCTGTTTCTTTAAGTACCAAGAAACGCAGTGATTAAAGCTTACACTGACCAAATGGTCGAGGCTGGACCTCATTACTGAGGTGTTTGTGGAAAAAAAAAAAAAATTATATTTTTAACATTTTAAGACACTTAAAACCTTTTCCTCTCTCACCACATCCATAAACCACCTCTTTGGCCTTCCTCTTCTCCTCTTCCCCTATCCCCCTCTTCCCTGGCAGCTCCTTCCTCAACATCCTTCTGCCAGTATATGCTTTGTCTCTCCACTGCATATGTCTAAACCAACAGAATCTCACTTCTCTCTCGTCTCCAAACCATCCAACATGTCTCTCTAATGAACTTGTTTCTTAAATGCTTTAAACGCAGCATCTTTAACTCCACTTTCAGCTCCTTCAGCACCATCATCTCCAACCCGTATAACATAGCTGTCTCATTTCTCTTTCATTCTTGCTGGTACCCGTCTGACAAGGATAACTCTTTCCACTCCTCTCCAACCATTCCAACCTGCTTGCATTCCCTTTGACACATGCCTTTAGTACTCCCCGTTACTCTGAAATGTACCAAGTATTTAATTTCCTCACCCTTCTCCAATTGTACTCCTTGCATCTTAGCCATTCCACTGTTCTCTCTTTCATTCACACATGTATTCTATCTTAGTCCTACTGACTGTCAGTCCTCTCCCCTGTTGAGCATATTTCCACTTTTCCAGGGTCTCCAAGTTGCTCCCTGCTTTCTCTTCAGATCAAAATGTCATCTGCAAACATAATAGCCTACAGGGACTCCTGTTTAATTTTTTATGTAAACCTACAATTTTTAATTGTTCAGTTATTGTATGATTTCAGTAAGGTGTCTTATCTGAAAAGAGATATTTAAAAATATTAATCTTGCTTCCCGTTACCCCTGCAGGAGTCCACACATCAGACATCATCACTGTATACATTTCAGCCATTAAAGCTCTACGAGAATTGGACCCCTCCATGGTTATTCTTCAAGTAGCCTGCCAACCAATTCGCAAGTACCTCAGGTTAGGTTTCAGACATTACACCAGCTTTCTGTCAGTCTAGTATCCTAATAGAATACTGTTATCTAATCATTTTACCCACGTATGATAACTGATTAAGCATTTCAGTGATTTTTTTTTTTTTCCTATTCTTCCTGAAAACACATCTTAAAGTGTGCAACAGTTCTTGTTATTTTGTTTCAAATTTATCCACACTTTCTCTGTTGGGGACAGCAGGACTCTCCAGTACTCGTACCATCTTCTTCCCTAACCATGCCTTTGTAATGTATGCAGAATGTGGTTTTGCATGGTCTTATAGATAAATGCATTATTGTTCCTGGAAACAATTATGCTTGTAGCAATTAATTTCTACTAACAAATTAAATTAGGTTGACTATACAGAGACTTAATCATACAGTCTGCAATTAAAGTTCATAAGAATCAGTGTTTGTTTGTTTAGTTTTCCAATTTTCTCAAATGATTTCTTCCCTAACTTTTTGGTTTGGTGTTGTATGATATTTGGGGTTATTGTGAGAATGTCACTACATACTTTTTAGAGCATGTCATGGTAAGGAGAAACTAATGAATCATGTTTTATTGTATTTAGTGCAGACTTCTCTGGTAAATTGTGAATTAAATAATTGGAAATATTTTTTAATTATTTTTGAGATTTAGGCATCAGCTATGTGATTTTACTTTCTACCAGTACAGAAATATAAATGCCACCCCTTAAACTGCATTAGTTGGTCGCCTTGTTTAGAAAACCGCTCTGTCCAAGTGTCGGGATTTTATTTAACAAGATATAGTATATAAGCTGCTTCCATTTCAACATTCTCTGCAAGTGCACATTACATGCTCAGGGAAATATTGTGAAAAGCTTATCAAAACTTGAAAAATATTCAGGCTTACATGTATTTTATTCATGTCAGGCTGTAGCAGGAACATTGAAAATTTGTCTCATTTGACTCATTGGCTATTATGTTGTTTCTGGGATGGGCAGAACGCGTGAAGATACTGTGCGCCAGATTGTTGGGAGTCTGACTGGTGATGCTGAGGGGTGCAGTGATCTGGCCAATGAGCTTTCTCGTGCAGACCCTGTTAACCTAGAAACTCAGGACAGTGAAGATGAAGGGAGTGACCCAGAGGAGTGGACACCTGATCCTACTGATGCACTCACAGGTTAGAAACAAATGAATAAACAATATATCCAAATAATGACATTGAAGGTGTACCCACTACTCATCTTGCTTGCTCTCTCTAGATAAGACAGGCTCTAAGCGACGTTCCTCAGATATTATCAGTCTTCTCGTCAGTATCTATGGCAGTAAGGAGATCTTCATTGACGAATACAAGACTGTGCTGGCAGATAGACTACTCCACCAGCTCAACTACAACACAGCTAGGTATTCACACACTCAAGTCATTTTAGTTTTCATTATATACTTGCTAGTCTAAATATGAATAATCATATTACTTTTACATTTGCCAGGAAGTAGTGTAACAAGCATCACACTGCTGGGTTGCCTTCTACCCATATTGCATCCATCTTCCCTAGTCAGGTGATGCACTTGACTGTCCACATAATATAAATAAACATTCTTCTTCACCTTTGCACCTTCTTCTGTTGCTCCATGGTCAAGTTCTGGAGCTTAAGATAAGACCTCTCTTAATAACATGGTCATTGTACATGCTTTCAGTGGTGGACATGGGTCGGCATGGGGACTGACTGGTCTAAGGCTATGAAGCCACATATGCAACAAGCTGCAGGGCACTGAATTCTGGCACCTTTTTTATCTTGACCAGCATGAACCTTTTCAACAATTGTTTTACTGTAGTAGCCTGAAGGTATCCACAAACACGAGTCCACCAGCAATTAAAGCCTCCTTTAAGACTGAACCCAGCTAGCCTCTGCTTCCTGTGTGCAGCGTTGTGCCTTGGGCCCCCTTCCTTGGACCAATTTTGGTAGTTAGTAACCATCGCATACAGGAAGGCTTCACAAAACCTGCTGTTTTGGGTCAGTTGCCTTGCCATCACATGATACATTTAGGGCTCACTAAGGTCCTTACATTTGCCATTTTTCCTGTTACAAACACATCAATTTCAAGAACTGATTTTTCACTTTGGTGCTGAGCGCTGTATACACAACCCGACACTGCCTTTTTTTTCCCTGGACAGGCTCACATGCCACCCTAGTTCAGATAAGATGCCGATATTAGGGTAAAACTGGCAAAATAATGTTGCCTCACTGTTGTTAATCGTTTGCTCTTTTGTTTATACTATGCTGAGAAAAATATTTGGCCATTTTCTGATTTCCTCTATTGTTTATTCTCTGGAAATAGTATACAAAGTCAACATGATTAAATGCAACGGTTTTCAAATCATTTGTGATTTACAGAAGGATGAAAAATTTACCAACATTTATGTCAACCATGTAAAAAGTAATTGCCTTAGTCACTCAATCATTGAACCAAAGTTATTTGAAAAAGGGTTAAATTAGACTAGCAACACTATCATGACCTAATAATGACCACTACCAGCCCTGTTGAATCTAGACATTTAAACACAGCCTTTCTGTCATGATTAATTGGTATTGATTTTTTTTTTAAAATTAAATATCTGTCAATAGACGTTTCATTTATAGATGTTTTATGTACCTCACTCCGCTGAACCTACTTGCTCTTCACTGAAACATCTTTAAAGATCTTTAAAGTAAATTATTTAAAAAGAAAACTGTCAGGCTTGAAAAAAAAAGACCCAATCAAATACAACTGTTGAACACATGGAACTGGAGAAAACCATCTCAGAATACTTGACAGCAGGGGTTCATAAACTTTTTAGGTCACACACCCCTTGCTGCATCCTGACAAAGGATCTGAGTGAGGGTGTGAAACATGCTCAAATTCTGAGTGACAGGAACAGCGTGCATTGACCAGGATTGCACTTTTTGGCCTTTTTTAAATTTTAATTTTTATATATTTTTTTTATAAGTTTTGTATCTAGTTACACAGCTTTGCTTTTTTCTTGTTTATTTTTACAATTTATGCATGTTTTGTTTGTTGCTTTAGGGAGATTCGGAATGTGGAGCTGTTGAAACTGCGGTTTGGAGAATCACACATGCACTACTGCGAGGTCATGCTGAAGGTAGTCCTGTCTGCAACTGAGCTCATTTAATATGTAAACTATAATCAAATTAAAAAAAAAAAAAATTATATGTGGATTAAATGCACTGTATTAATTGTAAACATTTTTGGGTGTAAAAAGGAGTGAATACCTTAATGAGTGTGCAACTTGGGTTGTTTTTCTTCTAAGAATGTAAATTACGTGGCAATGTCAGGACCTTTTAAATTCATTTAGAAACTGTAGTTTATTTATGTAGTTAAGTCTGAAGGTCTGGGCCCCTGGAAAGTGCATGTCTCTGTTCCCAATCTCACCAAGACGATCAAGAACCATATGCACAAATAAATTATCCACAGAATTACCACTAACTAAACAAACAATGGTTTAGACTGCAGAAGTAAAAAGGTGTTTGAGTCGATCATCTTTGATCTTAGTAAAGTTTTGCCAAAAAATTGCAGGCATTTTTGCACAGTTGAATACATGATCTTGCATCTCTAGTCAGCACGTTGCCAAAACAACATTAAACACTACCTGTAAAGCTCACGGACCTTGGACCACATCTATGGACATTGAAAATGACACGATTTGAAGTGCATCAGTGCTTCCTGACAAGAACCTCAGAACATAATGCTGCCAAACCAAACTTTTCTGTTTAAATGATATTCTTTGGAACATATGCCGAGTTCGTTTGACAAAGCAGAGCTCATCAGACAAAATAAACAACATAGAACTCAAATGACAGAAATGGTGGCACAATCATGTACCCCATAAGAAAATGTTTTATCATATTGGATTGCTTCTCTGCAGGTAGTAGTTCTTACTGTCTTTGTCAATTGCAAAGTGTTGTATGCAAATTTGAAGTGGACATATTTTTCTCACTGTCTAGCTCTCATGCTCTCTCCTGTTCACCCTTGCTGTTCACCCTCTCTCCCTCTCTCCCTCTCCCTCCCTTTTCTGCTCCAAGGATGTTGCAGACTCCAGGCGAATAAACAGTAATATTCGTGAGGAGGAGGCTCGTCTGCCTGCTGAGGAGCAACCTCCTATTCCTCTGTCTGCCATGATTCTTTCCTCAGAGTTCTGGCCCCAGCTCAAAGAAGAGAAAATGGAGCTGCCTGCTGTTATCTCCAAAGCCATGGAAGCCTACACGCACCGCTTTGAAAAACTTAAGGTCTATCTCACTACTTCTTTAAACACTGACTGATGTTTAATACAGCAAATGGACCATAGTGATAAGCACTGAATGGTTAAGCCTTCCTTTTGTTTTTACTATCAGCACTTCATATTAGTCCATTAAGCTGAGAGATTTTGATTTTGAAAGGATACCATAGAAGAACCAGTTTTGGTTGCTTAAAGATGCCTTCAGTTGAACTGTAATTTTTCCAAATGAGATGCAAGGATAAGCATTTTTTTTACGTTTTTTGAACCTCCATATAATGGAATTGTTTTTTCAACCAAGACCAGAACCATTTAGGAACTACTCGTTTCCTAGTTACTTACTTAAATTAAAAGGCTTCAATTTTTCTGGTAAACTTTGTCATTTCAAGGCCATGAGGACTCTGAACTGGAAGCCTCATCTGGGCTCAGTGACACTGGATGTAGAGCTGGAAGACCGAACTCTCAGCAACCTCTCAGTGTCCCCCATCCATGCTGCAATCATCCTGCACTTCCAGGACAAGGGTGAGGACATAGTTTAAGATGTATTACTGCATTCTTGTGGTCAGTTCACACATTTTATCAGATTGCTTCAATTTCCTGGTTTATTCTTTAACATTTAGATATCTTAAATCGTGATTAAGGATTCTGACTTATTTTTTGTTTATTTTTACAGCAGTTCTTATTTTCATTGTTTTTAAACAGCAACAAAGTTATAAAAACAGTTTAATAATTATTAAAATATTTAATAATAATTTATATAATTTTGGCAGCAATAAAAAGGCATAACCATTTAAAGTGGGATTAGGCAAAATAACTTAGCTGCAGCAGCCCACCTGTTTCTTTAATAAAACTACTGGTAGGTATTTTGAGAAAACAGTAGTAGCTCTTCATGGCTACAAAGGCAGTTAATTTCTATCAATGAGTACAGTGCTCATCTACTTCTAAAGGAACACTCTTCATTTTTCTCACTGGTGTTTTTATATCCTCTCTCAGACACATGGACACTAGAGGAGCTGAGTGGAGTTCTAGGTGTGTCTCAGGAGCTGGTGCGCAGGAAGCTGGCATTGTGGCAGCAAAATGGAGTGGTACAAGAGGAATCTGGCGGGCGCTACAGTGTGCAGGAGAAAGCTTCCTCCAAAGAGCGACCAGAGAGAGCTGTCATGCTTATAGACAGTGATGAGGAGGGCGACTCCAACACCACCACACAGTCTGAGCAGAGGGAGGAGAAACTTCAGGTGTGTTGAGTCTAGCCATGTACTACTCCTATAATTACACCAAAACTTTACTGCCAAACACTAGAAAGCATGTGGATAAAATATGAGCACTAAAATGAAATCTTTTATGTGTTTATCTAATATATTCATCTAATGAATTCTATCATTTTACCTTTTTAATGATAACGCTGTAAAGGACTAAAGGAGCCTAACTTAAAGATAGTGGCTTTGAGTGATTTTTGTTCTGTTACTGACTGTTGTTTCTTCGTCTCCTACCGCAGTTATTTTGGGCTTACATTCAGGCTATGCTCACCAACCTGGAGAGCATGACTCTGGAAAGGATTCACTCTATGTTGCGCATGTTCGTGGCCACAGGCCCCGGCGTCACAGAAATGGACGTCAATGAGCTCCAGGCTTTCCTTCAGAAGAAAGTCAGAGACCACCAACTAATTGTCTCAGCTGGTGTTTACAGACTGCCTAAGAACAATCAGTAGATAGGTAGAGACAAAAACGTTTTTTTTTTTGTTTTTTTTTACTAGTTTGTTCATGGTTTTTTTCACAAAGAAAATAAAATCCTTATTTGTTTACAATCTTCTCATGTTTTATTGTGTCGAGGTAGGTTCTCCGTCAACTTGGACCTCAAAATTTAATGATTATGCATTATAAGCTGTCTAAATATTTGTCCCATAAACACAATTAAACCAACACAGCTTTTCCTTTCATTTTGATCTAGTGTTTTCATAAAAAGTGCCAGATTAAACATTTTAGAGGCAAATGAAGGGCATATTAACAATGAATAACATAACGTTTCAGTAAAGTTAAAATTTTTTACATTTGTAGATATTGTTGAAGTTGTTACATCTGTCCTCCCTCCAACAATTTGCAGACCACCTGATCTGAACAACTGCATGTTGTTCCTGAACTTAATGCATTTACCTATAATAACCTGCTTAGGTCTACTAAACAAGCCAATAAATATGTTACTTAATACACAAAACGAAATAATTTTTTCATTTTTATCTAGTGCATGTAAAGAATGACGAATCTCTCTTGGCTAAAATCTAATAGTTAAGACTTCACTCTACTGATACTTAACTGTTGATTTTTCAGAAGTAGGACAGATTGCAGAACTTCTCTATTGTATGTACCCACGACTAAAAAACTGGTCTGATTTTTGCCACAAAATAAAGAGCTTGTGACTTTATTTTGTTATTGGGTACAACAGGCAATCTTGTAATTGCAATATTCATTGATTATTTCATTTTTGTATTATGCTTAGTAGTAAAAGTAGGGGTAAAACTGGTATGGTCAACGCAGCAGGCAAGCCTTCTAACCTCACATCCGTCCATGTTTGCAAACTGAAAAGAGTGGAATGAATAAATCTAATTATGGGTGGCTCTGGTGGGAAACTTGCCTGTGGACCAAGAGGTCACCGGTTCAAAATCCTACCTGGTAGCACTACAGCCAGGGGTTTTTGAGTTGCTCCTGGGAGACAGTCCCTGCAACTGGAAGTTGCTCTCAATAAGAACATCTGCTAAATGCCACGAATGCAATTATAATATCGGCTCTGATTTAATGGCATAAGTGTGTCAGCTGAATCCTCTGTATATTTCAGTTCATCATGTTTACTATTATTAACATTACCAGTGCTCACAATCACCATCATCAAAAACCGTGTCTGTATTGAAATGTAGCTGGACTGTTGTTTTTCTCCCCCTCGTCAACAGTGCGGTGCCGCCGGCAGGGGGCGCCCTTCCCTCGCCCCTCACGACCGGCTGTCATGACGTGTAGGGGGCCGAGCTGAGGGGCTGCACTCGGTGAAACTTGTTCATTTCGGGGACCGTTACTACGCGCTGCACGCGAAAACGTTCAGAAGTTCAGAAACTGCAGCAAAGTGAGTCAAAAAGGACTTTTCCCTCTGATGGATCGCTCTCTCAGCTCGGCCGCGCTGCGGGAGAAACGCGCATGACTGGGTTTGTCCCTCTCTCACCTGAGGGCTTGCTTTACTGTCCGCTCTCTCGGAATCTGTTTGCTCTTCTGTCGATCCTGGTCCGCTCGGCTTCGTGATGGGATGCGAAACGGAGCCTCTTCGTCGGTTCTTGGCGCTGCTGAGTTGCCTCGCGCTGACCTGCTGCGGGACGGACGCGGGGAACATCACGGTGGCCGTGATGCTGCCGGAGAACCTGAAGTACCCCTGGGCATCGCCGCGGGTGCTGCCCGCCATCCGCATGGCGAGGGAGCGCATCCTGCGGAGTGGCCTCCTCAACGGGTACGCCGTGAACCTCCTCAACTTCAGCGTGGAGGACTCCTCGGGCTCGTGCTCCGAGAACAAGGCGCTGATCATCGCCGTGGACACCAAGCTCTACCACAAGCCGGACGCCTTATTCGGGCCCGGCTGCGTGTACGCGGTCGCCTCCGTGGGTCGCTTCGCGTCTCACTGGAATCTGCCGCTGATCACCGCGGGAGGACTGGCCACCGGCTTTGAGGACAAGGTGGAGTTTAGTGCGGTCGTCCGGACGGGACCGACGGCCAAAAAGCTCGGGGACTTCGCCAGCGCCCTGCACGCGGAGTTCAACTGGACCAGGCGCGCGACGATGATCTTCCACGACCTGAAACAGGACGACAGACCGCACTTCTTCCTCTCCGAGGGCATCTACATGAACCTGCTCGCCCAAAACATCACCGTGGAAGCGTACCCTTACGAAGACACCACACCGGTCAGAGAGATCGTGGCGTTCATTAGAGAGAATGGCAGAAGTAAGTTGGGCATCACGAGAGGAAAAAACAAAAAAACAACAACAAGAAAAAAAAAAAAAGCTAGACTAACATCACTACACAGGTCTCAGGCCCGTTTGGGAAAGTCTGACCCAGTGCCCAACTAGTGCCCATCCTAACCCAGTTCCCCACCAGTTAACCTCACAGCACCACAAAGAGGCTTTGTGCTGTCGAGCTGAAACTATGTGAACCACTTGCACGGATCGGGTCACCTGCCTCCCCACGGCTGTATTTTTGGTAACGTGGTTATTTACAGCTTGTAAGAACACCGCAGCGCGCGCTCCACTCCGACTCGTGCAGCGGTTTCGGCCCGACGCGTTCACTTCTTGGCTTTTAATTCGGCCTCAGTGAAAAGTGGCACTTCTGATTGGTCGTTCAGGCCGAGCACCAGGCCCTCCGTTCGCCGGCGTTGCGACGTCATTATCACTTCATGGCGTGTGATTAATGTGAGGCCCAAAAAAGCCACACTTCATCCACAGTGTAGTGAAACCCGCAGGCCTCTGCACCGCCTCGAACCCTGCAGGAGTCACATTCTGTCCAACTCTTGACCTCGCTTTCCGGGAATATGTTTAAGCGCAGTTTGAGGGTCTTATCGGTTTTGGGAGAGAGTCCAGCGCAGCAGTGTGAGGAGCAGCTGCCCACAGAGTGACCAACTGCTGTTAGGAGGCCGAAGAACACGGGCATGAACACGTGCTGCATTATCGGGAATGCTGTTGTTGTTACTAGATGAATTTGAAAGCAGCCTCGCATTTATTGAGCCTCAGATTGTAACTTTTTGAGCTCCACGTCCAGGCTGAGAGGTTTTGATTCAAACCGTTCCAATATCATGCTTCAAGCTCCAGTCGCACACGACTGGCTCAGTAAAGAGCCCGTCTGGAAAAGAAAAGATACTCAGAGAGCGTTCTGTGCTCCACGCAAGGTCCAAACACAAGTCAAAACACACACGCACTCACACTCACACTCACACTCACACACACGCACTCACACACACATGCACTCACTCACACAAACACACACACGCACTCACACTCACACACACTCACTCACGCACTCACACACACACACGCACTCACTCACACAAACACACACACGCACTCACACACACGCACTCACACACGCACTCACACTCACTCACTCACACGGACTCACACACACTCACACGCACACACATGCACTCACACACACATGCACTCACACACACGCACTCACACACACACACATGCACTCACACACACGCACTCACACACACACACACACACCCACACACACACACGCACTCACACACACGCACTCACTCACTCACACGGACTCACACACACTCACACGCACACACATGCACTCACACACGCACTCACACTCACACGCTCACACACATACACACACTCACACTCTCACACACGCACTGACACACACCCACACACACACGCACTCACACACACACGCACCCACACACACACGCACTCACACTCGCACACATGCACGCACACGCTTTAACACAGAAACGTTAAAGGTACTTGTTACCTGCTGTATTGGCTCCACATTTTTGAGAAGACTACTTTGTCATGTTACTTTTCGGATCCACGTTTCTCACTCGATAATCGTTTTCGCGTTAAAAGGTGAAAAAGGTGTCGAGGGGCTGAAATGAATTGATCCCAGGTACAGGGCAGAGTTGTGGGCTAATGTTAAAAAAGCATCACAACATCGAGAATGACCTCAGAAGGCAAGCAGCTGTAAACATTTTCATCCTGCAGCTGCTACAAATTAATACTCTTACAAACGTGCCTCCTGAAATATTTACAGTAGTTCCTCTTTCCCACATCGTATTCAGCTCAGAAATATTTTGTGTCTGACGTTTGCTCCTTTTTTTTTTTTTAGTAGCAGTAGAAGCAGTAGACCGACTTCAATAGAAAAAACACATTTGCTCTAACAGATGAACAGGAACATTGACCAGGGCCAGCTGATCCTTTCAGTTCCAGAAACAAATACGATAAAGAGTAGCCATAGCAGTGCGTAGCACACTGAAGTTCACAGCCTTTAGTTGTAATCTGGGTTCTACCCACACTCTGGGAGGGACTAGACGTGGAACTACTTTTTTGTTACACAATCTGAAAACGTTGGCTAATGTTGGTTATGACTGAATTAGATCTGTGATTGTGAATGTAGTCATTGTGTGTTGGAAGAGCTTTAAAAGTGTGGCTCTTGCTACCATGATATCACTGCCATGGCAACATGCATACATGTCAGCCTCCCAATATCCCCTTTTAACATCACTTCTCTCTCTCGTTCTCTCTCTCTCTTTCTCTCTCTTTCTGTCTGTCTCTCTCACCCTCTCTTTTTCTCTCTCTCTCTGTCTTTCTCTCTCTCTCTCTCTCTCTCTCTCTCTCTCCCTCCGCTACCCCCCCCCCCTCCCTCCCCTCCTCCGCTCTCGCTTTCACTCTCTTGCTCTCTTTCTCTGTCTCTCTCTGCGTCGGCTGTTAGCAAGCTGAAACAGCAGCCTTAGCTGGATGCCTTTTAGGAACAAAATACCTTTCCGATGTTCTTGGATGTCAGGAAAGGAACAAACTTTCAAAGCCTATACTGTTGTTTTAATATTTTCATTGCAGTTTTTGAGGCCTAGTGGTGTTCATTGCTTTTTATGTATATTTTATGGTTTATTACTGGTAATAATGATTTTATTTTGTGTAATTCCAGTTTTCAGTTTTCCTTGGTAAGAGTTTGCAACACTGAGCAGAGTCTACCTGCTCAAAACATTTCTGCCTTGGTATTGATGAAAATTCTGATCTGGTTAAGGGACAAGCAAGCTTTCTAACAGTCCATTTACAGCCAAGCTGTTTAATTGCTTCACTTCTTCGAGTAACTTCATTCTTAGAGTTCATAATATGCTTAGTCCCCTGATTTTGCAGACATCTAAAGACAGCACAAAAGAGCACGGCTGTGTCTCTTTAGGATTGGTCTCTACTTCCGCATGTTTTTTGTGCTGGTTTGCTAAGTGTGAGTAATTAATCAAATTTTGCTTGTGGAGCCAGATGCTTGCACTTTCCCTATACTAGATGTGACCTATTATATAAGTAATAATATATATATATATATATATATATATATATAGCTGGCCTTAAATGTTTTCTCAATAGTGAATTATCCAGTTAGGTCAGTTTGAGGCCATACATTGTAAGCCATGTGCCTGATGTCTAGTTTTATCCTGGAATTCAGGTCTTCTATGACATTTTTTCAAAGAACAAGTATGCAGCTCAAAACTGATTCTCACTTTCCATTCACTTTGCCAAGTAATGATGTGTAGTACTTCAATAGATACTTTTTTTCTCATTCCCAAAAAGCAATCACTTTTTGTTTTGTGCGCTTTTTGACAGTCAAGCTACAAATATCACACTGAAATCCCAGCTGAATTTACTACTCTCTTAGGTGAGTTCCAGTCCCACCAGAATGACCTCAAGGTCAGAATGAATAATGTGACTGTCAGGGCTTGTCCTGCTTTTTTGGCCTCGGCATTCCGTTCATTTTTGTCTGCTGATGAGAGTGCCTAAAGATGAGCTTAACCCTGAAGCCATTCTTGTAATCACAGCTGTTTTCTTTTTCTTGGTAGTTTACTTTGGGAAGCAATGTGACCAGACATGGTTCCAGATATTAATTCCAAATTTGTGTTTGGCTTGAAAGAATTTTTAGAACAAATTTTTCGCATTAAAAAGAAACTTGCAATGGAATATCTGGGTCATGGTATCGTGGCAATGAAATGCATTAAATGGAACGATGTGATCTCAAAAATACAAAAGGAGAGGGTTTTCTAAAAGTACATTTGTTGGATATCACACCTTGTTGAGTGCTGTGAATGCAAATGTTAAGTAGCTGAATGGGAGAGGGCGTTAATCACATTATGTTTAGCCACTTCTATTGGAGTGTAAGTGTTCATGTGTCTGTAAATGCATATGCATGTGTCTGAAAAATCCATAGCAGATGTTGGACCATTATGCAAGCTCTTTGGGGAAAAGACACACACACATATACACATGCAGACACAATGTACCATCATATTATCAATCCCATTATGTGTGGTTGTGAATTTTTTGGCTGTAATTAAGCTGTTCATTATCAATATATTTTTAAAAACATTTTTTCTATTAGATATTATGGCAAAAAGAAAAACAGCTTATGTCAGCATTGTTTAACGCTGAACATACTGTCACTTACGTGTTGTATTTGGATGGACAAAATAGGAACTAAAATTTACTCTGGAACATTTTATCTCGCTTGCAGTACAAAATACAACAACATTATATGTCTTTAATTTCATAATACTTATAACTAGCACTTAAAAAATTTTCGGCAGGTTAGAAAGGCAAAAATGAAAAACTACCCGTACAGACCATCTATACTCGTTTGCACTCTTTGTATCAGTTAGGCCTTAGCAGATGCGTTTCAATTCTTTAACAGTGGTGAACAATTTCTTTGCTTTTTTGTACATTTGTTTTGGAGGGTTTCCAGGAGACAGCAGGGCTGCCTGGCATGAGTCAGGAAGTGCTGGGCTGGGAGAGCGGAGGGTTTTTAGGGTTGTGAGTGGCGGATAGAAGCCCAGCTTGATTCTCATACTTGAGGAAATGGCAGCTAACTGGAAGTCTAGCCTCCAAGCTGGCACTGACTGAGATGAGAGACACCATTAATGGAAATTTGGCCTACATGGGCAGTTAAGAGGAAAAACAACTCAGACTTATGAACAAGGTCTATAGGTAGCAAGGTTTCCTGCGCCATGCAAATTTATGAGTGGATCACTCAGTCATCTTTATCACCGTCCTCTAATCTATCAACAATTTATTTTTTTCCTTTTCTTTTCCCACACAATAACACGAGTTGGGGTTTGAGTCATGTTTCAAATATTTGTTATAGTGAGTAATCCTCATAAATGGGAGAACTGTGATAAAATTTAAACCATAGTGCATTCTAGTGTACTCTTAGTCTCTCATAAGAAATGAACATACACCCTGTCATCCACATTATATCAATGAAAAAACAAGATTAATCAGCCCAGTCCACTTTCTTCCATTGCTCTACTGTCCAGTTCTGACACTCCCATACCCAGAATAGATGCTTTTTTCTGGTGGACAGGGGATGGCATGGGCACTTGCACTGATCTGTGGAACCACTGCAGTGCACTGTGTGTTCTGATAACTTGCTGTAGCCAGGATTATCTTTTCAAAAATCTATTCTGCTGAACCCCTTCTATGAGATTGGACAAGATAGTCTATCCTTTGCTACCATGGAGATCAGTGACCCTTCAGCTGCCATGAACCTGTCTTATTTTTCATCCTGGCACAACTTTGATAGGTACTGATTGCATACCGAGAACTTCCCACAAGACCCACTGTGTTGGAGAAGCTCTAATCCACTCGTCTGGCCCTCACAATTTGGCCCTTGTCAGGGTGACAAATATCCTTACATTTTTTGGCTTCCAACACATTAGCTTTGAGAATTGACTATTTACTTGATGTCTAATATATCACACCATTTGATAGGCTGACAATGTTATTCACTTTATCTGTCAAAGGTATAGTGAATAGTGTATAGTGTATGAAAGTAGAATTGTATCACTGCAAGACCTGTCAGTAATGTTGCAAACTTTGCATATAGGCGACTGCAATACTGACATCCTGGAGTACTGTAAGCTGCAAGTTTGCTGAGGTTTTAGGTGTGTTGTAACAATCATAATATAGTGGGTGTTGGAATGAATCTAGGGGTTATTTTGGGAAAACAGTACAGCACATCAATACAGAACTTCAACAATATACCACTATTTTGGTAGGCCAGTGTGTTTTTAATATGCAAGAATTACTGCAATATGTTGCTGCCCTATTAATGTACATTTAAGTGATTGTTGCTTTTCAAATTATTTGTGTACTTAATCCTAATTCTAAGTAGGATTGTGAAAAGTGTATTTTTATTCATAATTAAAATTTCACATTGTCTCTATGGGATTGTTTGAGAGCTGTGTCACCAATCCAAAGAAATCAGTTTATAGATGCAATATGTCAAAGGCTTTCCATCATTTTGTCACAGCTAAGGGACATTGGACCTTTTAGAGGGATAAAGTTGATCAGCCAGAACATGAAGTTATGGGATTGACTAGTGGAAGCTAGGTTAAGAAAAGAGGTGATGATTAGTGGGCAGTAGTATGGTTTCATGCTGAGAAAGAGCACTACGACAGCAGAGAAGTATGTGAGAGTAGTACAGGATATGTAAGAGGGCAGTGTGACAGCGGTGATGTCTGCAGTAAGAGTGATGGATGCATTTAAAGTAGAAGTGGATTACATCAAAGATCAGCACTGATCCCTTTTGGCTACCAGCAAGAGTGAAAGGAAAGGTTTGCAGGATGGTAGTGAGACCAGCTATGCCATATGGGTTGGAGACGGTAGCACTGGCAAAAACACAGACAGCCTAGCTGGAGGTGACAAAGTTAAAGATGCTTTGCTGTTGTGTGTGGAGTGAAGAGGATGGACAGGATTAGGAATATAATGTATAAAGTGTATAAAGTATATTAAAGGGACTACTCAGGTTGGATGATTTGGAGACAAAGTAAGAGAAGCAAAAAATTTTGTTGGTTTGGACATATACAGAAGAGGATTATATTGGGAGAAGGATGTTAAGGATGGAGCTTCCTGGCAAGAGGAAAAGAGGAAGGCCAAAGAAGAGGTTTCTGGATGTGGTGAGCGAGGACATGCAAGTGGTCGGGGTGAATGAGGAAAATGCAGAAGACCGGAAGAAATGGAAACGGATGATCTGCTGTGGCGACAATATATTTGCAGTGTATAGGATGTTAACTTATTTATGCAAGAAACCAATGTTCAGAAAAGATGATAATTTGCTGGAACAGTGGGTATAGCATGTCCTTTAAATGTCCAAACTTTCTAACATCTGCCCTTTCTGCTTTTCTGCAGTTGTGTATATCTGTGGACCTCTGGAAACATTTTTCCACATCATGAGAAGCTTTGAAGAAGATGTAAAAAACATTGAAGACTATGCCATCTTTTACCTAGATGCATTTGGCGAAAGCCTCAGCAATGAGGCCCACCAGCCCTGGCAAAGTTCTGCTATGCAGTGGAAGGATCCCGTCAAGCTGTTCCAGGTACCCAAATGGAAAACTGGACACAATATAAATATCGTCAGTAGTTTGTTTTGAAGACAGGCAAATTAAAAAGGTAGAAAGATTCTTTTCCAAAAGATTTAATCAGCAAACATAGTCCCCTCTTTTTCTTTTTGGCGTTACATCATCTACTCTAAGCAGTTTCGTGCATTAAACACTGAACAGATGCTCATTTAGAGTGTTTATATTACCATGGTCTTATGTAAATTCCTTGTTCATTGGCATTCATTTTAAAAACCTCTGGAAGGGTGTAATAAATGTATGTTATTTTCACTTGAAGTGGATTACATATGAAGTGGATAAAAATTTTTTTGCTTTGACTGTTAAAAATCCATTAGGCTTTGATTTATTCAAATTAGACTGACTGGCCTCAATTGCATCTAAAGAGGTTCATGCGATTCATGCGATTAGAATTGACTTTGTTTTTTGTTCATTTACCAGCATTTGCAGAAAATGTTAAGATAAATTGCTTGCTTATATTTGCCAAATAAAAGGGCTGAATTTTAGGAAAAAATGAGTATATATATTGACAATGGCTTTTACAAGATATATTGCATAGATCATGAGCTCTCAAATGTTATAAAACTAAAGCACTTTGAACAAAATAATTAAATTCAGACTTGTAGTCAAATTGCTCATCTCGGAGGCCCTCAGAGGAGGACTTTTATACTTTATTTTGGAGCTGCTCCTTTTGGCACTGTTAGCACATTGCACAATGTTTAAATGTGACCACAAGTTAGAACAGGTTTTGAGGTTTTCAAGCAACTTGCTGATCCCAGTTATTTTTCAAAAAGCCTATATATTCAAATTTTAGTTTTTGACCGAAGCATAATTGCTCATGTGTAGGAAATTAGATGACTTTAAAAGAGAAACCTATTTTAATAGACATATTAAATGCAAAGTTTTAAAATGATTTCAAATGAGCACCTTGAGTGCTTTTTTTTTTGTAATGTCTCTTTTGAACCACATTACCTGAAACTTCTACTTCTTTACATTGCAGAACAAGTTCTAACATCATTAACTCTGGAATGACCCCTTTTAACACATTTCAAAATGCTTCATCATGCCAACATTTTGACAGATTTAAGTACTTTCGCACATATGTCAACATAGTGTTGACTGAAAAATGGCTCTTATAGATTTGTACATTCATAGCTGTTTTTTCTCATATCAGCATGAAATAGGCAACCTAAGCAAATACCCTGCACTTCTAGTGAGGTTTTACAACTTCAGTGCACCTTTTGCATCCAGAAACATTATGTTCAAGTATTTTGACTATGCTGGAAAATTCTGGGAGCTTGTGTCAGATCATTTGGTGTTCATTTTATGAAATTCAGCTGTCTTTTCTTGTCTGTCTAGAATGTATTTGTTATAACATACCAGGAGCCAGATAATCCAGAGTATGCAACTTTCCGAACTGAACTCCATAAAAGAGCAAAACAGGATTTTAATGTCCTTTTGGAACCTTCCCTGGTAGGTCTTTTCATCTAAGTGCAGTATTGTAATATTTCACAATGAAACAAAAGTTTTTAATCTTTGCAAACTTTAAATATACACTAAAAGGTTCTTCATGTTAACTTCTAAGCCTTGACATCACTAGCATTACTAGTAATGTGTTTATTCAATATTTGTTCCAAATCATCTTAAGGGCCACAGAATGGCCATTATGTTTTGTGTAGTGTACTAGGAACCTTGCTGCTAGCAGTAATGTACTCTCTTACATGTTCATCCAATATTTACTCGCTGTTTAAAGTCCACTGAATGGCCATCATGTTTTGTGTAGTGCTCCATGCACCATGCTGTTCCATCTCTTGCTGCAGGATGTATTCACTGATCAGCCAAGAAAAAAAAAAATGTGGAAACATTGGCTTTCATGTGTCAGGCTCATTTTCAGGAACCAGCTGCGCTCATTGACAAAATTAGAACACAAACTCCTTGAAACCTCAGAACTGTCCCTACCTGCCAAAAATATGAACTTGTGAGTGCAGGCATGCTCACAAAAAAATGGCTTGGCTAGATTGCAATTAGGCTGGGTCTTTGTGTAACTTAGGTATAGCTATGCGACATTCCACAAGTCAGACATCATTCATGTACTTTACATTGGCTATTTTGGTGTTTCGCTGTGTCCATGCTCACTTTAATATTCATAAAATATTTATTCAGTGATGTTTTGAGTTTGCAATGAGGAAACAGTAAACCCATGAACTGAAACTATACATAAAATAATTTTTTTATGTTCTCTATTTTAACTACATTCAAAAATCACGGTTCTAAGGTCACTTTTCTGCTGTTTTAGATGGACTTCATCGCTGGCTGTTTCCATGATGGTTTTGTTCTCTATGCAAATGCCCTGAGCGAGGCTTTAGCAGAAGGAGTATCTCAGAATGATTATAATGACATTATTACAAGGATGCAAAATCGCAGCATTTGGGGTGAGTGTGAGCATTTTCAATGTATAAGTAGCACAGGTTTTTTTGTTTTTTTTTACTATGATAATAACAGTTTAACAGTAATAACAGAGATTGTGCTAAAGATGCTTACATAATGAATGCACTTTGATCTACAGCATGAAACTATACAAAAAATTGACCTTTTTTGAGTTTCAGTTTTAAATGAGTCTCAACTGTGACTCATTTACAGCTTTTTGTATTTTGCTGGTAAAATGTTAGGCTCTTTCACGTCGAGTGTAGAGGTCAGGGCACAGCGATTAAGAGCCTGTCCCAGCCAACTTGTTCATAGAAAACATGTTTCTAATACACAGGCCATCTGCTGAACCCTCTCCTGGGAAAGAAATTAAGATGTGTACGTTCCTAGTCATTCAAAGCCAAAAGTATTCTGGAGCCAGGGTTAATAGTGTGTGCAGAGTCATGGCAGAAAGATAAACTGTTTATAGAATTTCCTGTCAAGAATCAGCACCTCAGAATGAAAACTGCATATTAAAGGAACGCTAAAATGAAATGACTTGCTTGTTTTAATCTTTTTATGCTCTAAAGTAACATTAAAAGAACAATGAAGACATTAAACGAGTTAATGTGTAAAACAATGCTCATAAATTGAATACTAAATGTTTTACAATTTATGGGTGAAGGGAATAACACTGATTATCTGGTTACAGTGGCAACTGTCAAGAGTGCAGGGAATATTAGACAGAAAATGAACAGTTAGTTCTTGAAGTTAAAGCTAATGTATTGGAAGCAAAAAGAATAAAAAAAAAAATACAACAAAACAAACAAAATCAAGGCTTAATATCTGGGATCACAGCATCTCCAAAATGGCAGGTTTTCTTGTGGGCTGTTCCCAGTATTAAGTGGTTAAAATGTACTAAAAGTGTTACAAGAAAGGACAACCATTCAAAGCCATGGGTGCACGAGGCCCACTGAAGCACATTAATGCTTACTGCTATGACAGAAAGATTTTAGCCACAGACCACAGAATGCCCATCGTTTTGTGTATGAACTTTGCTGTTAGCAGAAATGTACTCACTAACATGTTCATCCAATGTTTGCTTGTTGTTTAAAGTCCAATGACTGGTCATCACGTTTTTGTGTAGTGCTCCGTGCACCATGCTGCTCCATCTCTTGCTGAAGAACGTATTCACTGATCAGCTAAAAAAAATGTGGAAACATTGGCTTTCATGTGTCAGGCTCATTTTCACTAACCAGTTCTGGGTCCATGTGGATGTTACTGTAACATACCCCTCAGCTAAACATTGCTGCACATCAAGAACATCCTCTCATGGTAACTGTATTGCCTAATGACAAGGCCTCTTTCAGCAGGATAATACACTTTGCGGCACAGCAAACATTGTTCAGCAATGTTTTGTTAAACATTACAGAAAAGTTCAAGGTTTGGACTTGACTTCCAAATTCCTCAGATAGCAAGCCAAAAAGGCTTCTGGGGATATGCAAGACAAACCATTCTGATCCATGAAGGCCCTACCTCACGACTTAGAGGACTTAAGGATTTACTGACGACTTGTTGCCAGATAGCGGAAACACCTTCAGAGGTCTTGTGGGATCCATGTCTTTGTGGGTCAGAGCTGTTTTGATGGAATGAGAGTGACATTCACAATATTAGGCAGGATATTTTAGTGTAATGGTCGATCATTATAAATCTTGAACAGTATTGTAATTTTTCTGCACAAACAAACTGAGCACTGGTTCAGCTCACCTGATAATTGCCCATTTAAGTAAGTTTAGCAGAACCCATGCGCTCCAGGACCGGAGTTGGCTACCCCTGCTTTAGAGTTGGCCACAGGATACTGAGAAACAACTTGCATAATGAAAAGCAATTTAATTGATGTTTATTTCATCTGCTTCAGGGGTGACTGGCCTAGTTAGCACAGACAAAAACAAAGCCAGGAACGCGGATTTCAGCCTTTGGGCCATGAGCAACTTGACAACCGGACAATATGCAGTAAGTCTGTCTTTACAATTCCACCCTCTGTAAAGGCTTGAACATGGATTGAAAATGTATGATGTTTTTGCCCAAAAGAATTACTAATGACTACTTTTGAACTCTGCTTTCAATAGAACTATTTCAATCAATTAGCGGATCATCTGTTTCCATTTCTTACAGTCCTCTGCATCTTCCTCATTCACACCAACCACTTGCATCTCCTCTCACCACATCCGTAAACTTCCTCTCTGGCCTTCCTCTTTTCCTCATTCCAGGCAGCTCCATCCTTCTCCAAATATAATAATTGTCTCTCCTCCTTTTTGTTTCCAAAATGTCTAATCTGAGCTGTCCCTCTAATATACTCATTTCTAATCTTGTCCATCTTCATCACTCCCAGTGAAAATCTCGTCGTTAGTGTCTAGTTTCACTGCAGTTCTGTAAATATTCCCTTTCACTCTTGCTGTTAGCCTTTTGTTACAGATCACTCCTTGCCACTCTTCTTCATCCATTCTAACCTCCCTGCACTCATCTTCACCTCTCTGCAGATCAACTTTTGATCCCAAGTATTTCAATTTCTACACTTTGTCATCTCTACTCCTTGCAACCTAAATACTCCACTGTTTTCCCTTTCGTTCACACTCTGTCTTTGTATTCTGTCTTTGTCCTACTCACTTTCATTCCACTTCTCTCTAGAGCATATCTCCATCTTTCCAGGGTCTCCTCAAGCTGCTTCCTGCTCTTACTACAGATCACAAAATCATCAGCAAACATCAAAGTTCACAGGACTCCTGTGTAACATCTTCTGTCAATTTGTCTATTACCATTGCAAATGAGAATGGGCTCAGCACTAATCACTGATAATCCCACCTCTATTTTAAATGCATCACCGCCAAATCATCTCACCACCATCACACTGCCCTCATACATATCCTGTGCTACTCATACTTCTCTGCTACTCCTGATTTCCTCATGGCCATCTTACAGACCACCATCCTATGCTGTTTAGCTACACTCTTCCCTATCACTTATTTGCTGTCTCCAATCTCCTCCATCCTGCAAAGGATATAATCTACTTGTCTTCTTCCACTCTTGTTTGTCAATTTGCTGTCCTCCCTTTTCTTATTATAAATATTTATTGCAGCCACATCCATCCTTTTAGCAAAACCTTCAACCATCTGACCTTCTGCATTCCTCTCCTTGACACCGTACCTACCCATCTCTTCCTGATCTCCTATGTTCCCTTCACCAACATGTCCATTAAAGTCTGCACCAATTTGCAGTTAACGGTGCATGTCGGAACATTTTGAATCAGGACCCCTCTGTTTATAGAATGGAGGCTTTTTAACTTAATTTCTTTGGTAGGCACTAGAGGTTCTAAAGACAATGACTGTTAGTGTTGATTTGCTACACATTTACTATACATTCAAACTACTTGCTGTTAATTTTTTAAATATTTTTACTAGAATGATATTAAGGTTAATTTCTAAAGGTGAAAGTTAAAATTAAGATTAAAGTTTGATCTTGCAATCTCTGCTTGTGTCTATGTAAAATATGATAAAATCATGGCAATAATCAGTTTTTTTCTCTTCCCACAAAATATTTTTTCTATGTGCAAAAATTATTTTTGGAGATTTTGCATCTCTTGAAATATGCAATGATTGAGAAATACTTTAACAAATTTGCCTTTAGAGGCCAAAGATGCTTAAAATGCTACAGTTCAATGACTGACCTTACAGCACATAGTTTCAGTTCAGGAGTTTGGATTTCCCAAGTATTGAGCTGCAGAATGGCACCATTCAGATTGTTATTACTGAGAACAATGAGAACTTTAAAAACAATGGTTAAGTTATAAAGTGTGTTTAGATTACCGTAACATGTGTCATATGCCACTTTCTCTGCGATTGCAGGGAATTTGAGCTCGGACCGATTGCACAACATTCCTAGTCGTGCACTAATTTTGAATGGAATGCTTTACTTGCTCTTGCCTTTGGTCCTAACAAAAAACAGCTGTTTAAGAGCTTGTAAACTTCTTGTTGATTTTTTAGCATGAGTTATTTCTGAATAATGTACATTAAAGCTTGGCGTAGGTTGTTTCCTCCTTTCTGAATTTTTTTCCCTTTGTTCTTTTTGATGACAAACTGAGTTTCAACTAGAAGAATTTGAAAAACATCTGGAACCTCTTAGTGTTGTTGATTGCCAACACTGGTGATTATTCTACAGTTCTATTTCTTTTTTTTTACCAAAAATGTAAAGACATAAAAAAAAGCCAGAACAGCATTCATGGAAAATGAAAAGGATAGACGGGTGAAGAATGCTTAATTTACATTCTTTAACATACCTTGTCTTGACTGGTTTTGTTGCATCCTGTCTAAATGATCACAATGCTTTCTTCATTGGTCTCCTGTACATTCTGGAGCCAGAGCTTTCACCCACACCAAACAATCAGCACATATTACCCCTATCCTCCATAACCTGCACTAACTCCCCGTTGTTGTTTCCATGTTGTGGAATTCTCCTTTTCAGAGCCTTTGTGAAGATTACTTGTCTTTTCAAACGCCTCTTCTCTCTCTGCTTCCCATCCTCCCCAAACACTTTCTGTCATTGTATTTACTTTTTTCCTTCTATAAAGCTTCCTTGTGTTGGTAAAAGGTGCTACGTAAATTAAAGTTCTACTTCTGGATACTGACAATCTTGACAATTATCAGCTTTATAATCTGAATCTCTTTAACAGACCCGTTGCTTGTGAAGTGCCTAACCTGAAACACAGGTGCACTGTTGCCAGGGCTACATCATATACTTGATGAAGACCTTTAGAGTGCACATGATTTACATTAGCTCTTAAAACATTACTGGTTATTAGAAACGGTTGAAAGATGACAGTACCAGAGTTCAAAGATGACAGTGATTATCAGTTAGGATTTAAAATATAAATTTTTAAAATCACAGTACTTGTAGAAATTCTAAGATGTTCTACACACCTTCTAAAATAATTGTTAAAATATGCAGTTAATGAGCAGTGCGGTTTGTCTCTGCTTGAGTGTAATTTGGCACTTGTTAATTTACAAAGCAGCCAAAATGGGAGTTTAATTTAATTTAATTTAATTAATAATTATTTTTTCTTTCTTTTTCTTGTGTGGTAGGCTCTTTAAAGCTGTGGAGTGATTGAACACATGGGGCAAGGGTAGTATCATAATTAGTTAAACTGAATAAAGTGCTCCTCACAAATGAATAGTCTACACCAGGTTTTACATTCCCTACACATTTATATTATATATCCCTATATATTTATATTCATATTATATTATATTATTTATATTTATACTTTTAGTGATTTATTATTATCATTATTAGTGCTCAAATAATGCTGAACGTGGCTTAAATTTGCAAACATAAGAAAGCAGGTGGTCATGGAAAAATGGAAACCACACATGAAATGTCATTTATAATATGGGGGAAAAAAGCCTTCTGTGACTAGACTAAAGAAGACAAGTTAATCTATGCAACATGCAACACACTGTTTCACACAGTTTTGTCAGTATTTTGATTTCTGTCAGACATGGGATCTGGATTTATTTGTTGTTTACATTTGAAAATATTGTTGATTTTTTGGGGAGCTAAATTTTAGCCTGCCAGTTACATCCTAATGTTTGCATCTCAAATCATTCAAGACAGCTATGCTATGCTATCCTATGCTATCTGGTGTAACGGCTATCAGCCTTACATTCTGTATAGTGTCTTGATCTTCTATTCACTGCCAAAATGTTTCTTTATATCTGTTATCTATTTACATATATGTATCTATTTTTAACACATTTCTTCCTTCAATACTTTATTCCAGAGTTTGAAGTGATGACACACAAGAAAGAGTTGTGCCTGTAACTGTCTTTTTTATAGGTTGCAGGCAATTACAATGGTACCAGTAAGGCAATTGTTTGGTCTAAAATGGGCATCCAGTGGCCCAAGGGAATACCGAATGATGATCCTCCGTGTTTGGTATCATGTGAAGGTAGGGGCTGTAGTTTTCTTTCATTCAAGGGTTTTGTAGCTTTTGAAGCTTATCACTCCCATCGCTATCCTTAAACAAAAACAAGACCATCTAATATCCAGTCACTAGCTTGCTGTGAAAGTATTAATAGATTGATTCATGCAAGCATGCAGTCAACAGACAAGATGTTATGTAACAAGAAAGTAATTCTGTCATTCTTCGCTTTTAGTTGTATGCATATATATACATATATATTAAAAAAATATATATATATATACATTTATACATTATTGATATTATTGAGTTCTTGTTTTTTATAGCTTGATGTAAAATGGAATTGTTGCTTTCCTTTTTAGATAATATGTCTCTCCTTGGAGTTGTTGCTGTGGGGTCCGGTCTAGCCCTGATCATTTTTGGAATGTCAAGTTTCCTCATTTACAGGTGCCCTTTGTTCCAATATCTTTCTTTTTTTTTAGTTTTTCTTCCTTGCGATTTTTGTGCTAGGATGTGGAATGGTTCCCAAACCAAATGTGACCTTTTTCAGCCAAGACACCTGGATATGGTGTGGTTGGTCAATGCTGTAGCAAAGACATGAGACTGCACCTTATTTGAATTCCCTTCATGTTTATTATACTCCAACACTCTTTCTCTTAGCATAGGAACGGATCGTTTTTGAGAGCATTAAAATGGTACAATCCAAAAATTAGATGTGGGTTTCTTCTAAAATCAGAGAGCACATAAAACAGCTGAGAATGAAACCTAATGAAAAACGAAAGTGTAACTCTTTTTTTGCTTTGATATAGCAGTCTTTATCACGCTATGGAAAAGCTCGCAAATCAGATTACATTTTATCTTCTGAACAACAAGAGTCTATGTCCGTTAACTGCATAGGAGCAAGAAGCTGGCTGGTTGTCAGGCCATTGTGACATCTTTATATTAAAATAGTTTTACAAAATACTATTTTTATTTAATTGTGTTTGATGCATTGTGTCTGTTCCTACTTTCATGTATAAGAGCTTGTTGATTGGTTCAGTATTTGCAGTTAAAGCAGTTCTATGCAAAATATGGAAATGTATTTACATTTATTTAAATGGATTACATTTATTACATTTATTTAAATTTTCCATATTACTTTTATTTATTTACTTTTATTACTTTTAGCTAACAATAGATCTGACAGCTCCAGCAAAGAGCACAGTACTTGATAAAACCGATAAAACTAGAATAGAGCATTTTCACTTGAAAAAATGCCTTAATAAATTCAATTTGGAACTTCAGCTCTTTTAATATTAAGGCTCTGTCAAGGTTTTTCCCTCTTCACTCAGCCTCCAAGACCTGCTTTAGAAAAATAAATAACAGTGTGTCTTGTGGGGCCGACTAGGGTGGCTGTGAAGTCGAGAAAAACCCAGTCGAAACGCAAACACTGCAATATTCCAGTCCTGCCATCTGGAAGTGTTTTACACCTTTTAGATTGTAATGGAATGTATGAGCCTTGCTCTTTACTCTCTTTCCCTCCATTTCATTCTCTCTCCCCTTACCTCTCTTTTTTCTAAATGCACCTCAATCTAATAATGGTCCTCCTTGTTGAACTCTTGCCTTAACAATGTTCTGGTAAACTTAGAATGAGTGACTTCAGTTTTTATAAACAGCATCCAGCTCTTGCTGCAAATGGGGGCTGTTGGTGAAAACAGCAGGTCCTGAGAGAACTGCTCCAGATGTGTTGATTCGCTTGGAAGCCATCCACATGTTTATCCACACAGCGGACTGGGCAGTGAGATTTACTTTAAGTTAAAAATAACAGAAGGAAAGGCCAGGATGCCGGTGACCCAAAAGAAAGAAAATGGCTCAGACTTCATTACCCCAGTAATAGCTCAATGTAGTTTTTAGACATGATCTCTGGTGTATCAGTCAGCTGCAAAATTGTTTTCTTATATCCCTATATCTGTTGTAAATGTTGACTTTGTAAGGGTGTGAGGAAATGACAGACCATGACTCAGACTGTCTGGTCTGCATTCTTTTTTTTTTTTTATTTGCCTTTTTGACCCATGATTTTGGCATGGTTTTGGGAAAATTGAGCACTTTTAACATCTTTCTTTGATTAATTGATTAAAAAATAATTCTTTGACTTTTATTCAGTAAATTAAATGGAAAAAAAAATTAAATTAAGGATTTGTGAGAGCAGTCTTGTGTAATCTGGATTAGTCAGTTTGACTGCAAAAATATGATGCTTGCAGTTAGAATAGGATAACTTTTGAAAAGGACGGTCCCAAACAAATAGTCCCTCATCTATAGTCAGACCAGCACACATGAAGGGGATTGGTTACTAGAGAAGATAGTGCCACTAATAATTTCTTGGGTTATTGGCAGTAGATGGTATCAAAACTGATAGAGCTCACAATTGAATGGCAATTGGGTGAGAATCCGGACAGTTGTCTCATGGTTTCTTGAGGCTGTATTTGATAATGTTTTTATTAGTCAGTTAATAGCAGAGTCTATTAATTTTTTTAGTGCACACAATAGCTGTGTCACTTAAAATTATAATAATAATAATTTGCCACGGGATGAAAAAAACAACTTTCTCTTAAGGCAGTGGGGAAAAATATAAAATAGTTTGTCCAACAGTAATCCATAAGTAATAACATTGGATTACACTTTAGGTAATCTGATTAAAATATTTTTATTGACGTACTCTACCATTAGTACTAAACTACATGTTTTTCATCTGTTCAATGAGGCTAAAGTATATGAGAGTGAGAATATACATGCACATTCTGTTTAAGAGGTTAAGGGATTAATTATTCCCTGCTGTGCCTTGCAGGAAGCTGATGCTAGAGAAAGAGTTGGCTGGGATGCTGTGGAGGATTAAATGGGAGGACCTGCAGTCTGAGAGCCCTAACAAATACCACAAGCGTGCTGGCAGCCGCCTTACACTGTCCCAGGTACAGATTCACTCATTCCACTCTGCTTTGCTCATATCTCGTGGGCGTGCTCAATGTTTTTCCAAGATGAACAGAATATGTGGCTATTTAAACTGCATTTAAACTGCATGAAAGTGGAAAAGATGCCAGAAAAGGTCAAAAATGCGTTTGTTAACCTTTAGAGGTTTAGAGTTATTAAGTGAAAAAGTGAAAGTGAAAGCGACAACCCTTGTCATTGCGAGGTCACGGCACAGCACACATGAACCACAACGAAATTGGACCTCTGCATTTAACCCATGCACACTCAAACCCGTGCAGCAGTGGGCAGCTATTGAAAGCGCCCGGGGAGCAGTGATGGGGACGGTACCTTGCTCAAGGGTACCTCAGGGCAACCTATCGGGAAGGGGTTTGAACCCCCGATCCTCCGATCATGCGGCTAACGCCCTAACCGCTAGGCCACCGCTGCCCCTTTTTTTTTTTTTTTATGTTATTAAATTATGTTATTAAATATGCCATTTTGCTATTACATTAAATAAAATCACACTGGATAACTAATTATGTAGCTGTAGTATGATTTACATTTACATCCTGCACTGGCAGTTTGAAATCTGTTCTTTCTAATTGCATTGATGATAAGGAATTATAAATATGTGGCAAATAAGTTTTATTACTGCAAAACAAGATACAAGTATTTAACACACAGACTTTTGTGATTACTTTGGCTAAATTTCTTCCTTTTTTCCTTGATGCTAAAAAGAGAAATAATAAATGAGAAACAATGACCAGGGGTTTGTTATAATTTGCAGTAACTGCTTGTGATAAGATTTATTTCTTTTTTGTCATTAAAGACCAATAACTTTGGTCATTTCTCCTTATTCAGGGTTTGTTCATACAGTCCTTGAAAAAAAAAAAAAACTTTGCTAATGCTCTTGCCATTCCTTTTTAAAGGCCTTGTTTTTGGAAATAAGCCAACTCTTAGCATTCATAAAATAGCTTATTTTACTGAAAGTGCTGAACAAATTAGCAGCTAACACCCATCCTAGACAGACAGTACACAAATCCAGTTTGAAAATTCATGAGGCTCCTGATTGAGCTGCTGAGCTGCAGTTCAAATTCTCTGAAATACAAAAATAGGATAGTATATTTTTCACTTTTTCACTTTTTGGGAACAATTATATTGCATTTTTTAATGGAAAATATGTTTATAATGGTTTCATAATGTATTCTGCCTTTTGACTTTGACTAGTGGATTATTTTTATCCTCTTTCATTTTTTATGTAACTCTTCGTCTAAGAGGTTTTACTGTTGAAAGCAAACAATGTTTTCCTCAGTGCACAAATGAACTCAAAAGTGTAATCAAATGGAGCAGAAACATTCTTTTAAAATGACTGGTTGTTAATGTTACATTTTGTTCCCTGTAGCCCAAACAAGGATTTGAGACTTTCCAAATGTTTTGGATCAACATTATAGCTCACGTCTTCATTCACTGTATCATTATACAAATGCTGCATCTCAAGAGCTGTCAATGAAAGGAGGGAGTTAGCTATAACCACATATTAGCACCTTTTGCTGTTTTATTGCCATTACTATACATGGTCAGTAGTCTATAAACCACTCCTCAGGGCCACCCATATGGTCCACATATTTGCTCTGTTCTTCTGCATTATAAGGTGGGCAAAAATGTTAAAAAGTATTATATTATATTATATTGAGGCTAGAATGCAAGAACTGAAAAATCTATCCAGTCTCCTATTTTTACTTTTCTTTATTATCTACTGCAGTTAAATATGAAGTTTGGTTGCTAAATTGTTTACAAGACAGTGTAAACATTATATGACTAGTGAAGCCTTATGAATATTGTTTGCATTTAAAAAGGTTAAGATAAAATTTCAAATGATGTCAAACTGGGAACTGTTTTTTTGTTGTGTTCCCACTTTCAGGTTTTAAATAGAATTAGTTTTACATTTTGAAATGATCAATAATAGCACCAATTTTATTTTATTTTTTTTTAAATCATAAGCAACACATGCCTAAAACATGCCTAAAATTTTTTTTTTTACCAGACATTAAGCAACTTTCATGTAAGGAGTACTCCAGTGTTTTTGGTCCAGATTTGTCCAAAACGGTGGCTCTATATAGTCTATATAGTAGAGCTGTATGGGATTATTTTTATCATTTTAAATGTCTAAATGATCTTTTCAACCATTTTAAAAAGTCAGTACCTTTTGTATTTCTAGATCAGCTGTTTTTTTTAGATGTTTTCTTTGCAAAGAGAGCACAGTTACTCTTGTTTAATCTGATTAAGTAAAGCTCAGTGAGTGGGATCTTTGTTTTTTTTTGTACATTTTTGATTAATGATAATGATTAAATAATAATAATTACAAGAATGCAGTTTTATTATATATATATACACACCGTACTGTAAACCTTCCCTTTCACTCTTGCTGGTGCTTGTTTGTCACTGATCACTCCTGCCACTTTTCTCCACTCATTCTAGCCTTCCTGTACTCTCTGCTTCATCTCTCTTCCACACTTGCCATTACACTGAACTGTCCCAAGTATCCCTGTCGTTCACACTCATGTATTCTGTCTTTGTCCTACTTACTTTCATTCCTCTCCTCTCTTGAACATATCTTCCTCTCTCCAGCTTCCTCTCTCCAGCTTCCTCTCTCTTAAGCTGCTCCCTACTCTCGCTACAGATCAAAATATCATTAGCAAAAATCATAGTACACTGGGACTCCTGTTTAACCTTGTTCGTCAACCTATCTATTGCCATTGCAAACAAGATTTGGCTCAGGGCTGATTCTTGAGGTAATCCAGCCTCTACTTTAAATGCATCCATCACTCGTACTGCAGACCTCATCGCTCTGTGCATCACCATTATTCTTGAAAATTGGTACAAGTACACTTCGTTTCCACTCCTCAAGCATCCTCTCACAACTGCCATCTCTCCTAAACACCTACGTGCTTCCACAAGTATGTCATCTGCACCAATAGCCTTTCCACTTTGCACTAACAATATTCATTATCACACCTTCTACTTCCAGCTACAAACTCATCACCCCATCTGACACTCTCCTCACCTCCAAAACACTTTACATACTCCTCTTTCAAGATAACATCTACCCCATTTCTTCTTCCGTACACACCATGGTAAAACATTTTAAATCCACCTCCAGCACACCTGGCCTTACTACCCTTCCATCTAGTCTCTTGCACACATGATATATCAACTTTCCTTCTCTCCCTCATATAAGCTAATTCTCTCCCATTATTTGTCATGCTACCAATATTCAAAGTTCCTACCCTCACTTGCACTCTCCTACCCTTCCTTTTCTCCTTCTGCCTCTGGAAATGCCTTTTTCCTCTTCTTCTTTTTCCTCTTCCTCTTTTCCTAAGGCCAACAGTAACCCTGTTGGTGGTGGAAACAGTACTGTTGGTCTCGACTGATATAGAAATATATTTCTTTGTCTGCACATTTATGGGAACTTTTGCAAGAGAGTTGGGAAGAACTTTCTGAAGAATATTCGATTTCCATTGTGAAAAGTATGTAAGTGCGTGCAATCTACCAAAGGTGGCTGCTTTGATGAGTCAAAAGTTTAGAATACATTTTGGTTTATACATGGTTTCCATTATTTATTTTTTTACTTAAATTGTTTATTTGTTCCATGTTTTCATTTCAGATTACAATGAGACATTGAACCACTTGAATTTCAATTAAAAACTTTGAAAATTGGGGTGTTCCAAAACTTTTGACTGGTAGTAAAATGAAAAAGCATTGTATGGGGCTGCAAAATGAAGTAAGGTGGATTGGTTAGAAGAATCATGAAGGAGCTGCCTGGCACAAACTATTTTAAGTGTGTTTTGAGTCAGCTGTTCTTCTGGGCAGAGGGAAATCCTTACTTGTGCTAATTAATCACATTAAAATTGTGACATTAGAGATTCGATTGAATAACACCCCATTATTCTTTGAACCTTGTTGATTGCAAGATTCTTGGAATATCTTATTTTGCGTATCCAGCACAGAAATAATTCTTCCAAATAAATATGGTTCTCTGACATTAAATCTGTGTCTTCTTTCCTAATAGGCACACGTCTTTATTGCCTAACATGGCAGTTTATGTTGTATCTCCTGTTTGTTCTTTCCAGAGAGGATCCAGCTATGGCTCCTTGATAGCAGCACATGGCAAACATCAGCTGTTTGCAAAAACAGGCTATTTTAAGGTAATCCTGAGATCTTCTGACATTTTCCCTATCTCCGCTCTCCTACACACCCACACGCATGTAGGGAGAGGAAAAAAAAGAACGGAAAAAAAAGAGTGGCACACTGACTTCTCTCAGTGTGTTGCTCAAAGATCAGAATGTATCACACCCCTGTGTCTCGGCATGGCAGCCTACTTTGCTATGTTTGTTGTGTGAGATTAACAGGATCAATATACCAACAATATTTGCCACTGCAAGGAGCCTTGCCAGGCACATGTTTATTTACTACAGAACAGACTACAGAGACCATTTTAAATGAGGAACATTCAATAGAAAATCTGTTTGTGCTGTTTAAGAAACTAACAATGCTTTTGTTGTGGTAACGGCCCAGAGCATAACCTCATACGCATAATGTAGTATCACACTTTAAAAAGGAATGGCATGTTAAAAGGCATTCACTTGACAAACAAAGAAGCACCTTCAAACCAGTGGGCTTGCTGTGCACTAAAAAGCTTACATATCAAACAGAAAAGAGCTTAATATTTTTCCATGGCTGCTTAGCAAAGAAAAGGTTGTGTAAAGATTGTTTCAATGACCTACTCTACCAACTCTGTAAAGACAACAATGCCTGACATAGGGTTTGACTCTAATTCACCTTTTATAAAAGATAGAAACTTGCTTGTATATCTGCTGTAAGAACCAGTCACACATTAAAACCACAGACATGTAAACAGAAAAACAACTTGTTACATTCCCGCCTGTAAAGAAGTGAGTTATTTTAGGCAACAAGTAAACTGTCAGTTCTTGAAGTTGATGTATTGAAAACAGGAATAATGGGGAAAGACCTAAGCAAATTTGACAGGAGCTTGTGATGTCTAGACAAACAGTGATAACTAAACAACTGAATCATATTAAGAAGAAGGCTTACGGATGCTGTCCCTGTGAAAAGCTACCGTAGCACAAATTGCTAAAATAGTTTATGTATTCTGTGACAGACAGGTATCAGAACACAAAGTGCTTTGAAGCTGATTGGGGAAAAAATGGCTATAAAAAGCAAAACTGATGGAGGCACGGTTATGTTCTGAGGTTCATAAATATTGACGCAGATTAAGTCCATGCTTCATTGGCATGTTATTCCTCAATGGCAGGATCCTCTCTTAGCCAGATTATTTTTGCTGCCACACTGGTCCTGACTTCCAGATAGCCCAAATCTCAGTCCAACCATCTTCATTAAATGGAAGCAAATACCTACAAACATCAGGTCCATGTCCAAATTTCTGCAAGTCTACAGTATCAGTTGTATTTTTTACATTAATTATTACATTATTTTATATTTGTGAAAATGTTAGCCAGGAAGCCAGAATAGTGATGTTATTTAGGGTCGTGGTCTAGTGGTAGGGCACTTGCCTACGGACCTATGGACCAAGAGGTCGCAGGTTTGATTCCTACCTCGAGCACTATTGGATTCCTGAGCAAGACCCTTAACCCTGAATTGCTCCAGGGGGACTGTCCCTCTGGGGTAAGTCGCTCTGGATAAGAGTGTCAGCTAAATGCTGTAAATGTAATATAGTCTCAATACTAAGAGGGCTATTGCTATTATTGTTGACATTCATCTTTCTCTGGTTAACACAGGTTTTGTTATCTTACTTGGGTTTTGATCTTTTTGAAGTCTATGAAATATGACTCTTTTAACTAATCAAAATATGAATATTTAATTGTAGTATGTGCATCCCCACCAAAAAATAAACATATGCTCAAATTTCTTGTCTACATAGTTCCCTCCTGAGAAATTAAAAGTATGCGTTGGCTCAATTATTAATATAAATGTTCCTAAAATGCAATATTTTATTTGTTTCTACAGTGTGTATATTTGGAATTGAATTTACATATGCAAGAAATGGTTATACAGCTTGCTCACCTTTTAGTATGTTATTTTTTAGTATCAATTATTATATTGATGATAATTTAATTGAACAGTTTCTAAAATACAGAGCAGATCTAAGGGGAATTTTCTGTAAAGCTTTACTTGCTGTAATAACCTTCAGCTTGTTCACTGGGATTTTAATGGACTTTTTAAAAATTGTATCTTACAAAAAGCTCTGTACAAAATTTATAAGTTAGATTATTTCCTTTTTCTTTTTGAATTACTAGAACTTTTTGTCTTAATTATTGTCTTTCAAGCCAGTAAGCACACTATCATATATTTCTTCCCACACAGGGCAACCTGGTAGCAATCAAGCAGGTGAACAAGAAGAGGATTGAGCTGACCAGACAAGTGCTGTTTGAACTGAAGCATGTAAGGCAAGAGGTTTGCTTTAGGTGTACTCCCCCTAATGTTAAAGGTGTATGTATGTCTTACATTGGACACTGTGCAGTTCAGAATTTGTGAATGTATATATATTTGATTAGCATGGAGAAAGAGGGTTTTGTAAATGTAGTGTGTATGTGTGTGTGTGTGTGTGTGTGTGTGTGTGTGTGTGTGTGTGTGTGTGTGTGTGTGTGTGCATGTCCGTGTATGTGTGTGGGCATGTGTGCAGGGCTACTGTTTATGACTTCACTCAGTAACCTCAGTGCCCTTGGTAATAAAAAAAAAACATCCCCCTTCCTCGCACACATTCGCACACTGACATGGTAAAGGTGGGGGTGGGGTGGCATCTTGAGGCTACAGAAAAAAAGGTAGAGAAGAGGCTTGTAAGCAGGATGTAAGTTTATTAAAGAAAACCAAAAGAACACAAGTATAAACCCAGGATTAAGTAAGGTAGAACAAAGATGGTTGTATTTACAGAAACAACAACACAACACAAGGATATATATTTGGACACCTTACACACAACACCTGGGCAGGTTAGGGGACAACAGCGAGACACAGCTGTGCAATTGCAGGACTAAAGTGGGGCATAAAACAAATAAAATAACACAGCATAACAGCAAAGATACATGGAGAACTGATGATGCACACGAGACAAGGGCAAAATTAACCTTTCTAAAAAACAAAAAACCCGAAAGGGTTTTAAGTAATTTCATCCCCTCAACTGGTTATCATCTGACTCCTTCATGATCCACGCTCAGTTTAATGGGGACATATACTAAATTTTTCACCAATCTTCCAAAAAAAGAAAACATTTTTTATTTTTACTTGATCGCTTTTGAAACCTTTCTTAATGAAAATGGCTGTTTTGTTTACTGTGCCTCTAAGACTGATACTACTGTATATGATTCAGTAAGCAGGATAGGCTGAAACACATTTTAGACTGAAACACATTTTATAGCATCTTCATGAAAGACTGTGCTAAACTCTGGTAGGCTGAATAGGTAGGTATATATTTATGCATAGATGTTTTACTTCTGTGAAAAAACCATGGCTTAAAAATGAGCTGATTTTGCAGCTTGAATTCTGTGAATAAACACTAAGGACTGGGAAGTGTATGGTGTGTTTTGAGCCTTTAACATATGCTTGGCTGTTATTTCAAATTCTTCTGTCTAAAATGAAAGAGGAGAATTGTGGTGGCTTGCTATGTGAACAATTTAAAGTAACCTCAGATTGCAGTTTCATCTGAAGACTAGCTTTATTTGGACAGGCAACCATCCTCAGTGGAAGGGCCAAAAAACAGAGCTGGCTAACAGCTAGGGCACTAGCTCCCTGGACTTTGATGCCAATGAGTGTGTGACTAGTGAGGCAGCAGGCTGTGCCAGCAGTTTGGTGTGGTTTGCTGTAGAAGATACTGTAGAAAAAAAAGGGCCCAGTGAGATGGGGAGAAAGAAAAAGAATGAGTGCATGTGGCTGTGCACATGGGACTTATTGGACATATTTCTTGAAAAGAACCGTAGATTGAAAGGTTTTTTAGGGAAATTAAAGGTCAAGTCAAGTTAGTTTTATTTCTCTAGCGATTTTTACAAATATAGTTGTCACAAAGCAGAATAAGGGAAAGGCTGTTGGTCCGGATGACATAGTGGTGGAAGGAAGCATGGTGTCTAGGAGAGATGGCGGTTGTGTTTCTAACTAGATTGTTTAACACCATCTTGGAAAGTGAGAGGATGCCTGAGGAGTGGAAACAAAGTGTACTGGTACCGATTTTCAAGAATAAGGGTGATTCACCGAACTGTAGGAACTAAAGTCGATCAGAAACAGCATGAAGTTATAGAAAAGAGTAGTGAGAGCTAGGTTAAGAAAAGAGGTGATGATTAGGGAACAGCAGTATGGTTTCATGCCCAGAAAGAGCACTACAGGTGCAATGTTTGCTCTGAGGGTGTTTATGGAGAAGTACAGAGAAGGTCAGAAGGAACTGTATTGTGCCTTTGTGGACTTGGAGAAAGCATATGACAAGGTGGCAATGATGAAAAAGACAGGAGGCAGAGCTGGAGGTGTCAGAGTTAAAGATGCTGAGATTTTCATTGGGTGTGACAAGGATGTACAGGATTAGAAATTATTATATAAGAGGGACAGATCAGGTTAGACATTTTGGAGACAAAGTTAGAGAAGCAAGGTTGCGGGGGATTGGACATGTCCAGAGGAGAAATGAGGATTATACTGGGAAGAGGATGTTGAAGATGGAGCTTCCAGGAAAGAGGAAAAGAGGAAGACCAAAGAGGAGGTTTATGGACATGATTAGAGAGGACATGCAGATTGTCAATTTAAAAGAGGAAAGTGCAGAGGACAGGAAGAAATGGAAACTGATGATCTGCTATGGCGACTCCTAAACAGGAACAGCCTAAAGAAAAATAAGAGGAAGCTGTCACAAAGCAGCTTTACAGAATCCGGGTCTGAACCCTGAGTGAGTAAGCTGAGAGGCAAGGAAAACCTTGGGAGAAACCAAGACTCAAAAAGGGGAACCCATCCTCCTCTGGCTGACGCCGGATTACCAAGTAAAGAGAAAGAGAGAGAATTTTATTAATTAATCGATTTAGCGATGAGTTCCGGTAAAGTATGAGTTACTATAAACGAAGTCCATTAGTGACTGTAATTGGAAGCTCAGTGAGCTAATAGTGGTGGTTATGTTTGATGTTAAGCTGTGGGTTATTGTATGGCTAACATGATCACGAGGTGATGTACATAAATAAAAGCTATTGTGGATCTCAATTTTGATAAGATGTTGGCTGAGGAATAATGGCTATGTTGTCCACTTGAACACCTAGTGCAAGGATTAGGTCTAGAGTATGGTAAAGGCATTCTACCAAACAAAACTTTTTGGTGCCAAAATTCAAATTTGTCCTTGTAGGAGAGCTTCTGACATTTTGTTAAAATGCACTGATCTAAAGAAAGATTAGGGTCGCAGGCAGTGCTGGAGTCTATCCCAACTCTCGAAAGGTGGGGAAACAACTGGACAGGTAGCTTGTCCATCACAGGACAGACACACAGACAAACACACTCACACACACTCTCAAAATTCTAGGACAGTTTAGTATCTCCAATCCACCTGCACGCAGGAAACCAATGCAGACACGGGGAGTACATACAAACTCCACAGAGAAAGGACCCGAGCCAACCTGTATAGGAATCATACTCAGGACCTACTCACAGTGAGGCAACAGTGCTACTCAGTGAGCTGACGTGTTGGCAAATCATTTAAGCAAATACACTGTATTATGCCATATTTTTCTTGTGACAGTGACCCCTTGCCATTTTCAGTACACAGCTCAGCACGCAGTGAACAAAATTAATTCTCTGCATTTTACCCATACACCACGTGCAGCAGAGGACAGCCATACATACCTTTTGGGATGGTACCTTACTCAAGGGTACCTCAAGGCAACCTATTGGTCTTGGATTTGAGCCTACAACCTTCTGATCCTGGGGCCTAATCCCACTACGGACCACTAGGCCACAACTGCTTCATTATGATTATCATACAAAGAGTTGATCATTTAGCAGTTTTACTCAAAGCTTTCCACATGTGATTTATTTTGTTTTTGGTTTGTTTTGTTTTTGTTTTTTTTGTAGATGAGGGATGTCCAGTTCAACCATCTGACAAGGTTTGTTGGTGCCTGTATTGATCCACCAAACATCTGCATTGTGACTGAGTATTGTCCTAGAGGTAGTCTCCAGGTAAACACATTTATTTTGCTTGTGTACAGTGAGCCAGTTTAATGGATGTATTATAATGGATGGAAAAAGTATTTTTTTTATTACATTAGATGTATTAAAATGATAATAAAAATGGTATAATATATAATATACTGTAGCTAGATATGTTTTGCATAACAATGCAAAAGATGGCATAACAATGTGAAAAATGAAACCTTTTTTTAAAAATATTGCTTTAATATTTTTTTGAGAGGCTGACATTTTTATAGTTAATTAGTAGAGTAGAGTAGAGTAATCTTTTATTATCCCACGAATGGGAAATTTGGGTGTTACGTATGTATGTAAGTCATGCTGTTTTGAATATTTCTGGAACCAGTTGGAGACTCTAGCCACTGGCTATTTTGCTGCTTTTATTGGCTCACAATGGTTTGTGTTACATTTGAATCTGTTTCACTAGTACTGTTCATATATTTAATTGTTTTATTATTTAGTACCATGCTTGCGGTTTGTGATTACTGGTTTGTTCTCACAGGACATTCTGGAAAATGAGAGCATCAACTTGGACTGGATGTTCCGCTTCTCTCTGATCAATGACATTGTCAAGGTGTGTGAGAATGCAGTTTGCCAAGGCATTCAGCCCATTCTAAACAAATAAGAACATAATTACTTTCTCAACAGCACGCATGTCACAGTAGAGGCCAACTAAATACAATAAACGGACCCTCCCCTCAAAAGCAAAAGCCAGACTTAGTTTTAATGGTGATTGCCAAGAGAGTGCTGCCTTGGCAATTTTCTTTTCTTAAAAGACCACCATTAGTGAAAAAAGACAGCAATCAAAGACAGCAATACAGTACTTTTGGAAGAGAAATAGAAAAATAATTGTTCTCTGAATTTACATTAGTTAATCAAAACCAGGTCTTTTGGAGTGCCAAGACACACAATAGTGGCTTTTAGTGAAACATTGGTCTACAACTGCATTAAAGTGAAACCTTATTTGAGCAAAGACAACATCCATTACATTCCAGGAGGGACAAATTGTTAGAGGGACAAAATGCTTAGCACTCTTATCCACAATGAGGAGCATTTAACTTGCAGTGACACCTTGAGAAAATGTACCCGCTTAAACATGAATGCCCATAAATGCTATATAGCTTGATTTTCAAAGCCTGCCATTCAGACAAATGACGAACTGACTGCTTTTAGCATGCCCCCTTGTGAAAACATTTAAAAGCTTGCTAGATTAACATATTTTTTACATTTATGGATCTCTAGAACATTACTGAATTGTGGTCTATTCCATTTTGATACTTAAATGTGGGCAAACTCCTAAAACAACTTTTTGTGTCATGTTGCCAGGGAATGAACTATCTGCACAACAGCTACATTGGTTCACATGGAAATCTCAAGTCATCAAATTGTGTGGTGGACAGCCGGTTTGTACTGAAAATTACAGACTATGGTCTGGCAAGTTTTCGTTCATCATATGATAATGAAGACTCACATGAACTTTATGCACGTAAGTAAAAATAAGCTAAACAATTCAGTACTTCAGTGTTTATCATTAAAATTGAATTGTAATGTTTGGTGTGAGCCATTAAGATAAGTTCTAATTATGCTTATTGTTAAATGCATTTTATTTTTAAAATATTGCTTTAATATTAAGTAATTCAGAAATGTCTTTGGTGTAATTGCTGTGATTTTTTTATGTTTGTTATGCTGTGATGTTTGATATATAAGGAAATTTACATATATATGTACATATGTATATATATATATATATATATATATATATATATATATATATATGTATATCTTAACTAACTATATATGCCTATATATATATATATATATATATATATACACAATGCTAATCTGCAAACATTTTGAGCAGGTGTGAAAAATGCTGCAAACAAAGAATGCTTTCAAAAATGGAAGTGTTAATCATTTTATTTTCATCAATCAACAAATGCAGTGTATTTTTGAGTTTTAGAAGGAACTCGGCTGGTAGGTTGTTCCAAACATGACTGTGTTTCAGCCTACATATGACACTGATGATCATCAGCACCTGTTTGGTAAAATTGGTTGATCATACACCGACTATAATCCTACAAAATCCCTGACTTTGTGCAAGTGTACCAGAAGAACTGATGCTGGTTTGAAGGCAAAAGGTAGTAACACCAAATATTGATTTGATTTAGATTTTTCTTTTGTTCGCTCACTTTGCATTTTGTAAATTGATAAAAATAAACAATCATTATTTATATTTCTGAAAGCATTGTTTACAGCATTTTTCACATCTGCCTAAAACCTTTGCACAGTACTGTGTATATATATATATATATATATATAATATATATAAATATATATATATATATATATATATATATATATATATATATATATATATTTTTTTTTTTTAATTAATTTATTTATTTATATGTGTATATACTAGGAAAACTATGGACAGCTCCAGAGTCACTGATCTATGACAGGCCTCCACCCCAGGGAACACAGAAGGGAGATGTGTACAGCTTTGGTATAATATTGCAAGAGATAGCTTTAAGGAATGGACCATTCTATGTAGAAGGCATGGATCTGAGCCCAAAAGGTATGTACTTAGATTCATTTTTATTTCTAAATCGTTGAATAATATGGATGCACCAATATGGAATTTCTTGGTCAATAACGATTACAAGAGATGACTATTTATAATAGTAATTAATTATATCAATAGAAATGTAGAAAATGCTAATGTATTGAGTATCCTTGGTCAAATTATATTTTAGTCATTCTAAAGTGAAAATAAGTGCATAAGTGAATAAATTCTCCTGATATTTCAAATCGTCTTGCAGTACTTCAGGTTTCAATTGCAATTTGGGGTGACTGAATGGGAGTTGCGCAGGTATGCACCGCTCTAGTCCTGCAACAGAGCAAGACAGAACTTTTTTCTTAGATTCAGTGTATTTTTTTCCATAATTAATCTTTTTTTTTCTTTTTAAATGTTTTTGCCAAAACTCATTCTTCAAGATTGAGAAGAGAAATTTGTTACTCAGAAATTCTTGAGCATTCTTATGAATGCTTATATTTTACAGGAATAGTCCCAAATGTAAGCCTAATCTCTGGTTTTAACTGTTGCATATGGTGGTTGTTCACTTATTATTTCACATTTCCTTGCAGTTAGTAATGACTTAGTAAAAGAGACAGTTGCTCCAAAATTACTTGGAAAAAAAATTAAAATAGCTTGCATTGTAAGTAGGCATTTCTTTGCCTTCTCTTATTATGTTTTTGAAAAAAGTTAGATTTTTTGTTTGTAACTCTTTCAAGTCTAAATTAATATAACCTTTTTTTGCTATAGAGATCATCCAGAAGGTGAGGAACAGTCAGAAGCCCTACTTTCGTCCGACGACTGACAGTGGTCGGCATTGTGAGGAGCTGACCACCCTAATGGAGAGCTGCTGGGCCCAGGAACCTGCTGATCGCCCTGACTTCAGCCACATAAAGATCTTTATCACTAAACTCAACAAGTGAGTGTTGTTTATTATGTACACGCCAAACAGGCTAGAGATTCTTGAGTTCTGTTGTGGTTTGAAGTAGGGATTTATCTGCTTCTTTTTTAAAAATATCTGCAAATGACTATATTGATATCAAGTGTTTTATATTCTTTAATTTTCTCAATTGGTGTTTGTTGAAGAGGACGGTCCCAACAGTAGCCACAGTACATGATTCACATTGTTTTCATACTTCTCAAATCATTCAGTGACCCCTGGTGCCCTGTGGATGGGGGCATTGTCTTTTTGTAAACAACAGCTTCTATCTGGATAATTTTCCAATTTTTAAGTGAAGTGAATGTGACTATTTGTAATTGTGAAACACAGCACAGCACACAGTGAAACACGATGAAATGCAGCTTTCGTTCACCCATACACACACGTGCAGCAGGCAGCAACTATGTTCAGTGCCCAGGGAGCAGTGATGGGGATGGTACCTTGCTCATGGGTACCTCAGGGCAACCTTTTGTTCCTGGGGCCTAGTCACTAACCACTAGGCCACTGCTATCCTTTTCCTTTTTCTGCAGTATTTCACTTTGGTTTAAATACATTTTGGCAGCACACCTTACTACTCTATCTTGGCTGCTAACTCTATCAACATGTAATTATAAATGGATGAAGAAAAATAACATCATAAATTTAAATTTTTGTAAAATTTTGTATTATTCTAAAATCAAATTTTTGCAATGTTTACCTTAAAACAGTCCATCTAAAGCATTAAATATATTTAATTCTATTGGCTGAACTGTTTAAGTAAACCAAAAAAAACCAAAAAAACAAATACCTTCCATCAATTATTTCTATTTCAACAATTTTGGTGTGATTAAGGATTTTAAAATGTGAAATAATTGTTGACCTGACAATGTAACTCTAGTATACACAATGAATTTTTGTTTTAATAGCTTTATATAAATTGTAATGTGTTATCAATAAAGACCTGTTCAAGTTTAAGAGTTCAGCTTCATGTACTTGTGCTCCGTAGTTCCAAGACTTTACAAATGCTCATTGAAGTATGAAAGCATATTCATTCAACGATTTAATTACTTCCACGTTCTTTCAATATTTTTGACAATATTTAAGTGAATGATTATGACATTACAGTTAGGAGGATTACTGATGTTGTGTACCATAGGTCCAAAAGTACAGAGACATTTGTTGTCAGGTCGGGTATTGATGTGAAGTCAAGGTGCTGAGGTGCATCCCTGCTGAGGATGCATGTGATTTATTTCTCCTAGATGTACACAGATTTGTGTTTTCACAAAGTTTGGCTTAAGAGCCAGGGATTGTTCATTTAAAAAAAGTGAGAGCATAGTCTTTATTATGGAAATGCATCTTGCTGATGTGTTGCCATGGGGTCATATGCTATTTTTGTAATGCAAAGCTATGGTGAATCTAGAGCTGTAGATCTGTGGGTGGATTTCATCACTAACAACAGTTCCAACAAGCTGATATACAGTGGCTCTTATTTGGCAGGTATTAAATGAGCTCCCAGTCTGTCTGCAATTTTACATATATTGTGTTCTTCTGGTAAATTCATTCCATATATCCTAATGTATTTCCTTATTCATCAGTAACCAGATGATAAACAATCCAGTTCTTTTATCTGTTCCTCAGCGCTGAATTGAATGAAAGCCAGATCTTGTAGAAACAACAAAAAATTTCATCTATATAGTTTTTTAGTGCAGAACGTCGTGAGCCTCAGCTCAGAATAGTTCTCAGTGATTCAGTGCTCTGAGTTAGGGCATTCAGGATGATTCAACCAGCATCTCCCGCATAGTTTCTGAATATTGTATTTGTAACACTTCAAGTCTGCAAAACTCCTACGCTGAGAGGAACCACAATGGACTCCAACACTGAGATGTTGATTGCTCCACACAGGAAAGGTACTGTGTCCTGCTATTGTTGGCTATTAATCAGCCATAAGCAGTTATTACTCAGTCACTTAAAGCAAAGACAATCAAACTCAATCATTCACTAGAAAAGGAATAAGGGGAACAGCTGAGCCCCTGAAGCTTCAATGCCCATGGATTGGCATCTCTTTGAATATGAATCACTGTTTATTTCTTTTGTGATTCTTTTTTTGTCTGCTTCCATGATAGCATGACTGGCATTTTAAATTGAAATGTATTCATCCCCTGTACAGTATCTAACTGCTGCTTGTATTTATGGCAGAGAAGGGAGCACCAGCATCCTCAATAATCTGCTGTCCCGAATGGAGCAGTATGCTAACAACCTGGAGAACCTTGTGGAAGAGCGAACACAGGCCTACCTGGAAGAGAAGAGGAGAGCAGAAAATTTGCTTTATCAAATTCTGCCGCAGTGAGAATCATATATTCATATATGGGCTACAGGGATTCTTTAACCCAAATCCTGAATGTTTTTTCTTAAAATTAAGATCATGAGTCTTTATTATTATTATTATTGTTGTTGTTGTTGTTGTTGTTATTATTATTACATCTACTATTAATAGAGATTTTTAAAGACTATTGATAGATTGTTTGCAGTAGTTTTAGTTTTAGTGTGGCAACTTCTGCCATCACTTTCAGAACACACAATTGTGCTACATTTACATGAAAAACGTACCTTGTTATGGTGGTGAGCAATTTACCAATAACTGGGAAATTACAGAAACATTAAAAAGGCCACGCTATATAAATGCACATAACTCATATTTATATTCTTTAAATTATTGTCTTATTAAAACCTCCCATAAGAAGCCTATTTCAATTCAGCTTAAGTAATGTTTCATTATTTTAAGTTATCGTTTGTCTCCTAGTCATTGTTTTGTGGACACAAACAAAATTAATAATATTTTTATTTACATCCAATGGCCTAAAATTAGTTTATAGTAGTAATAGTGCGTGTATGTATGTCAATTATACACTGATCAGGCACAACGTTAAACCCACTCACAGGTAAAATAATTAATATTTAAATCTTCAAAACAGCACATCATGTCAGGTGTTTCTGTTATGTTTCTGTTATACTCCTATTTATTTGCAAAATAGCTGCGTGTAACACAGATCTGTTGGCTTTGTTAGATGTTTTTTTTTCCTATCAAAATAATTACCTCTACAGCATTAAGAAATTACATTATAAATGGAAAACGTGGATTTAAAAAGCAGCAGTAGATTTTTTGCAGCAGTATTAGAGATTTAAAATAACACGGATGCTTGGTGTGAGATCTATTACATGGTTGTTACACAATTATCAGTATCTTAGGATTGTGCAGTTCTACAGTTATCTTCTGCTTCAGCTCTTACAGTTTCTTTTCTTTTTGCCCTCAGTTCCGTGGCAGAGCAGCTGAAAAGAGGGGAGACCGTTCAAGCTGAAGCATTCGACAGTGTAACCATTTACTTCAGTGACATAGTGGGCTTCACCTCAATGTCTGCTGAAAGCACACCGTTACAAGTAAGCAAACTGTTTATTGTTTAGTGATCTTAAAGTCTTTATTGTTTAGAGGTTTATGCAGCTATTTTAAGGGAAGCCCATCTAAGCTACTTGACTTGGATGCACACCAATCCTTGGATCCTTGGCGTTGCCTCTTTGTGTGCAACTTCTCAAACTATGATCACCTTTTGAGGAAGCGGGCTTGAACAGCAATGCCCTTACATGGTCTTGGATTCTCACCTGACATGGCCACACTGAGGTAGTCAATGCATTTCGGGTTATATCCACTGCCAGGAATTCCATCAAGTACACAAGGGGAGAGTAGGTTTTGTCTGAATGTGTAAAGGCTCTTTACAAATCTCACATCACAAATAATGAATCAGGTTTAGACAATAAACACAACAGAGAAAGGATTCACCTTAGGCAGAGCTTCTTAAATTCCGCTGTCATGTTTGTGTTGCGTGCCTTTCCAGACCTGTAATAAATTAGCTGGTAACATTTACTTCCAACAAGCATTTCCTCCACTGAATGGTTCCTGTGTTGCTTTTGTAACACATTAGAAGTGCAAATCTTAACTACAGTCATGTGAAAAAATTTGCCTGTGAGTTTTTGTAACGTTCTTGTAACATTATATGGATATGTAATCTCAATTTTAACAATACTGGGAGATTGAAGTTATATAACTAAACAATTTTTTAAAATCTTCTCTAAAATTGGATTCTACAAAAATGTGATTTCTGGTGAGGAACAAATTAGGACACCCCCACTATTTCCCATTTAAAATGGTTCAAATCACACACAGATATGGCACATTACGTGCACCTGATTACAACATCATTACTCAGCATTTTGTAGGAGGTTTGCCCTTTTAAACATTTAGTTTGGTGTGATTCTGACTGTTGAGGTGAGAGTGAACACCATAGTGAGAAAAGAGCTGTCTGAGGCCTTCAGAAAGAAGATTGTAGCAACTTATAAGTCTGGTAAGGGATTTAAAAAGATCTCAAAAGAATTTGCAATTAGCCATTCCACTGTCCAGAAAATAGTCTACAAATGGAGGGCTTCCAAAACAACTGCCAACATGCCCAGGTCTGGCCATCCAAACAAGTTTACCCCGAGTGCAGTCTGCAAGATGCTAAAAGAAGTCTCCAAAAACCCTCACAGGACCTACAGCAGGCTCTTGCTACTGTTGATGTGAAAGTGCATGCCTCTACATGCCTGAGAAGGAGACTGCACAACTTTAACTTGCATGGCCAGAGTGAAGTTTGGCAGCGAGACTGCAGACAAACACCAGGAATTCTGGAATAATGTTCTTTGGACAGATGAGTCTAAAATATAATTATTTGGACACCAGAACAGAGGACATGTTTGGCGTAAACAAAATTCAGCATTGCAGGAAAAGAACCTCATACCAACTGTGAAGCATGGAGGTGCCATGGTTTGGAGATGCTTTGCTGCAGCAGGACCTGGCCAGCTCACCATCATAGAATCCACTATGAACCCTATATATCAGAGGGTGCTTGAGGAAAATATGTACCCATCTGTAAGAACAGAAAAAAACTCTGCAACACGACAATGACCCCAAAACATACCAGTAAATACACCAAGGACTGGCTGAAAACTAAGAAATGGAAAGTCTTGGACCTGGAGTGAAAGCCCAGATCTTAATCCCATTGAGATTCTGTGGGGTGACTTGAAACTGGCTGTACATGCAAGAAACCCCTCAAACATCTCAACTTAAAGAATTCTGGATTGAGGAGTGGAGCAAACTTTCCTCAGACCAATGTCAGTGACTGTTAGATGTTACAAGAAGCATCTCACTGCAGTTATTTCAGCCAAAGGGGGAAACACTAGCTATCATGGAGTAGGGTTTCCTAACTTCAGTTAGAATACACATTTTTGTTGATATCTTTTGTTTAATGAATAGATCAAGGTTCACTTTTGTTGTTTACATGCAATGAAATCACTTTCTTTCCAGAGAAAAATAAAAACAAGATTTGACACCTATATGTGAACATTTCTAAGTAAAGAACTGAATATGGTGTTCAATTTTTTTCACATGACTGTATATAGCCTGGAAACATGCCTTATTATAGATAACATCTTGCAAGTAAATTTAGTGTGACATTAAAACAAAAATGAGCTTGAGGCCTGCATTATAGGAGTTGAAAGGAATTTGATATCATATAGTACTGTTCATTGAATTATTCAGTTAATTGTTAAAATAATCAGAATAAATAGTTCATCAATCATTTTATGTACTTTTTTAGAAGATACTATAAATTGACAAGCAGTGTTATGTAAAGTATAATGTTTGTTCCAGGAAGAGCATATTGAAAGTTTAAAAGGATTTGAGTCATATGAAATTCAGCTAGTCAGAGACAAGTGTAGTGATTCCTATTTATTCTAAGGGTTGAGTGTCTTACAATAACTTTAAACATGGCTTAGCCAGTTAGAACCTTTGCTTTGTGTTTTGTTCATGGTTACAAGATTCTATATTTGAGCATATAAGAACTCTCATGTTAGCCTGGCACAATTCTCTTTGAATTGGCTAATCACCTATATTTAGATTAAGTGGAAGATTCAACATGAGTTATTTGACATTTGCCCTAATGTAAATGATTTCTTGGCTACAGTATCACATTTGGTTCAGATAAAGAACTGTCTAGTGGTTAGGCAGTTGGCCCCAGCATCGAAAGATTGTGGGTTCGATTCCCTCACTGGTAGGTTGCCCTGAGGTACCCTTGAGCAAGGTACCGTCCCTGTCACTGCTCCCCGGACGCTTTCAATAGCTGCCCCCTTCTGCACGGTGTTTGCATGGGTTAAATGCAGAGGTTCAATTTCTTTGTGGTTCACTGTGTGCTGTGCTGTGACCTCGCAATGACAAGGGTTGTCACTTTTTTCACTTTCACTTAATTGGAAAAAGATTTTGTATATATTTGCTTTATCAAATTCTGCCGCAGTGAGAATCATATATTCATATATGGGCTACAGGGATTCTTTAACCCAAATCCTGAATGTTCTAGTGTTCCACTAGAAGATCTGTCTACCTGCATTGGTGTGATTACATCTCTTTGTGACACTATTATTGAGCATGCTCTCATTGCATATTACTGTACGTCATTCTTGCAAATATGTTTCTTTACAACCCTTGGTCTCGGCTTGCATCCAAGATGATTGGGGGAATTTGGAGACATTGAGCTGAGCAGAAAGTATTTTAATTTGAGGGAATCATTGGGAGTTCATGCAGAAATCACACAAGAGTTACCACTTCTTACCGAACCTTTCTGGAAATTGCCAGAGCTGGAGACGTGACAGAACATTTTGCTTTTTACTTTTTTTGAGTCTTTTCAGGTGTCGACACATTGCAGAAACACCTTCACAGTACTTCTCTCTACCTGAAAGGGTGACAGCCCTCCAGGGAGTTTTCAGATGTAATAATTGGCTATTTCAGCAGATAAATTGCTATGAGAATGTGACCTAAATGCATACCTTGACTACCAGCCAATTAAAGAAAAAGAAAAATTGAACATTAACTGAAATGGCCTTCTCTTTGCCTGGAAAAGCAGAAAGCTGTTTTGATAGATACCTCCTTACAATCTCAACTGTGAACTTTCTAAAATTGTTTGTATATATTCTGTTCAAGTTAGCAACTTAATGCTATGGTGATTATGATCCAACACTTTTGGTTGAGTATGATATCAGTTCCTGAATTTTTAAGGAGAACTTTAATGATATTAAACTGGGACTTGTCCTTCTCCAGGTTGTAACACTGCTGAATGATCTATACACATGCTTTGATGCCATCATTGATAATTTTGACGTGTATAAGGTAAGTTGCACTGTTAACATGTTTTTCATACAAGGCTTTCATAACACGTTTCTTTACATTTTAAGACTAAAAACCTTTTTTAATGAGATACAATATAAATTGTTTTTTTTATGGTTTATGCACGCAAATGACAAAATAATAATGGTAATCATTCATTTATGTTACATTTTATACCTTAATAATTAAAATAATAGCAGCAGCTATGTAATTTGCAAAGGTGAATCTTTTTTGCTACCTTTGTTTCAGGTGGAAACCATTGGTGATGCGTATATGGTAGTGTCAGGTCTCCCTGTGCGGAATGGAAAACTCCATGCTCGTGAGATTGCTGGAATGTCATTAGCTTTACTGGAACAGGTTAAAACATTTAAAATAAGACACAGACCTAACGACCAACTGCGACTACGAATAGGAATTCACTCAGGTACTCTTCTTCCGGTGCCTTGTACTACAGAAATTGAACAGCAATCCATTATGTATAAGAATTCTTATTTATTTAATAATCATAGCTGTTACATTTTTGATAAACGACATACTAAATGTATGTCATTTTTGATAAATGTCAAAAGTATGTGGAATTCAAAACCATGGCCATTAATATGGAGTTTTAAAACAAATGAGTTTTTGATCAGGGCTGTTTTTCCATATCAGATTTATCAAACCATTTGTATTGGCCTTGCTTTATGCTTTATGAAACACTGAAAGTGTTTCCTAAGACTGTTGTAAGGTAACAATGTATTTCATTAATTGTCTTTGTATGCTGTTGCATCAACATTTACCCTCCATTGGAAATCAGAGGCTTCCCTGAATATAGGCAGCGGTGGCCTACTGTTTAGGGAGTTTGGCCACAGGATTGGAAGATTGTGGGTTCAAACCCCTTACCAGTAGGTTGCCCTGAGGTACCCTTGAGCAAGGTACCGTCCCCATCACTGCTACCTGGGCACTTTCATAGCTGCCCCCTGCTGCACAGTGTTTGCATGGGTTAAATGCAGAGGTCCAATTTCATTGCAGTTCACTGAGTGCTGTGCTGTGACCTCGCAATGACAAGAAAAGTCACTTTCACTTTTCACATCAAATACCTTCCAAGGCCTTAATCCCTCTTCCACCAAACCATACTGTTTGCACTGTGCAGTGCAGTTGGTGATGCTCTCCTGGCATGTGCCAGTTCAAGATTCATCCATTAGGCAGCCAGACAGTGATATGTTATGCATCATTCCAGCGTACATGTTTGCACTGCTCCAGAAACCAATGGTGGAATACTTTACACTGTTCTAACCATCTTAGTTTGTGTACAGCTGTTTGGTCATGTAAACACCTTTTTTATGAAGCTCACATTTATAGTTACTGAACCCCTGATGAAACAGTCAACTACCAGTGTTTAAAGATTGCAGGACAGTTCTGTCTATCTATCCTGTGGGGCACTGGTTGTAACCAAAGTTCCTGGGCCAGTTTCTCCAGTTATCCCATATATGGCCCGTCTTCTTCATGCCTATCTCCAGGTCACAGTTCCAGGTGTTCCTTGGTCTGCCTTCATTTCATTTTCCCTTGAGAATTTCATAAAATAGGTCATGTGATGCTAGATAAAAGCGTGTGAAAAGTGTGAGCATCTCCACCATACTTTGGAGGAATTTATTTCACGATGGATGCGTTTGATTTTCCACAGTTTTATACTATCATTACCTGAAATGGGTGTGGCTGAAAAACCTAAACTAAATAGTTAAGATGTAAGATTTTCAAAAAGGTTGTATGATTCCTGAACAAAATATGTAATTAGTATGTAAATTCACTATTCTATCAGTTTTTACCTATAAAAGTTACTTTTATATCATTAAATATGGCAGAACCACGTTGGTTTCTTCTGCATCCCCCCAAGTCTCCTAGGGTTTGATGTTACATTAATTAGTATTTCCTGTAGAAGTCCTCTTATGCTCTGTCAAACAGTAATCCGGCTCTTGAGCAAATCCCACAGAGTGCTTTTGCAGAGGATGTGTATGCAATCTCTGTCGACTTAAGTATATACAAGACGTATTGGACACTGCTCAAGGCTGGCATGACTGCTGAGACTATTGTCCTCAGATAATAAGTATGGTCAAAGAGCATCTGGGGTTCAGGATGATTTCTTACAAAATGAGTTAATTAATCTCCCCCCTCTCTCTCTGTGTATGTGTCTGTTTGTGTGTGTCTGTTTGGATGCTATTTAGGGCCTGTTTGTGCTGGCGTGGTGGGCCTCAAGATGCCCAGGTACTGTCTGTTTGGAGACACTGTCAACACCGCATCAAGGATGGAGTCCACTGGAGAAGGTGGGTGACAAATAAGTCTCTGATTGTTCATGTTGGCATGTCTCTATGGGAACAACACAGCACACACAGCTGTCCCCAGCCGGAATATATAAGTAAATGTGATATTAGAAAACCTTTGGGTTTTCTGTCTTAGTAAACTATTATGAATCCCTTTTTATCACTGTGAAGCAGGTGTGAAAAATAATAATGGCATTGATAATAGTACTATTTTTTGCAGAATATTCTTTTCAGCTAATGTTTCATAAGAATATACTTAAATAAATGCAGTTAAAATACATTAAAAAACTTTTTTCCCTCCCTCCTGATACCGCAGTTCCAGTTGTATTTATTAATGTGGTTTGGACGTTTTATTGATCTATACTATATGAGCTGGGGCAGCGGTGGCCTAGTGGTTAGGGTGTTGGCCACATGATTGGTGGATTGGGGGTTTGAACCCCTTCCCAATGGGTTGCCCTGAGGTACCCGTCCCGCTCCTCCCTGCGATGGGCTGGCGACCTGTCCAGGGTGCGTCCCCCATCCTCGCCCTGTGTTTGCTGGGTTGGACACCAGCACTCCCCCGTGACCCCGTTTGGGACAAGCGGCAGAAAATGGATGGATGGACTATATGAGCTATAAACAACTTCACTGTTTAGAAACAATTTAGGTACTAACCCTATGTTATACTGCCTGTTAGCTACAATCGCTTCACAAAACAAGCTAAAGCAAGCTTCAGTGCTAAATTTAAGACACAGAATTTGTACAATAAATAATATATAACAATCCTATAGGTCAAGTTTGTCTTAATTCTAAAGGAAAAAAAACATATTTAAGATGATTTTAGTTTAACCAAAAATATAGTGCACAGTACCAGTTAATTTACTGGGCAGCGGTGGTCTACTGGTAAGGGAATAGGCCCCACGATCGGAAGGTCTTTGGTTCAAATCTCAGACCAGTACTTTGCAACCCTTGCTACCCTTGAGCAAGGTACCGTCCCCTTCACTGCTCCCTGTGGCTTTAAATAGCTGCTGCTTGCTGCACAGTGTGTATGGGCTAAAAGCAGAGTTGTGTTTCACTTTCACTTAATTTACCTAACCTACAATATTGTTGGCGCTAACAAGACCAGTTTGGCTAACAAGCAATACAATCTTGTAACTCATGAATCACCATTGTGCAAACAGCATTCTTAACCCCTTTTGCCGATTTTTCATAAATAATAGTTTGTCACAAAGTGTCACAAACCACTTGGGAAAGTCTGTTTGCTTAACAACCTCACATGGTTTGAGGCAAGTGTGATGATTTAGGAATGTGGTTTGCAGAATGCAAAGGATATAAGTGTCCATTTCTTTATGGCTACGTAAGACTTGTAACTCCACAACTAAACAAAAGAAGCCAGCAAATGTGTTTTGGCTGATCACCAATATTTAGTATATTTAGAAGTGAAAATCACTTTTGTGATTCTGGATCCAGATCTGTGTTTTGTTTTCTGTTACTCATTGCCAGTTGTCTTACACTAACCTGCTGCTGACAGGTACAATATTTACTTCACCTCAGCATTATAACCAATGATGATGTTGTTGGGTTATGAGGGAGCACTTAACAGCAACAATGCATGGATCCACACCCAAATACAGTAGTCTGCAGTCCAGTCGTTCATAATGACTTATTGCCTCGATTCCTGTGTTGGGCTTCTTTGTACTTAATAATTCTTAATAATTCATGCAGGTCTCACTCACCCTCCATTTTATGTGATGTATAGTTTACTATAAGAAAGCCTAAGCATTCATTTACCATTTGATCTACTCAACACACAGCCTGTACATTTTTGATGTTGTACAAATCCTCATTAAAAAAAATTCCAAACTATTTTTCGCTCCTTCAAATTGTATGAATTCTTTATCAAAAGTGAACCCTTAGCCCTTAGCCCTTAGTGAGTGCTATGTTTGTGGAATAAAATCTCATTACTCTAACAAACATCCGATACAATGACATTTTTTCTCTTCACTTTCGCGAAATTACCAGCTTGGAGAGGAGGTTCATTATAAATGCAGTGATATACTATGAGATATATCACCAGAAATAAGATCAGCGTTTTATACTAAGCTCTTGCTATCACTCACAACTGTACACTTACTGTGATTGGCTGCAGAAATTTTATTCATGTGTTCTTTGCAGCCTTGCGGATACATGTGTCCTCTGCCACCAAAGAAGTGCTCGATGAGTTTGGCTACTTTGACCTTCAGCTGCGAGGGGATGTTGAAATGAAGGTAAAGAGGCCTTTCCTTTATAATAAATTCAATGAAGGACTCACAGATTCCTGATATTGGTATGGGAAGAGCTAAAATTTTTAAAGGGAAATTTTCTACATTTTTCTTGCGTTTTTTCACTCATTGATTCATTTAAAAAGTTCATATACCAAAATTAGCCATAAGAAAGGTTGAAAAGGTTTTTTTTTCCAGCCTACATTTTTCCTTTAAAACAACAACTATTTTTGTCACCATACCTTTAAAATAGTTATTTGTAAAATACCTTTGTTCTGAAAATTCGTTGTTAATATTGGGCCTAAAGTGCTTTTATGGAAATGTGTGTAAACACACTGCTTGTGATTTCACACCAGAATGTACTCAAAAAGGCTTTTTCACAAGTTTGTTTCCATATATGGGACTGTGTGGACATCAAATGCTGACAAATAGCTCTTTTTCAAAGTTTGTGTACTAGCAATGTTAAACTCATTTATTAAAAAAAATTATAATAATCCCTGAGCACCTTCAAGTTTAAATGACATGCTTCTTGTAATTGTTATATAATGATTTGATGACCATTTTTATTCTGAGACAATTTTGGCAACTTGTACTTTTTCAGTTGCTGGGAACAAGCTAGCTCTAATTTAAGGACTGTCAGTGATACACTCCATGCTTCTCAAATTACAGTTGGCTTGCAGCAGAAAGTAAGAGTCAGCATTTAATTTGTGGTCCTTTTAGAGGACAAAAGGCAATGCAATCCTCATGAAGCCCAGCAAATATCTGAAGATAATTCAAAGAGTTGCAAGACTTTTAAGCTAAACTGATAGTTTTAGCAGTCCACACTTATCATTATGTTCAATCCCGTAATGGTTGATGACTGATATAAAAAGTTAATCACAGTTTTTACAGAGCCATTAAAACCAAACAATAAAATGTTTATATTGTCAATGATTAAATTCCAGTGGTTTTGGACAAATGGGGCTTATATCACTGTGCTTTTCTGTTAGCTGTGAACTATGAACTATGAATCTGCCAAAGAATAATACAGAATAAAACTGATATTTGTCTCATGCAAGAGGTGAGTGTTAATTACAGTATAAAGTTTTCATAGCAAAACATATTTACATCATTACAGTATAAAATGATCTTCTTCAATTATTCCATCAAAATATGAACCTCTTTTTTTTTTTTTAATAAAATAAAAAAAATCTGTTGTTCACAGTGTCTATAGATTTTATGATCTCCTTCTTCTTCTTTTGGCTGCTCCCGTTTAGGGGTTGCCAGAGCAGATCATCAGTTTCCATTTCTTCCGGTCCTCTGCATCTTCCTCCTTCAAACCAAACACCTGCATGTCCTCTCTCACCACGTCCATAATCCTCCTCTTTGGTCTTCCTCTTTTCCTCTTTCCTGGCAGCTCCATCTTCAACATCCTCCTCCCAATATAATCCTTGTCTCCTCTGGACATGTCCAAATCAACACAACCTTGCTTCTCTAACTTTGTCTCCAAAACGTCTAACCTGAGCTGTCCCTCTAATAGACTAATTTCTAATCCTCTCCATCCATGATAAATGTCCTAATTGAAGTAATGTATTTTTTCTTTGACTGGAGATTTGCTATGGTTGTTTTTGTAAATAGACATTGAGTGTAACTGTATAGAAAATGATGCAAAGAGATTAGTTTTATAGAATATTTGTTTAAAGGAGGAAATAAAAGGTCAGTCAGTGAATGTTAACATGTTGAATATCAGTAACAGAGGTTATTGGACAGAGCTGCCACAAAAGGCCATTTTTGCCTTGAGTGTGACTTGTTAATTTTAGAAGACTAGGTCAACACTGCTGTCCTTGAGCAGGATTTAAATGCTTATCACTAATTACTTGATGTGCTGTGCATGCTAAGTGCTCGTCAATGTGGTGTATTGATCTGTGCCTTCCCATCTTTCAGGGTAAAGGCAAAATGAGAACATATTGGCTTTTGGGGGAGAAGACAGATGTCTATGTTATCTGAGAGCCCTGCTGATGGAGGAGGAGCTGCCAGCCAAGCCACTGAAGCCAGAACCACCGTTTTGGGTTTTGATTCTGTGTCCAAACATATATGCCAATTCAACTACCCCAGCACACAAAAAAGTGATGCTTTATATTTGCTTGACTAGAATTATTTGTCATTATTTACATATGAATAAATTACTTCTTTGCTGCATAAAAAAACACATCTACCCTGATGGTACACCTAAAAGATTTACACTAGAAAATGTAAGATCTTTAATGCGTAAACTTTGAATTAGTGTTTGGGTTCTCACCATACAAAAAAGCTGCTGTGCTAAGAATTCTCCCCTATCTAGATAATAAGTGGTCAGAGGTGTTCCTGGTGCCTTTTAAAATGATCAGCTGGGGTAGAGGAGGGAAGATAAAGTATGCAGCAGCAGTAATGGTAATTCTACAAATTGTACCTATAGGGTAGGGATCTCTGATAAGATGACAAGTCATTATATAATATCAACACAATTTTTGCCAAAAAAGAACTGAACACAGTTCAGTGTTGTCGTAATGCATATTAGTAATGTGGAAACGTACACATGCATCAAGAAAATTTTACAGCTTTCTTTTGTTCAGAGCAAAATGGTATCACATTACTTTTAATCACTTTTCGAAGGAGGTCTATTCAGGTATATTTCATACCAGCTTTAACTGCAAAAGTCTAGTTGTAAAGGGTTTTTTTATTGATGTAGAAGCTTTCCGTGTTGAGAGTCGGAAAGTTTTTTCAATGTGAGATTCATATTTTTATGCTTTCTATATTTAAATTTGTATGTGAGTTTGGAAACTGGTGACTATACTTGATATCTTAATCCAGCACCCAAAAGGAGGGGGTGAATCAAATATTAGTCAGTGCTGGCACAAAGATGTGAGGTTTCTCGCCGATATAATCCAAGTTAATATTTGTATATATGTATATCCAAGACATTGTAAAATATTTTGTTCATTAAACAACATAAAAGTACATTGTTTTGTTATTCAAGGACAATGCATGATAAAAATACAGAGAAATGGTTTGTCCATCACATGCCATGACATCTTTCTAGCTATGCAGAGCTTATTCTGGGAATAAAAGTAGAACCTGACAGCACAATAACAAACCGTCCTTCCGAGGTTCTAAAAAAGGTTTTATATTTTTGGCAAAATCATATAAAGGGGTTTGTCCATCAATTACTGAATAATCAGGTTTAATTGATTAATTGTGATTGCCCAAACTTGTTTTCTGTTGTGCAAACTTCCAATGATTGCAGTTTATAAAGCCCACCCAACAGTCTCTTGTAAAAATAAGTGTTTGTTTCTGATATGATAGATAAGACACTGCCTTATCCATACCCGCCATCATTGAAGTGCTAAGTCGTGCGGAGCACTGTTAATTTTCTGAAAAACAAGCATTAGGAAGTCCCCTTCCAACACAATCATGGCCTTTATTACAGATTATATCATAACCGGTAATATCTCCTTCTTAAATGACGTAAAAAGACATGGTGAGCACAGCTCATTGCTGTTTAATGAATGGTACATGGTGCCAGCCTAAGGGATGACATCACTGATCATTAAGCATCCATTAAGCATATGGGTGCTCTGACATCTGTGAATGTGTATGAATGTGTGTTTTCAAATCTTTGTGGGGGCTGGAAGTAAGGCAATGAAAACATTTGTTTACGTTAAGAATACTACCTTTGTGTGCAATTAATCCCTAGTGGGGAACAAATATCTCAGACAATGGAAAACAACAAATAGACTTTGTTACACTCTATTTATTTATTTATTTATTTACAAAACATATGGATGGTTCCTAAAAAAAACAAAAAAAGTCTATTGAAGAGTACAGTGGTATTTCTATGTTAAAAGACTTGCAGACACCCCTTATAGTGAATTCAGTCAGTGGCGTTTGTGATCGAGAATTTCAAACATGAGTATCTGACCTCACAAAAGCTCTAGTGGCTAAATACAATCAAACCCTCAAACCAGATGGATGCTCCAAAATCTAGAGTAAAGCCTTAATTCCCTATTTAATACCATTGATTTCACAACATTAGAAGAGCAAGGTTCTATTTGGACATGCTCTCCCAGAAAAAAGGTACTGGGGTCACTTGGCCCTTTCCTAAAAAATGGACTTTAATGACCATGTTGTACCTTTAATTGTAAATTTTCACTGTACCTTGATGAATGAAAATGCAATTGAATGAAAAATTTTCAACATTTTCTTGTTTTTCAGATTCACCTTAAAATCATTTTTTTTCTCATCAATCTAGACACAATGTTCCTCAGTGACAAAGAATATAATGTTTTGTTAATTTAAGACAGATATAATTGAAATATCCCATTTAAATCAATATTCAGACACATCACTATAATACTGCAGCAAGCATTTGCTTTTAAAATACGATTGAGCATAACTGAATTCCAGATTTCTATAGTATTCAAAGCACCACAGAACATGGTAGCTTTCATCATTCTCAACTGGAAGAGATTTGGTTACCATTAATAGTCTTCCTAAATCTGTGAGCCCTCTACAAACTAAACAATCTAACTAAATAATCAGGGATGAAGGGAACTGATTAGTCAGATAGGTTACCAAGAACCCAAAAGCCATTATGAATGAGATCCAGAGTCCCTTTTGTGGAGATGGAAGAACCATAAAGACAGTCAATCAGTGAAGCAATCCATCAATCAGGTATTTATGGTAGAGTGGTCAGATGGAAGCCATTCCTCAATAAAAGCATATGACAGCCCACTGGGAGTTTGGCAAACGTCTCTCCAACAATGAGAAACAAAATCAGCTGGTCTGGTGAAATCAAGGTTGACCTGTTGGCCCTGGTTTCCAACCACGTTTGGAGGAAAACAGGCCCAAACCATTACCATCCGACACGATGGTGGCATCATGCTGTAGAAATATTCTTCTGTGACAGGGACTGGGAGACTAGTCAGAACAGAGGGAGAGATGGTTGCAGGAAAATATAGCACTATCATGATAGAGCATTATAAATTCCTTAACATTATGATGACATTTTTATATACATTGAAGCAAATAAACAACCAACTGTTTTAAAAATAAAGCACTTTGAGCTTCATCTAAATGCATGAAAAAATGCAAGTGCTCTATACATGCCTATTATCATTATTATTTCTATTAAGATGAGTAACAACACATAAAATAAAAGGTTTTTATTTAAAAAGCAGAAACTCCTTTCAACATTCCGTGTAGTCAGAATTGGGTTTAATCCCTGAGTTCAGGAATTGGCTGATTGTGTTTACCGAAGGCAGTGGGCCCCAGAAATCCTGGAATACAAGTGTTTTTGTGTATCATCTTCACAGCATCATCCCACCTACATGTTTCTTAATGACCTCGCAGCTCCAGACTCTGTTGCTGTTGCTTTGGTGGAAAGTTCAGATTGTTAGGCGCTCTGTAATGAGACAACTCCACCACGCTGCTCCTTTTCTTTGTTTTTCACAGGCTTAACAAACTGTAGCCATGATAACGATCGCCGCCTCTTCAATCAGCTGCAAGTGTGTTCATTCCCGTCGTAGCCATACACTCTTACCACTGCACATCTGACTGTCAGGATCAAGAATCAAGCAGTTTATGACAGACAGCAACAAGAAGACTACAGACAGCCTGATCCATTTAATTAGGGACTAGAAAAACAATCAATGCTCATCAGCCACTTAACACAAGCTTTTGGAAAAAAGTGTGCAGATCTAAACTGACAGGGATGAACAAAAGAAAAATGCAAACCCAATTTTCTACCTAAATATCTACAGTCTGTCCCAAGGGATGTGGAAGAGTTGTGATCCTGCTTTCAATAATTAATTTCTATTTCATTGGCTCCTGAAGTCTAATCAGGCCTTTGTGTTTTTCCCCCCTCACGAAATAGCAAAAATGTATCCAGCTTTAGCAAATGACAAAAGCTGCCCTAAAAAGGCAACAAAAAAAAGCAGAGAAACAAACAAGGGAAAATCTACATGAACATAGTCTAAAAATGCCTCGTTGTCATGGCTACACAGCTCTAATCCCTGCTGAAAGCTGAAAGTGTGCAAGCAGAGCTGTGCTGAGTGACAGCCACAAAGAGAGGAAAGTGGTATGAAACAGACACACACACACACACACACACACACACACACACACACACACACACACACACACACACACACACACACACACACACACACACACACACACTCACACTTGCAATGGAAGGAAACAGCAGACTGCCTGGTGGCCTCATTCAAACAGCATGCTCTTTTGTCAGTCCCCAAAAGCTACCATGCCAACTTTTTCAGCTCAAATGCTGCCTAAAGCGAATCAGCTGTGGTCTTACTGTTAAATAAATATAACTAAAAGGTATTTGAGATTAGCAGAAAGGGAAGTTTTAAGACCCAAGATACAGTCTTTGATGGTTTTTATAGGCATTTCAACGTCTGTTGTCCTACAAATTAAAAATCTGGGGATGGGAACGGGATCACTCTGTATGGCCCAGGTTTCAAAACTTAACTTTGCTGTGAACACAACTAAGCAAACCTCTCCCCGTGCCTCACTAAATTACGGCCAAACTCATTTTTACAAATATTTGTCTTACAATTATCTATAATTTTTGTGAGGCTGAGGCAAGGTCAACTTTAATTTTACCTTGTAAAACTGGTGTGATGTAATTTCTGGGTAACAAGGCTCAAGCTGGTTTCTTATTTCACAGATTCGTATTCGTATTCTAATTTCCCTTATAATGCTGTTGTGTAGCGATGTTTTATTTAGCTTAAAATTAACAGATACAATAGACAGAAACTGAAGGTTAACTATTTTCATTTGCTGATTAATAAATCAATATCCATAAATCTGTATGAATTTCACAGTAGGATATTGTTCCCATGTCTTAGGAAATTACTTTTGTTACGAGATTGTTAATTCTCATTAAGTCAGTGTTTCTCTCTTCCAAATGAGTTGTTCAGTGACGCTGCGTTATGGAGTTTAAAAAGGGTTGGTGGTGGGGAGACGGAAACATTGCATGAGTGGGGGAGTCTTATTTAGCAAATGGAATCAACATGACTAGGATGCTCAGAGCGAAAAAAATGGACCTGATACTGGTAATTATTTTTCATTATTCCTTGTTTACTTTAAATAATATGGCATTATCAACTAAACTAAATTAAGTCAATCAAAAGCATATTTGCATATGCACCACACTCAGTTACATCTAAATAGCATTTCTTGTAACTGGCTGACAGGAGAAAGAAAGCATTGCCACTTCAGCTTCCATCTCCCTTTAATCTCTTCCTGCAATCAATGTAATGACTCCTAAAAAGCCATCAGTTACAGAACAGCAATAGTTTTTTTTAAGATCATTATTAAGGTTTAATTTTTCTTTTGATTTGCTAAATTAATGTTATATAATGTATAATATTTGTGCCTTATATTTATATGTACTTCAAATGTTGCTCATAAATATTAACAGTTAAAATGCTTTTATTTGCAGATTATTATCTTATTAAATTACATTTCCCCTCTATTAACTCTCACGAGTGAAGTCCTCAGGGTCCTCGAAGCGTTCATTGATTGGTGTGCTGAAAGTGGCATTCTTCTTAAACAGTGTGTCTCCATTTTTGGCATCTCTCCCTCCCTGTTAAATTGCACAATTCTTTGCTGAGGATCACAGTACCATTATCAACTGTGCTATATCAAATGTGTATTTAAGAACAAATTTAGCTTAGTTTGCTAGCTTGTATACTTCCTGAACACAAAATTTGCATGCAAGATAAATTGATTACCTAAAAGATTTATTATACAGTCTTAAAATGGGTTCTTCAAGGGTTCATATGTTGTGGCAGTGGTTATATATGAAAAGCTTCTTTCCATGTTAGACAGAGAAACAGTGTTTTTGGCCAGAAGCTGACTACTGACGAAAGACTAGAGGATGACCTGTGACTGGACCAATGCTTTGTTTCTAATAAGGTGTGAACTGCATATTTGATGGATTCGTTTATGTAGGCAATTTTAACAAACGCAAATAAGTCATTATATTCTTTCTGGTACCTGAATCTTCTGGTAATTTTCAGTCCAGAATGTGATGGCTCGGTCAGTTTTGTAGTCACAGCCCTAAAAACACACCAGCATTGTTATTTACCCATCACTAAAATGTAAAGCTCATTGTTTTCCCATGTAACTGCTTTCCCAGTGGTGTTAATATACAACAAATTAAAACCAGATAATTACTTTGACCGCCTGTCAAAGTCTGGAAGCTTTTTTACCGTTTTCACTGGTGCTGAACAAATACATGCAAAGGTTCTGTAATATAATTTGGCTAGTTCTTCATATACTAAAAAGGTAATGCAATCAATTAAATTTGTTAGAAACATGCACATAATTTTCACATAAATAAAATAAATAGTAAGTAATTGAAAATAAATTTAAATCCCAGACCAGTAGGTTGACCTGGGGTACCCTTGAGCAAGATCCTCATCACTGCTCACCGGGCGCTGGATATAGCTACGCACTGCTGCACGGTATGTGTATGGGTTAAATGTAGAGTGCTGTGCTGTGTTCACAATCTGTCACTTTCACTTCACTTTGCAACACTCAAGGATAATCTTTATCAGTTGTCTACTTTGCCACGCTACTACTTTGGAGGACATTATCTGTTTCTATTCTGTTCAGAATATTCTGTTTTCTGGGCATTGAGCAGTTAACATTAGGCTTATGTGCTGCAGCCGTGAAGCATCCCATTCTATTTGGGCTGCTTCTCTATGAACAATATACAAGCTCAGTGTGCTGTGTGTGGCTAGGAGGGATCCCCCACACATAAGAGCTACCTACATTGGGTGACCCTACCACAGGCTACGTGCTCTAGAAAGTACAGCTCCCAGGGACACTCAGATCCTACCACCACAATAAAGTCATGATTCCAAGAGAGAATGAGTGAGTTTTGCCTCCATAATGATTTGACAGTTAAATTTTTCAAATCATTACAAAAACTATGGATTTAAACTCTTTTGATATGAAAATAGATACAGCTTATAGTGTACCATGTTATTTATATGGTAGTATTTCTTCAGTACTACAGATTCTCCTAAACAGCTTCATATTTAACAGTCAGCAACCCAAGAAAATAAAGATTGCTCATTTTTACATTCTGGAAAGCCAAGTGTCCCAAACCTTGACCATTGGTGTATATGTAGGGTGAAAGCTTAATTTTATGGCATACCGTGGATGGGGCTGGGCGGACACATTTGAAGCCCTCTACTGTGTAGTCAGCTCTAGTTGTGGAGCACAGCTCTTGAGCTGGGAGGTCTGGGTTGAGCGTTGCACACATCTGCTCACTGTAACACAGATGACTATCATTACATTTTAAAGAAGCATTTTTACTTTCTTCAGGAAATTTTGACAGGCCAATTGTGACAATAGGAATCAAGTCAAGTGAACTTTATTTATATAGTGCTTTTTACAACTGTTGTTGTCACAAATCAGCTTTACAGAAACCGGGTCCGAGCAGAATTAATTCACTTTCACTCACTCACTCGCTCCCTCATTCACTCGCTCGTTCACTCACTCACTCACTCCCTCATTCACTCGCTCGTTCACTCACTCACTCACTCATTATCTTCTTATCCTGATTAGGGTTATGGGTGGTGCTGGATATGCCAGCTCACATAGGGCAAAAGGTGGAGAAACAACCTGGACAGGTCACCAGGCCATTGCAGGACAGACACACAGACAACACACTCGCACACACACACACACACACTCAAACCTAGGGTGCAATTCACTATCTCAAATCTATCTGACGTGTATGTCTTTGGAGCACCTGGAGGAAACCTATGCAGACATGGGAAAAACATGCAAACTCCACACAGAAGGGACTCAAGCCACCCTGTTATTTATGTTATTTAAAAATAAATAAATAAAAACAAAAATGTGAATAACATTTTTTAGCAAGATGTATCAGTGGCCATTTGCATAAAACAAACAAGTATGGAAACTATCTAAATGTTGGCCATATCGTCAGGTGATGACAAGCTCAATCTCCAGCAATGTCACAGCTGACCATGGCCAGAAGTTCTAGAGAGGTGATTGGCACACTCTCCCTGGGTGGGTAGGATGGTCCTCCCTTTCCAGTTTCCACTCAGCATGAGCTGATAAAACAAAATTGTCAGTTAGCATTCTGCTATGTGTTGAGCTGTTCATTGACACAGTACGGGCAGTTTAAAAAGACCAAAAGATTAAGTGGCCAGTTTTATTCTCCCAGTATAGTTAGCTTTGTGTAATTTGTGGATTTCTAGTTAGCACATACAATTACACATATCTAAACTTGGGCTAAAAAAGAAAAAGCAAGTATCCACTCTATATTTAAGACATTTAAAACTTTATGCTTACATTGCACAATATAAAGAAACAACAATAGGTAAATTTGCAAATTTATAAATGATGAATTTGTCCTTTGGACAAGGCTCTGCAACTTAAATGGTAAAAAAGGGTATAAAACCCTTATGCTCAAATGATTCAGTAAGCTTTAAAATGACTTAAATTACTTAACCCAAACAAAAATATGCACCCATTTCTGAAAAAGAAAACATTTATTTTCTCTCACAGTGTATAATGTTATGACCTACTCTGCTTTAAATTAACCTCCTAATAAACAATGTAAGACAGCAGACTGTGATAAGTGTTGGTATCTCAGGCATGAATACTCATAAAATGGTACTCATAGTCTCTCTTGGGCAAAGAGTGCTTTCAAAATCACTGTGACTGTCAGAGTGAGTCATGAGAAAAGCAGGTCAAAAATTGAAGCAATAGCCTAATCTATAAGCTGTAATATTTATGGGACATGGTTGCTTTCCAGAAAGTTTTTTTCTAAAAGCATAACTGCCCTCCAGACCTCATGGTACCTTGATTGTTCTAGATCTGTCTCACTTTAGGTTGATAATTGTTATTTCTCTTTTCTTAACCAAAGGCTAACTGTCAAGGATACATCCTCTGATCCCCATGGCTACAAATATGAATCGCAATGACCGTAAAGAAGCAGTAATGGAGATCGTTTAACTGGACTCTGAAAATGAAGCGAGACACAAACACTCTTGCATCAGCATCATCCTAATGTTTTCTTTGGTCTCCCTACTTTAGAAGATAAACTGGGAGGTGCTGAAGCATTGCTTACACAAGATATCACATGTCTTGTTTTAGCTTAAAAGTTCACTCACAGTCTTGTTCAGGTTGTTACCTTATTGTGTTGAAGAGACTCTTCTCCAACAGCTCAGCTCGTAATCCTGGAAAAAAAGAGGCATTATTATCAAAAAGGAAAAAAAAAAGGTTGTTCCAGAAGGCACATTTAAACTTGCTTTGCTTTTAAACGCAACATGTGTTTCAAAATCATCTTGTGATCTTGTGGATTAGATTCATGTTCATGTATATTCATGTGGAAAAATAAGCCAGGGTGTACTGCTGTTAAAATCTTACTGTTAGAAATCCAGGAATATTATAAGGTTCAGCCTAATGTGTAGACCAGCAGCCCCATGTGATCCTTCCATGCATGGTCCATGCATAACTTACTAATCCATTTTAAGAGGACACATAATGTATAATGCAAAAAAACTATATAAAACTCTATATAAACTCAACACTAAAAACAACAACATATATTTGAGGGAAATAATATTGTTCATACCCTTCTGTCTTACCCCTGGGCCTTTAGGGGTGGTAAAAGCAGCTTTCACTACACTAGTTCCATGTAGTTTGGAGGTCATATCCACAGTGAGAATGCCCCTGTGTCCATTTCTGTTGACGTGGGACTTGGGTGTTGTGCTGTCCAGCAATTCAGTTGCCCTCTTAAATGTGAAAATGTATGAACAGACTACATAAATATAACCCATACTCGTTACACCCAGTTAAGCTCTGTAAAGACCATTTTTTAAAGCTAAAAACAGATATCATAAGCAAATGCTAATCTTGACATCAGAACAAAGCTGAGCAGATTGTCACTGAAATATGAATGACAGACATTTTCAAAGCAGAAATCATACTGTTTTCTTTAATCAGATCAGTAATATCCATCATTATTAAATGTAACGTAGCCCTGATGCTGACAAGATCCTGATGCTTGATTGATCACAGAAATATAATATTTGTTCAGTACTACTCAACGCTGTCCTTGCTGGGATCTCTTTTTTGAACCTCACGTGTCTAAACTAAGCTGATTAGCTCATTAACCTATTAGTTTAAACATGAACCGACGTGCACATGAAGGTTGCCTTACATTAACAAGGCCCAAAGCCTGCCACTTACCTCTTCCACCCAGTTATGCAGCAAAGATCTACCAGCTGGTCTATTCCCCACGTTAATCTCCGGAGAGCTCATTGTTATGACGACTGAAATTTAAAAGCAAAACGTTAAATTAATTTATTTCGCCTAATATCTAAATCAGTCTATCCAATATATCCTCTTGCTGTTAACGAGTCCAAACTCATCCACGCGTTGCTCTGCGTTGCCATGGCAAACGTAAACAAGTGGCATTGTGACGTCACTGGCTTTGTTGCTTTACGTACGATTAGTAAGTAAATGTATCCGATTGCAAAAATAATGGAGAAAGTTTTTTTAATCAATGCATGTCGTGTAATCTGAACACTACACACTGGCTATGCACGCTCAGGTGTATTTCGCAGACATTTCTGCGGGCCGGTCTCAAGTTCCTCAGTTTACAGATAAATCCTGCTTTGTTCAATACTTAGATGTACAGACTCATGCATGAGACCCTTATTGGCAGCTTCGCATTTCTGAAGATTTTTTCAAGTAATTGTTACGTATTTTACATGACCAAAAACGTTTTTAAATGGCCAGAATATAAAACTTACATTTTTGGAAGATGCCTTGTAACTGGTCAAGATAGGACGATCTGGCTCCTTCATTTGTGGAGTTTACCCTGTTCTCCCTTTTTCTGCATCTGCTTTCTCTGGCTGCTCGGGTTTCTTCCCGCTGTACAGGTAGAGCATACACATCAGGTGTTGGAGATGCTAAATCGCCATCTAGGTGGGAGTGTGTGCTTGAGTGTGGTTGGACGGTTTTGTGATGCACTGCTGACCTGTTCAAGGAATATATTTCCACCTTTCCCCCTGTGAGGTGGGATGGTCTGCTCAAGCACCACCTATGACCCTACTCTGTTTAAGCTGTTAGGATAGTGAGAAAGAGTCAGTGTTTGCAGTCAAATTAGACAACCTGCTGAGGCATAGATTCTACAAAGCCACTGGCTTGTGCTTACTGCAACCAAAACATTAGCAGCTAATCCTTTAAATCACATAAGTTTTGAAGTAAACTTACCAGAGATCAGACTTGTTGTTCCAGCACATGTTGCTTGATTGACTCAAGACATAGGGAAATAGTAGCCAAGCAAACATTCTAAACTCTTTATCATGTTTCTTTAACAGGGTCCACAATCTGCGCAATGTGAGTATGTGAGAAATGCAGAACTGAGATTTAAGGGTGAGGAGCAACCCTTTAATGCCAAATTAATGATGGGGAATTAGAAAAGTAGGAGGGATCAACTTGGGAGCAATATATTTTTACCCTAATTGGTCATATCTTTTCTCTTTTCGGTGGAGTTAACAAACTAAACACTTACGAAATTATAAGTTGCACTTATGAGTCAAAATTCTAAAATATAATAACTGTAATAATAAATGTAATTACATTTTCCTAGTTACCTATTAGTGAAATGTTGGCTGCAGAAAAAACAGTTACCTTTTGAAAGCAACTCATCACTGGCAAAAGGAATTATCTGAGCTTTATTTCTTTTCTCAGCATTTATCTTCTTCCAGGCCACCCCCACATTTCTCAAGTCATCTCACTATGCTCCAAAGGGAACAACTGTGCACCATATCTTGCGTGAATGCCAAAGAGAGTTGATGGATCAGCTTTTGGAGAAAGCAATTCAGCAATGTACAGAAACAGTCTGTAAAATTCTCCCTGGAGGACAGAAGGACAAGTGTGAAGAGGAAAGGAGGACAAAACTCTATCTCCACCCAAGCTGTCAGGAGAGTGGAATGAAAGTGGAATCATTTTATTCCATCCACCCAAGTTTCACAAAGTAACATGTTCATGACAGGGTAATATTCCCAGTTACCACCAAAGCCACAAGTCATTGCACTCTGGAGGACTGAACCGATATGAGAGTGGTGAACATGAAGTAGTTTACAACCAGTATATGGGTGTCCTGAGTCATGGGAGGGTGTGTGCATGCATGTCTTTGTGGAAACAAAATGAAAGTTCTGAGATATTTTACTAGTCAAGTCAAGTAGGATTTTATTGTCATTTCAGCCATATACACAGTACACAGTGAAACGAAATAACGTTCCTCCAGGACCCTGGTGCTACACACAAGACAAGACACAAGACAAGACACAAGACACAAGACAACATAAGACACAACACGGGGCAACAAGTGCAGACAAGACAGACAACAACAGACGGCACGACAGACAGTACATTCATCCGTAGAGGGCTGCAGTGTCGTGGAACAAAGCAGCCCAGGTAGATTACAGTGTAGCAGTGTGGTGGAGCAGTGTTACTGATAAAGTGCAGAGTGCAACATGAGATAAATAATAAATACAGGATGAAAAAGTGGACTGGGTTTAAGAGTTCAAGATATTGGCGGTTTAAGAGTTCAGTCTATACGAGAAGAGAAAATGTAAGTTGTTTATGTCTGCATCTGCTATCGTTTGTTAAAATCATATAACCTCATTTCAAATTAAATGTGCTTTGCACCTTTAATGAGAGTGGTGGCCTAGTGGTTAGGGAGCTGCCCCTGTATTGGAAGATTGTGGGTTTGATTCCCTCACCCGTAGGTTTCCCTGAGGTACCCTTGAGCAAGGTACCGTCCCTGTCACTGCTCCCTGGGTACTTTCAATAGTTGCCCACTGCTGCATGGTGTTTGCTTGGGTTAAATGCAGAGGTCCAGTTACGTTGTGGTTTGCTGTGCTGTGACCTTGCAATGACAAGGGTTTTCACAGAACAAGCATTGATATTCTTTTTAGCAGATATTGCTTTTGTATTTCTATTTCTTTGCTGAAATGATCATATGATAAGGTTCCTTGCCTTTTGCACAGAACACATATTAAAGTTTGTGTTTTTCCACTTGTTATTTCATGTGTAATGTTCTCAGGTAAACATCAAATTAAGTAATATAAAGTCAGGAATATATCTTGTGTGTTTGTGTAAAGTCACATGGACATATTTTTGTTACATAAACACATAATGCCCCAAAAAATGTCAGTCGAATATAGGTTAAAGCCATCAGTCTAAACATCCTAAATTTGTATTAATTTCCTTCTAATAATGCCAAGGAAGATGTCATGTAGTTATGAAAGAGAATCATTGGATATAACAAATCTCTCCAAGCTTAAGTGTACTGAAAGACAGTTTAACAGACTCTAAAGATTGAGAGGGAACCATGTTCTATGTGGGCCAGTTCTGAAAGGTTTTCTCCTTAGCATAAGTTATTCCTCACTGAACGCCTGACTCACACAGACATACACGTCCTTGAAACAGCCCAAACAGCAACATAAAAATATAACAAAAAAAATGCAGATACAAGACATTTACAGTTTGTAATTACACTGGTCTTCATGATGAAAGTGAAAACCCTTGTCATTGCAAGGTCACAGCACAGCACACATCAACCACAACGAAATTGGACCTCTGCATTTAACCCATGCACACTCAAACCCATGCAGCAGTGGGCAGCTATTGAAAGCACCCGGGGAGCAGTGATGAGGACGGTACCTTGCTCAAGGGTACCTCAGGGAAACCTATTGGGAAGGGATTTGAACCCCAAATTCTCCAATCATGCGGCCAACGCCCTAACCGCTAGGCCACCGCTGCCCCATAATGTCACATAAACCAGTTTTTGCTGTTTAAGCTATTTAAAGTGAACATACTTTTTATTTCTTATATAAATACACTATTACAGAGATAAGGTTTTGTTAGGAATAATTTTATATAGTTACATCCATCTGTCCTTAACAGACTTGAAAAGTGTGATTTGCAGAGCAAGAGCAGAGTTGCACATTTAATTTGTTCTATGGATGTTGAAAAGCTACGCTCTCCCCAAGGCACTATTAATAGAGAGCTGAATGCTTTGTGCTTATGTTGAGAAAACTACACTATGTTTGTATTGAACGCTAACTTTTTCCTTGAGTGTTTAATGAATGTGGTTGAATTCTTCCATGAGTCTTCTGACGTGCACTCGAAGGAGCTATGTACTCCAGCTGTGCCAGATAGAGCTGTGTGTTCAGATGAAGGAGCTGCACTGAAATTGACTAAGCTTCTCTCACCAGCCATGTGCCTGAATAAGCCATATGTAATCATTAGCAGCATGCTGTTTTGTAAGTGTAAATAATGATGTGGTAAACAGGCTTTTGTTAAGTAGTTCCCAAAATGCAGCCACAGAATGAAAACCACACTCTGGTGCATTGAATGAAGGCATTATCCACAGTTTATTATTACTGAGCAGCAGAGTAGTTTGTCAATATTTATGCTAGCATTTACCAGGAAAAGGACAAAAAGCCACAGCGTCTCATTTACTTGTGACATATTTTTATTTAACAAACTGTTACTTCTGTGCCTTAGAGCATTTAAGGCACTTATATGAGAATATGTTTAATGCTCAATTTACATTTACAGCATTTAGCAGACGCTCTTATCCAGAGCGACTTCCATGTCCTAATTACAGGGACAGTCCCCCCGGAGCAATTCACAGTTAAGGGTCTTGCTCACCCAGAGGTGGGATTTGAACCTGGGACCTCTTGATCCATAGGTCTGTAGGCAAGTACCCCACCACTAGACCACCCTGTGGTGAGTTCTTGATGTAAGAATTTTAAGACATTTTTAATTTTCTTTCACTTAGTCTGCGTTTTAGGATTAGCAACCCTTAATAACAAATAGTTTCACAATTATAGTTAAACACTTTTGAAACCACTTTGAATGACTTTGAACAATACATTGTAATAACACTTTAAACCCATCTATGAGGGAAGCTGTAACATTTGCATTCACACCACAGTCGGCTTTTATTTTCAAGCAGTAAGTATACAAAACAAACTTTTTTCCTTCTGTTTGTAAATTGATTTAGAAATGATTTGCCTTTCCCACGTTTGAACATGCCACAAATAAGTGTCAGACATTTACAACCCATCTGAAGAAACGAGGATCCACCAATAGACTGTTTTTTTGCAATATTTAAAAATTTCACCATTAAGCTGGGAAGGTGGGCATATCCACTTTGGCATTTCTGACCATTGCTACTGCAGGGGCTCAGAACCACATTTTCCCCACCCTGTGTTTACAGTGTGTCTTATGTGTGGTCACTTGTTGACATTTGGTGGGGGATCTGATTTTTTCAAGCTTAATTAATTCTTCCGTTGCTTCTGGGGAAGAGGTGTCAGGCACTAAGTTTCCCTGATTCCTTCTATTCTGTGGCCTGAGAGGTATGCAGGGGCTCCAAATGGCCGTATTTTCCAAATACTTTAGTTCTTGTGGTCATTTGGGCTGAATATGGGTAATCAAAGGTGTGACAGAATGCAATGTTTTCTGCATTAGCTTTACCTTGCAAACCCTTACAGCCTCAGCAAATAACAAAGAATAGCTTTCTCCAGAAATAACCAACTGTAATCAACAGGCCACAGAACAGTTTGAAGGTTTTTTTAATGCTCTGTGACTCTGCTTGATGATTAGTTGCATTGACTTTTGTTGCCAGGACTGGAGTTTGGCCTAACTGGGCAACTGGGCTAATCATCTCTCTCTCTTTCTATTTCTTTCACTTGCAAACTCTCTCTTACACCATGGTTCATTACATATCTGGCTCTTTCTCATGGTGATTTAATATTACATTTGTCTACTAACACAGATGTTCAGGTTATATCTTCTTCTTTTTCTTTCGGCTGCTCCCGTTTAGGGGTCGCCACAGCGGATCAACTGTCTCCATTTCTTCCTGTCTTTTGCATCTTCCTGCTTCAAACCGACCACCTGCATGTCCTCTCTCACCACGTCCATAACCCTCCTCTTTGGTCTTCCTCTTCTCCTCTTTCCTGGCAGCTCCATCCTCAACATCCTCCTTCCAATATAATCATCATCTCTCCTCTGCACATGGCCAAACCAACGCAACCTTGCTTCTCTAACCTTGTCTCCAAGACGTCTAACCTGAGCTGTCCCTCTAATATACTAATTTCTAATCCTGTCCAACCTCGTCACACCCAACGAAAATCTCAGCATCTTTAACTCTGACACCTCCAGCTCCGCCTCCTGCCTTTTCGTCAGTGCCACCGTCTCCAACCCATACAACATAGCTGGTCTCACAACTGTCCTGTAAACCTTCCCTTTTACTCTAGCTGGTATGCGTCTGTCACAAATCACTCCAGCCACTCTTCTCTACCTATTCCAACCAGCCTGCACTCTCTTCTTCACCTCTCTTCCACACTCGCCGTTACACTGAACTGTTGATCCCAAGTATTTAAACTCCTCCACCTTTGTTACCTCCACTCCCTGCATCCTAACCACTCCACTTTCCTCCCTTTCATTCACACTCATGTATTCTGTCTTTGCCCTACTCACTTTCATTCCTCTCCTCTCCAGAGCATATCTCCATCTCTCCAGGTTCTCCTCAAGTTGCTCCCTACTCTCACTGCAGATCACAATATCATCAGCAAACATTATCGTCCACGGAGACTCCTGTCTAACCTCGTCCGTCAACCTGTCCATTACTACTGCAAACAAGAACGGGCTCAGTGCTGATCCTTGATGTAATCCAACCTCTACTTTAAATGCATCCGTCACTCCCACTGCAGATCTCACCACTGTTACACTGCCCTCATACATATCCTGAACTACTCTCACATACTTCTCTGTAACACCAGACTTCCTCATACAAAACCACAACTCCTCTCTAGGCACCCTGTCATATGCTTTCTCCAAATCCACAAAGGCACAATGCAGCTCCTTCTGACCTTCTCTGTACTTCTCCATCAACACCCTCAGAGCAAACATTGCATCTGTGGTGCTCTTTCTCGGCATAAAACCATACTGCTGTTCACTGATCCTCACCTCTTTTCTTAACCTAGCTTCTACTACTCTTTCCCATAACTTCATGGTGTGGCTGATCAACTTTATCCCTCTATAGTTACTACAGCTCTGTGCATCACCCTTATTCTTGAAGATCGGTACCAGTACACTTCGTCTCCACTCCTCAGGCATCTTCTCACTTGCCAAGATTGTGTTAAACAATCTGGTCAGAAACTCAACTGCCATCTCCCCTAAACATCTCCATGCTTCCACTGGTATGTCATCCGGTCCAACAGCCTTTCCATTCTTCATCCTCTTCATCGCTGCCCTTACTTCCATCTTGTTTATTTGCTGCACTTCCTGGTTAACTCTTCTCACATCATCCAGTCTTCTCTCTCTCACATTTTCTTCATTCATCAGCTCCTCAAAGTATTCCTTCCATCTGCTCAACACGCTCTGTTCACCTGTGAGTACGTTACCATTTCTATCTTTAATCGTCCTGACCTGTAGCACATCTTTCCCAGATCTGTCTCTCTGTCTAGCCAATCGGTAAAGGTCCTTTTCTCCCTCTTTACTGTCCAACCTCTCATACAATTCACCAAACACCTTATCTTTGGCCTTCACCACTGCTTTCTTCGCCCTGCGGTTCATCTCCTTGTACACCTGTCTACTTCCTTCATCTCTCTGTATGTCCCATGTCTTCTTTGCCTCCCTCTTCTTTTGAATACACTCCTGGACTTCTTGGTTCCACCACCAGGTCTCATTATCCTCTTTCTTCCTTCCGGATGTCACACCAAGTACATTTCTAGCCGTCTGCCTGATCACTTCTGCAGTAGTTTCCCAGCAATCCGGTAGCTCTTCAACACCTCCCAGTGCCCGTGTTAACTCCTGCCTGAATTCCACCTTGCAGTCCTCCTCCTTCAGCTTCCACCACTTGATCCTCGACTCTGCCCTCACTTTCCTCCTCTTCTTGACCTCCAAGGTCATCCTACAGACCACCATCCTATGCTGTTTAGCTACACTCTCCCCTGTCACTACTTTGCAGTCTCTGATCTCTTTCAAACTGACCCTCCTGCAAAGAATATAATCCACCTGTGAGCATCTTCCTCCACTCTTATACGTCACCCTGTGCTCCTCCCTCTTCTTAAAATAAGTATTAACTACAGCCATTTCCATCCTTTTTGCAAAATCAACAACCATCTGACCCTCAGCATTCCTCTCCTTGACACCATGCCTACCCATCACCTCCTCATCACCTCTGTTCCCTTCACCAACATGACCATTAAAATCTGCACCAATCACCACTCTCTCTCCCCTGGGTACACTCTCTATCACTTCATCTAACTCACTCCAGAATTTTTCCTTCACTTTCATCTTACAACCAACTTGTGGAGCATAAGCACTAACAATATTCATTATCACACCTTCAACTTCCAGCTTCAAACTCATCACCCTCCCTGACACCCTCTTCACCTCCAAAACACTCTCCACATGCTCTTCCTTCAGGATAACACCTACTCCATTCCTCCTTCTATCCACACCATAGTAGAACAGTTTAAACCCCCCTCCAATACACCTGGCCTTACTACCCTTCCATCTAGTCTCTTGCACACACAAAATGTCAACCTTCCTTCTCTCCATCATATCAGCTAATTCTCTACCTTTACCAGTCATGCTGCCAACATTCAAAGTCCCTACCCTCACTTCCACTCTCCTCTCCTTCTTTCTCTCCTTCTCCCTCTGGACATGCCTTCCTCCTCTTCTTCTTCTTCTTTGGCCAACAGTAGTCCAATTTCCACCAGCACCCTGTAGGCTAACAGCACTGGTGGCGGTCGTTGTTAACCCGGGCCTCGACCGATCCGGTATGGAATTCTGTATCGTTGTCCGCATATTGATTTGGCAAAGTTTTACACCGGATGCCCTTCCTGACGTAACCCTCCCCATTTACCCGGGCTTGGGACCGGCACGAAGAAATACACTGGCTTGTGCATCCCTAGTGGCTGGGTTATGTTCAGGTTATATAGGTTATATTAAATTTACAATAGTGCTTTGTTGACATGAACAGATAAAGTTTCAGTAACAGTGTTTGCTCATCACTACCTTTATATATAAAGCAACATGAATATATGTAAAGAGCTATAAAAATGCAGATACAGTTTTTAAGGTATGAAATACTATAGTTAATAACCATACAAATTACATATATTTACAAAATACAAATTTTATGAAAACCAGTGTTTTTAATGCATTAAGCATTAAATCACTGGATTTCCGTGTACAGAATTTCTTATTTCAGTATTCTGCAAGATGATGGGATTGGATCTAAGGAAATGTATCTTATTATAAAGAAAGGAAAAGCCCTGGGCCAGACTCTTTTATTCAACATTCCACTGATACAACTCATTTTATTCAGTCAATAAGCCCCTTCTATAATGTCATCTCAGAATTTCCATATACAGGTTACACATATCAGTTATATTATAACTGTACGTACAAATTAATAAATAAAAATCTATTTTTAACAGTGCATGCTCCTGAATTAAAATTATCAACTAGCATTATCACTACTTCTCACTACTAGCTTTAATCAAATCATAGCCAATTTTATAAATAAATGCTGCTATAAATGAATATAAATGAATGCTGCTGTTTATGGTTACTAATTTATTAATTAGCTTTTAGTCTTAAATTGTAACTCGGTTATTTCCCTGAGAATGTGAACTTGCAACTAAAAATATCTACTAAAAATATATTGGCAGGTCCACCAAAGTCTGATCCCAACTATTTTAAAGGTCTCTCGATAAGCATGTACCATATGTCTGGCTCTCCAAAACAACAGAAGGGCTCTCTTTTTCAACCTTGCCCTTTCTTTTGCCCTTCTCCCTTCAGTCTTGGGAAATCAATATCATAGTGTGGGCAGAGAACACCTATCAGTCATGTAGGTGTACTCCATCTCTGAATCTCTGAATCTCTAACTACATAATCAAATTGGGGCACTTAATAAGTGCTATTCATCAGAAGAGGATTGAGGACAGAGCTCAGTATTTACCTAGCTGGAATAACACTTCAGCATGGCCCAAACGGCCTGCCTCTGTATGTTATTTTAGCAAGGTCCTTGCTGCTCGGGTTATGTGAGAGCCACTGTCTCCTCTCCAAACGAGGCCGGAGAGCTTTTCTTTGGGCCCTCAAGCCCAAGCCTTGTATTTTGTTTGGCAGCTGGAGGCGTAGTCAGCTGGCCTACACGTTCTGGAAGCAGAGCTGATGCCATTAAAGCACCTTCTTTCCTCTGTAGGGATGGCGGAAAGAAGAGAGAGCCAAGTGGCTGTTAATTGGGCCTCTTCATTGTAACACCCAAACACCTTAAGCTGCAGTCGACCTTCGAACCACTGGGAGAAGAAAGTTTTCCTTTAATCTGCACTCTACCTTCCCAGAAATCAATATATAAAAGATAGAGAATAAAAAAGCAAGATGAATACGCATTCAGCACCTCTCAAAGGACACAGAAGTTCCCCTCAACATTGATTCAAGGTCACCTTTCTCGATTAAGGCATTTTTAGTCTTTTGATCTTAAACTTCTGAATCATCCATTTGCTGTTCTTGCGTATTCTTCAAACAGATTTTACAAACCCAAAGAGCAAAAATAGAGTTCCTTCTACAAGCCAAACAAGTAGTCACTTAAGGCCCCTGAGCCACAAGGTATCTGATATGTATATTGCTGTTATTTTTATTTGCAGAATAATAACTTATGACACCATTCTTGTTGGCCCTGCTTTTATACTTAAAGTTTATTAAAAAATAAATTTGATTAAACATGACTTTGAACTTATATATGGCATGCATGCTAACAGATGGCAGGATGTTGCTTTGGGTGTTGCTTTTAAGCAGGTATCTGAAACAATTTAATGCCTTCTACACTAAAATGGAATAAGCCGACTCATCTCTTACTCATCAACTTATTTTGAGCAGTTCAATCCTCTACCCCAGCAGTAGGATGGGCAGTAGGATGGGTGGGTGAACAATACTTCCTCACTCCTGCATAGTGTCCTTAGGCAAAGCTCTTAACCCTATAACTGTGCCCTGGGTGCAGGCATTGCAGCCCACTACTCCTGCTCCTGGTGTGTGTACAGTACCAATGCGTCTAGTTAAATGTAAAGCCCAATTTCATTTCTCACTTTTCACAGTGTGTGTTTGTGTGTGTATGTAAGCACAAGAATTTAATTTTTCATTTCAGATTTTTCATAAATATATTATAGGGGACCTATAATCCATCCATGATCTGCCGCTTGTCCCAAACGGGGTCACGGGGGAGTGCTGGTGTCCAACCCAGCGCACACAGGGCGAGGACGGGGGACGCACCCTAGACAGGTCGCCAGCGGGACCTATAATGTTTTTTCTAATTTTTGCTTTTTGTATAGTGTGGAACATTATTTTTTTGAATGTGCTCAAAGTTCAAAAGAGAAAAATGTCGTTTGGTAAGACAGTATTTTTTGCATTTGTCTGTGAAAATTCAATGGCAGTGCAGCATGTACTCTTTGACCTTCATGATGCATTAGGTCACCCTAGCTCCAACTTACCTTTATTGGGTGGTGACCTGCGAACCCACGACTTTTTGCTTTTTGTATAGTGTGTTACATTGGTTTCTGAATGTGCTCAATGCATCTTCAAAAGGGAAAAATGTAGTTTGGTAAGAAAGTATTTTTTGCATTTGTTTGTGAAAATTCCATGGCAGTGCTGCATGGGCTCTTTGAACTTCATGATGCATTAGGTCACCCTAGCTCCACCTTACCTTTACTAGGCTGCGACCTGCCAACCCATGACTTTACATGGGTTTATACTCCTTGCTTACAAGATAATAGGGCTGGAAGAGGCAGAACATAGGTGCTGGCAAGCTGGCCAGTCAGAACACAATGTACCGTAGCTTCACAGAGGGGGAGAGAGGCCTTAAAGACACAAGAGCTCAAACAGACCCTTTAATACTGTGGATTGAAAACAGGCCAACAAAAGAGGCATATAAACATATTTTAGGAAACAGTAAGTATAAAATTTGTGTGTTTCTGTCCTATACAGAGTAGATCACACATACAGCGGTGCAGGAACAAACAAACCATTACTGTTGGGCTGTAAACAGCTCATTAACCAAAAATATCCTGACAACTTTGTCATTTGGCCATAATTTAACGGATGAACGGCTAGTGTTTGACAGATGTAATCTCTTACTTCTCTATAGCACATACAAGGTGGGCTTGTCTAATGAAGTATAGAGTAAGTGTGCAGTGTTGAAAAACAATACTCCCTTATTCACCTGTATGGCTAATGGAGCTGACTAACAAGCTAGCCAGTGAGTGTAGATCCAAGGTAGATTTTCAACAGAAAACTGAAAGTGTGTTTTCCTGTCTGAAGACTCCAAAGTTGTGCAGTCTGGCCACTGAAGCGTTCAAAAGTGAACATGGTTTGAATTCCTCAACTGTCTCATTCCCACTTTATAGCTGTTACAGTTGTAGAAACAGCTCTGTTATGAGCATATGGCCAACAGCTGTCCTCAAACAGCTCCAAGATTTGTCTCCAGACACCTGCACGAAAGTCACACATGAGCCATATGCACATATAAACACTGCTAAGCACTATTGTGACAACAGTTACCAAAACAGCACTGGAACACACACAAAGGCCAGTACTTAATTTGGTCTATACCATCCAACATAAGTATATAAAATCAGCGAATGGAAGCAATACCTGGATTTGGATGGAACTGAAAATAGTGTTGAGTGACATTATGAACACTGATGAAAATGACCAAAATGGTTCAATAAATAGAGCACAGCTTGGACCAACAGTTTAGAGTGCTAGAGCATTAACTGTTTTTTTTTTTTAAAACATAAGAATGGTGCATTTTGACCTTGTTTTTTTCAAACTCATCACTGTGTGACAAGAATCATAGTAAGAAAATATACTATACATGCTGTATAACAGAAAAAAGTTTATGGCCATTTTCCATCACATAGTATATTCTTTTCATTTCTTAGTTCTTTTATCCAGATGTTCATCTAGATGACATAAGTGGGCTGTTTTCTTGATTAAGTTCCACTCAAGTTTTTGGCTCTGATTAGTTTTTCCACTTACATTATGTTAGCTGGTTTCCTGTTGCCTTACGTGACAAAGAGCACCTCACATATAAATAAAAAGTCTGAAATAGTTATTTTGGTTATAGAGAAAAACTGTAATTGCACACTTTTAAACTTTTAAAAGTACCTCCACAAAGAAAAGTACCTCCACAAAGAAAGAGTTCAGGTCCCTGACTGGGACACCTTCTAGTTATTTGGCAAGAAACCACTGTACATCCCATCACTAAATTTAGGAATATAAACAGAATGCTCCTTAGGACCCTGAATGCCACAAAGACTACAGAACTGGGCATTATAAAAAGATAATCTAAATTTTTCAATTCAACTGTCAGTCAGTCAGTCATTTTCTGCCGCTTGTCCCAAGCAGGGTCACGGGGGAGTGCTGGAGTCCATCCCAGCTCACACAGGGCAAAGGACAGGGGACACACCCTGGAGAGGTCGCCAGCCCATCGCAGAGCACTGGATTTGGGGACGGCACCTTGCTCAAGGGTACCTCAGGGCAACCTATTGGGAAGGGGTTCGAACCCCTGATCATGCAGACAACACCATTTTCTGGACACTAGGCCACCACTACCCCCAACTTCAACTGTCTATTGTTAATGTTATGGCTGATTTACTGATGCCCTTCAAGACAAGCTAGTGAAACACAGATTTAGCTTCTACAGGTCTTTAAAATAAAAATGGATCATCTTAGAAGTTTGACAAACAATGTCCACACTTTTCTTTTAACTTCTTCTGTGTATACAATGTGTGCAGTTATGGTAGCACCTCATTGGAAAAACAGGAACTCATTCTTCCTCAATACTTATTTTTTATCCATAAAAACACAGGAGGGCTTTTGCTATTTATTTAAGCTATTGCTTAAAGCAAGCATGGAAGCTTTCTTTTCAACTATCATTTATGGTAAGAGAAGTTAGTATTTGACAAGTTAGTTAGAATTAGTAAGTGACAACCCTTGTCATTGTGAGGTCACAGCACAGCACAGCATACAACGAACCACAGCATTTAACCTGCATTTAGCTTTTCTATTGAAAGTGCCTGGGGAGCACTGATGGGGATGGTACCTTGCTCAAGGGTACCTCAGGGCAACCCACTGGTAAGGGAATTGAACCCACAATTTTCCAATGCAGGGGCAACTCCACTGCTGCCCCAACCTCTGCATTTAACCCATGCACTCAAACACCATGCAGCAGTGGGCAGCTATTGAAAGCACCCAGTGACGGGGATACTACCTTTCTCAAGGGTACGCATAAGTGGGTTTGAACCCACAATCTTCCGATCCTGTGGCCAACTCCCTAACCTCTAGGCCACCGCTGCCCCCAGTGGTGTGTATTAAGGTTATATTAAGGTTGCTCCTTTTAATTGGAGACCAGTGCCATGGTAGGTGATTTAGTGATACATTTTAGCACAATGCTTTTAAACACATGAATATGAGCAAGCAAAATCGAAAAATATAGGGATGCAGTGAGACAAATACAGTGTGCACAATTATTATGCAAGTGAGTATTTTGACCGAATCATAATTTTTATGGATATATTCAAACTCAGAACTGTATAAACTTAAATGCTAATTGGATTAAAGCAGATCAGGTGACGTGTATTTGTGTAATGAGGGAGGGTGTGACCTAATGAGAAAAACACCTTATACAAAGGTGTGCATAATTATTAGGCAGCTTCTTTTCCTCTCACAAAATGGCCAAATAAAGAGATATAACTGACTCAGAAAAGTAAAAAATTGCAAAAAATAAATATCCATCCATCCATCCATTTTCTGCCGCTTGTCCCTAACGGGGTCGCGGGGGAGTGCTGGAGTCTAACCCAGCGCACACAGGGCGAAGGACGGGGGACGCACACTGGACAGGGAGCAAAAAATAAATAAATAAATAAAAATCTTTCAGAGGGATGCAGCAGTCTTGATATCGCTAAGATGTTGGGGTGTTCCAGAACTGCAACCTACCTGGAGAGCCCAGAAGTACAAGTTGTTCAGTGCTCAGAGACATAGCCAAGGGCCAAGGAAAGGAAAAGGCCTTAAAGGTGAAAGAATTATTGCATGGCTTCCATCCTCATCTGACCTAAACCCTATTGAGAACTTGTGGGCCATTCTTAAACAGGAGATTTACAGGGATGGAAAACAGTGCACATTTCTGAATAGTGTCTGGGAGGTTGTGGTTCTTGATGTACATAAAATTGATCATCAAGAAACTGAAAGACTCCATGAATGGAAGGTTTATGACTGTTCTTGAAAAAAAGGGATGCTAAATTGGCACACTATCACAGATTTTTTTTTAAATGTCTTAAATGTTTATTGGTAAAATTTTAGTTGTTTGTTTATCATTCTCACTTGATGGATGGAAATAAACATATAATAATAGTTGCCTAATAATTGCACACATATGTGTTCATATTCACATTTCCTTTGTAAAGCATTCAGGTTTCAGGGTTATTAATATTCTGGATTGACTAAAAGCACTGGATTTGTCAGTCAGTCAGTCATTTGCTGCCGCTTGTCCCAAGCAGGGTCGCAGGGGAGTGCTGGAGTCCATCCCAGCTCACACGGGGTGAAGGACGGGGGACACACCCTGGACAGGTTGCCAGCCCATCACAGAGCACTGGATTTGTTCAAGATTAAAATAAATTCTCAAAATACTTATATGTCATAATTATGCACGCAGTGTATACCAGTGATGGTCATAGTAAGGACAGCTGGTGAACCAGCAATGTTCCCATCTGTTGCCATCTGTTCCCAAGTATCAGGGAGGTGAAAAACAGCTTGACAACAGGTGAATAGCACCCTAATGCAACAGAAGAACTACTGTAGTACTAATTGCTCGTTCATCCTGGCAATGATAGAAAAATATCAGAATGCACCATGTATCACGCTGTGAATGAGGCTTCGTTGCCGCATACTAGTCAGAGTGCTCAAGCCAAGCCCTGTCCATTGCTGACAGAACCTAGGGAGCAGCGGTGGGCTAGTGGTTAGGGAGTTGGCCACAGTATCAGAAGGTTGTGGTTTCGAATACCAGACCAGACCAGAAGGCTGCCCTGTGATCCTCCTGAGCAAGGTACTGTCACTGCTTTCAATAGCTGCCCCCTGCTGCATGTGTTTGAGTTAAGGTGTAATTTTGTTTGTGGTTCACTATGTGCTCACAAAGACAAGAATGGTCTCTATAGGGTGTTGGTGGTCTAGTGTTAGGGTACTTGCCTATGGATCTATGGCTCAAGAGGTCCCAGGTTTGAATCCCACCTCTGGCACTACCACCACTGGGTCCCTGAGCAAGACCCTTAACCCTGAACTGTAATTAGGACATGGAAGTCACTCTGGATAAGAGTGTCTGCTAAATGCCATAAATGTATAATGGTTGTGTGAGGACCAATATCAATCTTAACTTTGCTGCAGAACAAGTACACCTCTTCAATGGGAGTAGCCTCTTTCAGTATACACACTGTATGTTACTATTAAAGATGAACTGTGCAACAGCAAACTATGAACCTATAAGCATAACATACAATGAACAAAGTGCATAAATCCAGAATTTGATTTATAACCAAAGACCAGTGACTTCTCAAGTATTGCAGGGTATTTGAATTTGTTTTTTGTGCTTTATTGGTCTATGATTCAAATTTCAGACAAAAATGGTCAAAAGTCAAATCTAAACCGTTTTGCTAGCAGGGAAAGCTGTTAGAAGTTTGCTTTATATTTATTTTTATGTAGAAATAAAGAAAGCATGACGCAGGGTTCATCTGTATGACCATTTTAGAAATCTAAGAGAAAGCACAAGCTCTGCTTTAGCAGAAAGAAACACACCATTTTATACAAATGTGTTCAAAATATACATAAAACTAGTTTATGTCCTTGAAATTTAAAAGCATCTAGTAATCTGATTTTAGCCTCTCTTAACATCTTAATTCTACATCATATTTGTAAAAAGTCAAGTGCAAATTATCTTTGGATGCTGTTCATCTACATCGGTCAATGGATAACTGCTGTTATCTACCGTGTTTCCTTTTTGGCCACCAGTTTTTTATTATGCTTGAGGGGTTTTTGTTCAGTCATTCTATTAAGAAACAGAGTAATAATTTTTGTAACAGGTATATGATACTAAAACTTCCAACAAGTCTCTAATCCCTCTTATTGTTTTTCTATGACGAAGGATTTTGAGATTACATGGTCTCAAACAGGGTCTAGTCAGAGAAACCCTGCTGTTTGGCTGTGGGGATGTTGCCTTGTTGTAGTTAATCTTAATTAAATTGACACCAAACAAAACACTTCAGCACTGCTTGTGCTGTCATCAAACCGCATGAAAAGATTTTGTTTATATCTTTAAAAAGCAATAAGTAAGGAATGAATCACCTCCGCCTAGGCTAACGTGGCATCCTGTAGGTTTTCAGGTATATAAGGAGACGAGGAATCCATCATTGTTAAATTGCCTTGTGAGAGTTAACGGAAAGCAAGAGATCTTCAGAATGAAACTATCCATCTTCTCCCTATTTTTCACCATCGCCTTCTTCTCTCAGTGTAATCTGAGATCAGAGGCACTTCCAATGGCCAATGCAGAAGAGTTGGACCTTGAGCCAGAGAACCTCGGGGAAGGACTGGAGGAGAACGCCCCGAGTTTGGGACCGGTTGGTTCCAGGATCATTGTGGTGGCAGACTCCAACCTGCTGAGAGGCCTGAAGGCTCTGGACAAGACCATCCCACACCTGAGCCTAGCTGAGAGAATCCTGAGCCCCCAGCGCAGAGACATCAGCCAAGATCTCAGCTCCTCCATCATCAGGAGAGACACCATGAGGTGCATGGTGGGAAGAGTGTATCGTCCATGCTGGGAAGTGTAGTTCCTAGGGAGGAGTCCGGTGACAAGACTGAAGGAGAATTGCTGAGCCAGTGTGCATTGTCATTACGGACTGATCTATATATCATACTGCTTTTGATCCTTTGCATTTGTGACAAGATTGTATACTTCACCTGAATAAACTGTAACTAATTGAAATCAATATTAAGTTTCTTCGTTTTTTGAGTCTGAAAAGTATGATCATCTGTTTGTTTCCAGGGGGGTAAAAGACTGCATTAGACGTGTGAGGGTAACCAACACGCAAACCTCAATTTTCCTTATTCTAAGTAACAGATGGGTGCCATGCATCTTTGAGTAAAGAAAGATGGACACATCTACACCCTTACTGCAAATATTAATACGTCACTATTTAAAGAAATAAGCTACTGTCTGTGGTTTGTTGTCTCACATTTTCACATTTCCAGGCATTGCCAGGAATTTTTGCTTCGTTCTGGCTGCTTCAGTTTACCCTTCCCCCTCCTGCCACACTAACAGCTCACAGCTTGAACCTTATGGCTGTGATTACTGCCCAAAAGACACACACACACACACACATACACACTTGCACTTCTGTCTCCTCCCATTGCTTTCTCTCTGGCCTTCACCCAAGCTCAGTTGATTTGTGACCCTTTAAATCTCTCTCTCCACTATCTGCTCTGTGTTTAGTGGTTAAACCACAGAATGGAGAACACATAATGTTCCTCACATCATTAGCCCTGCTAATAACACATAAATGTTTAGATATGGGCATGTTTTCTATCAAAATAGATGCAGAAAAAATGAGAGTGGTGCACACGGAAGTTCATTTGGAAAACGGAAGCAGATTCTTACCTCCTCATTGTCAGACTTTGCCTCTAGCCCTGGAGCACCTTCATTAAAATTTGTCAAACAAGGATGATTCTCTCAGTGTCTCTATGTCGAATTTTTTCCCCTTTCTTTCAAGTGCAGATACAAATGCTACAGAGCTAAAGGGATGGAGACGTGCAAAGGCGAAAGGGAGATGTAAATTGCAGGTTTTTATTTTGTATCAAACAGCAGTGCAGAAGATGCATTTGTTTTTATTTATAATTGCTCTCATTTCTAATTCCCTTGCCCCAAATGGTAGTCAGATGATGAGTGACTAGCATTTGGCACTGGTCACTTCTCGCTGAAAAGGAAGACATGCTGAGTATTGCTGCTCTGTAAGCTTGAGAGCAGCACTCTTTTTGGCCTCCTATCATTGGCCCTGAGCAGTCCTATTTGCTATTGATCTGTGCTATCTGTGGGAGACTCTTAATCAGCACAGCTGACAAAGCTCTTGATACAGCCAGAGACAGGAAATCCATCGGGCAAAGGCACAAGGGGACAACAGCAATGACGAGGCATTTGCCATCTTTCACCATTGAAACCTGAAATGATTTTCACACACTCACAGCACATCATAATTTAGATTCAGCACACTTATCTGTGAAATAACCAACAGGCAAATAGTGCAATTCTCAAGGTCAAAATTCTGTTCCTGATGAATATTTAAAATGAAAGTGAAACACAACATCAGTTAAAAATGTAAGAATGCTTATTTAATTGGTCCTGTTTTTAATTCCATTAAAATGCTGCTTGTATTGCTGGGAGCACTGCCAAATATTCTCTTCAGTATGTTCAGTATGATACACTTTGCGAGGTGTAAATATTTGTGAAAAAGGTGGCATTGATTTTTACTTCCAGTGCAATATGTTGCTGCATGTTTACACTGGGTGCCACCTACAGCTGAAATGCTGAAAAGTAAGCACACTCAGTACTTAACACTTTAATGCTGCAGTTAAAAAAACTGCTTTGAAAGTCAAATGTCTTATTAAGTTAAACAGCCGTTTCTTACCTGTTCATCATGTAACCCATTCCTTTGATCTAAACATCATTATAAGCACTTGTGAAAAAAGAAATTGTGTTTGGGTCCAGTTCGACAGATGCACCATACACGGCCTAGGGTAGAGTTTCCCTACTCCAGCACATTCTTTGGCTGATATAAAACCTCTTTATGAACTCATAAATGTGGAGTAAGAGCCAGAAAAAAATATTCTCAAAGACCAGTGCTCAAAGACTGATAGAACATATTGAGATATGGAAGCATATTTGTGGTTGCTCCCTCATCTTGATGTAAACTAATCTCAGTTTAAGCTTCTTCTGGTTGGCTTTTATCTCTAGTTAGTGTCATATTAAGAACATTGACTGGGGAAAAGACAAGAAAACAATGCTAATAAATGTCACTTGGTTAAAGTCACTGGCAACAATAAAAATGCTGTCTGTTCAGTGGGCAAGTTATTGTTCAGTGAGAATAGCAAAGTCTGTTCACTACTGTTGAATCTGCTCACTATGCTGCTCAAATTCAGTCCACTATCTGCTACCCAGAACGAATCTGCTACCTGCCAGATGAAAAAGCTCATTCTGTGACATTTCACAGTGTTCAGTGAATAGATGCGTCATGCTGGCCTTTGTGGATGTATGTGTAAGTGCATCTGTCAGCAGCAAAAGTCCACGCAGGTTGCATCTCTGGTCTGAAGCTTTGATATGATTTTTACTGCTTTTTTACAGAGTTTTAATAAACTGTACTTAACGGAAGTTAGGTAGTATAGATTTGCATAACTATTTGATATTTAATAGACTTTTACCTTATGTTTTTATGTCTGTGCTTAAAGAGAATGATTACAATTCACAGCTAGAGAACATTAAGGGAAACTTAATGTCCAATGAAAAATGTTTAATGACTTTTATTTTAAGGAGATCAATCATTCATGCACAGCTATACAGACCCTGTGTCTACATTAAAAATGGTATTTTGCCTTGTTGCTCCTTATCATCTGCGATGGGCTGGCGACCTGTCCAGGGTGCGTCCCCCGTCCTCGCCATGTGTGCGCTGGGTTGGACTCCAGCACTCCCCCACGACCCCGTTTGGGACAAGTGGCAGAAAATGACTGACTGACTGACTGCTCCTTATCATAAAAACCATCAACCAACAATAACAAACATAAACCACGGGCTCATCCTATTCAACTAAAAACAAATGAAACCTGGGCAGTTATCTCCAGTCTCCTATTTGAGAGTGCAAAACAATGCAGTCAGGTATAGCAATTAAATCTCTCAAAGAGTCAGTAAAATGTATGTGAACCAAGGTTCTTATAAATTATTTGATTAAGAAAATAACAGTTGAATTACTATCTTTTACAAAGCGTTGTCGTTAATTGATTGATATACTTTTTAAACCTGAAAAAGATTATGACATATCTGTTCACTTTTTTTCTAAATCCACCCAATTCGCTAACATTTGAAGTGAAAGTGACTATTCTCGTCATTGTAAGGTCACAGCACAGCGAACCACAATGAAATTGGATCTCTGCATTTAACAGCTATGAAAGCAGCTATGAAAGTGCCCGGGGAGCAGTGAGGGGGACGGTACCTTGCTCAAGGGTACCTCAGGGCAACCTCTCAGTGAGGGATTAGAAACCTACAATCTTCCAATCTGGGGCAACTCGCTAACCACTAAGCCACCGCCGCACCACTGTAATGAGTAATGAGTGATAAGTTAGTGGGTGAAGCTATGAGTCATATAGAGGAACATATTCCGCTGCATCTGCACTGATATGTAGATCTTGTGAAAAAAACATCATGAAACAGTGCTGCATGTTTTGTTAATTAGTTTTAATGCTTGATCAATCTGCTGCAACCTCAATTAAAGAAATATTTTAACACAATCCTTCATCTACATGTCTGTGGTGTACTGCTATTCAGACTTTATTTAACAATGTTATTTTTTTTCCTTAAAAACACAAAGAACAAAATATACGAGATAAAAACTCACCTAATTATTCACAGGATTTCTAGCACTGCTGAAGTTTGTAAATGCAGATAACTTAAACACTAGGGGATTTGAAACACTTGCAAATTATCTTGGCACAGAAGTTGCATTCTTCCAAGCAATTATACCCTTCTTTAAGGGGAAAATTAGACATCTGGAAACATTTTATTCTTATGTTATTCTTCTGTTGTTTTTTTAATCCAGTGCCCTGCTTTCCAGGAAGCAAAAAACACACCCAAAGAATGTTTAATGTTAAAAAATATTCACTGACATTAAATATGAAAATATATTTTCTCAGCCTGACTAAAACTAGCTCTGATTTTTGCTGAGAATGTGTCACATTTAAAATGCAAAATTTATAAATGATGAATTGTATATGCTGCAAGCTAAGCTAATTGCATAAGTGAAGTTAAGATACTGTTTGTCAATGCAAAACACAACACAGCACAGCAACACACATCCTCTGCATTTAAACCATACACACTCTGCAACAGTGCACAGCCATATCCAGAGCCTGGGAAGCACTGATGGGGACAGTACCTTGCTTAAAGGTTCCTCAGGGTAACCTCCTGGTACTGGGATTTGAACCCACAACTTTTCAACCCTGGGGCCTAGTCCTTAACCACAAGGCCATGGCTGCCCTGGTGTAGAATTCAAACAATATGACAAATTCTCATGTCGTCACTACTCAGCAGATGACCAGAAGGTGTAACTTATGTACTAATTGCTGAATTATTGTGAATTTACTAAATTGGTGTAACTGTATCCCATCCATAAATATAATAGCTGGGGAATCCTCTGAGCAAAATGACGCATTATGTATGCATCATGCTTGCATATGACATCAAGTCATTGGTCTTATTCACTTTGCTCTTATTATCTGGATTTTAATCTTTGGAACCATTATTCAATCCAAAAGAGCCCCTTAAGAAAATCTTACCAGTTGGCATTAAGTTGAACTGAGTCAGTATTACTGACCACACACTCATCATCCAATTTAAAATACATTTAAGGGACTGCTGTCATTGGCTTCAGACTATACTCCATGCACCTCTATTGAATTCAGAGAAGCTGGGGGATCCTCCTAATATGGTTATTAGGATTTTTAACAAACAAACATGCAGTCCCCCTCTCCTGAATCTACACTACACGTGATTGCTAACTCTTAAAACTAAATACCTCCTAAGGTTTCCAGGATTTTCCAATGGCTTTTAAGCAGTAAAAGCTTGGATGTGAACTCAAGCCAATAACTTGAACACTTGAATGTCTTTCCAGCTATCCAGAGGCCTACAGTTCAGTGGCAAGAGCGCTTGGCTCAGCTTCCACAGTTTCTTGGATTTACAGAAAAGCACTGGTATGTTGATTTTGCATGTCCAAGGAACACTCTCTCAACTAACCTCCCAAAGGCAAAGTAAAAAATGCTCTGGGAAATCTTTTAACAATTCATGATCCATATGGTCTTACTTCAACATAAATGTCTGCCATTGTTTTGCAGGTATTTCTACAAAGGGAAACTGAAAGCTAGTCAAGAACGCCTAACATTTTTGCTAACTAGACCCATATATTTCTCTTCCATTATTTATTTGGTTAGTGTTTCAGTACCAACAAGATACCATTCCCTGACAAAATGAAATCTGAAGTGGAGCAGCGCCCCCACAGCCACAGATTTCATCACGCTGTCCCTTGGGATAACGTCTGGCTCCACATGCTTTGGTGACATCATTAATGGAGGTCTGGGCTGGGTCAGGACTCTTGAATAATTTAGAAGCCTTGCATGCTGCAAAGTATGACCTGGGCAGTGATTCAGACAGGGACCTTCTCCCAAAGTGCATTAGGATAAGAGTGGAGGAAACTAGCTTCTATTGACTTAATGTAATCAATACACCCTGTTCTTGGGTGCACAGGATGCTGGGATACAAGACCTTGTGGAAAATGAAGTTAAGTAGGCATAACTGAATTGAATGAGCACTCATCTCCATGTCTAGTTCCTCCTCCCTTCTGTAATAATCTAGGCGACAAAACTTGCTTGGGCTTATATATTTTGTTACAAACCATAATTGGCAGGAAGAACCCTTCTTATTTAGCCGACAGTCTCAACCCACACTAAAGTAAATTAAAAACCAGTGGGGAAACTTAAATCATGTCCATCACCGGCGGTCGTTATTAAATGTAGGAAAGCTTTGATGTATTATAAAATGTCATGGTGTCAGGGGAATTTGTGCTTGTTACTGAGGCGTGAAGCACAAAACCCTTAATGGACACAGCAATTATCAATGGTCATCCTGCTGTTATAAGTGAATTAACTCTCATTCACAAAACCAAAAGATACCGTGCAGACTAAGATGCTGTATAAGCTCCTCCAGCTTATAACAGTACATGACTATTCAAAGGTTTACATTCATCTGTCATAATAACCTTCGTTCTTTGTTTAATAATACCTTATGTGGCATAAATAGAAATACTATACTATTCACCAGAAAGCATTTCAATTTATTTTATGATAGTTAACTAATTATCTACTAATCATTTCCAGAGAAAACTCCAGATATGTTATTATCACATATCATATATGTGATACTCTTGTCTTAGTGTCTTATTTTGGAATCCTCTATAGCTCTGTGCATCACAAATAATTAGAAATATATGGAGTGGAGTAGAAGCATTATATTTATCTTCAACATGGTGGCTTTAAACTGAAAATACCTGGCCAATAGTCAGCCAGCTTAAGTGTATATACGCACTCTGGAAAAATTCTGGAAGATAATTACCCTGGGTATCACTCATCTTTTAGGAGTTCAGTAGAAAAACACTAGCATAGTGTATTAGTATAGAGATGACCATGTGACCCTGAAAGATAATTTAATGTCACCACCCAGGAACGTTCTTACCTTTGATTTTTGATGCTTAGGTAAAAAATTTCTGAAATAATTCTGTGTAAATGCTGAATCCAAGCTGCAGAACCGCAACTGTATATGCTTCTGATTCTCATTTTTTTGGTTTGTTTTTTTCTTTTCTTTTTGCATCCATTGGATCCGCCTTTATGGTATAGTGCTAAGAGATAATGTATAACATTGCATCCTTTCATTAATAGTTTAATAATAAAACATGGCCCTATCAGCATGACATGACAAATAGATAAATGCACATTCTGTGTATATATAGTTTAGAAGTATATGTGTATATAGCTGTAATAATAACAATAATACAATTTCACACTTGGTGTAATAAAGTGATTTACATTTACATGATGACCAAACAAGAAGACAGCTTCATTTTCAGACATCAAAATGGGTGATACTTTGAATGCACTAACATTTTCTGGTTTTTGGGTTCAAGCAGAGAAGCAGACTGAGAAGAATGAGAAAAAGACTGGGATTTCATTGTTAACTGAACACAAGCCCTTTAATAAATTGCATGACAGTAGACCTGTGCCATTCACCCCCTACAGAACCACAGGCCAACGATTGCTCTTGCTCCGCTAATTGGAAATAAATGAAAGCCCCAGTAGCTGTTCACACCTAGCTTAAACTGAATGCCACGGCTAAGGCACAATAGGAGCCTTTCTTCCCTCCGTGTGCCATTGGGCAGCAGAGGTCTTTAAAGTTCAGAAAGCACATTGGCCTTTTATTTGAAAATCTATAAATTCTGAAAATGAATGCCACTGTGTTTATTTATTCACAGAGGCTCCAGGCACAGGGAGGCTTGGTCCGCCTGCCAGCTGCCCTGCTCACTGGCCCACGGGTGCTCAGTGTCTGCTAAGTAATGAAGTACTCTTCATAAAAGGGTTTCTATGGCTGGAGTTGTGAATATTCTTACACGTGTCTATACGAAGGCAGGATGTGTGCTCTAACTCTAGATATGAACACTATCCTATTAAGAGAAAGATTGAAGACACCTGACTATCCAACATTACTTGGAAATAAAGGGTAATGACAGTAACCTTGTGAAGTGTTTATTCTAGATGTAGGAATATTGCTGTAAGGGCTTGCTTGGATTCAGTCACAAGAGCAGTAGTGAGATCAAGCACAGATGTTGGGACAATTTGCTCTAGATCACAGATTGCAAAGGTTCTATTAGGATACTTCAGAAATAACAGTTGCACTGCTCCAATGTCCTTCAAACTCAAAACTGATCACTCTGACCTTCTAGGCCCATGCCTGACTTCACTGGAGCATTTTCCCATTCTATTGGCAGCGCTTTTCTATGGAAACTGGCCTGTGTTTGAGCGGAGAGTGGAAAGTATACTTCAAAATATTTGATAATACTAACAACTGAATAAAGCTGCAGGCTCAATGTAATAGAGCCAAGAATCAAATGAGAACTGTAGCGACATCTATTTGTATTAAGGTCTGAAGTCATCTTCCCGAACACCCTTTTTAGTCATTTCCAGCACTAGCTCAGCGAATATCTTCCTTTAAAAATGGATTTTATTGACTGTAGAAACAGCCTTGTGTTGGCACAGGGTTTGTGCAGCTTTTCCAGAAGGTTTCACGTCATAAACTGTCTGGTCGTGACCTCAGGCTGCAAACGTAGATTCTCTGCCTCCTCTTCCTGAGTGGAGCCTCAGGGATCCAGAGAAGATATTGACCTTCCGCTCTGGTACGAAGCTCCAGTTTGAAAAGTACTTTCAAAAGCCTTGATGACGTGCACCTTTGTGATTACCCTAAAAAACATTCTTCTGCTGAAAATAAAACAAACACGTTTATAGCATCCTTTAGTAAAACTACAGCGATGATCCAACTCAGGTTAACACGAATCCACGGACTGCTACATAGTGTGCCATTACAAAGAACGGATTTTTCTTGTAAACTTTGTTTGCTGTTTGTGCCTCTTTCCCCAGACACCTCCACTGGCAGGAACTCAGCCATGAACCCAGCAAGAAGCTGCATGAGAGTCAAAGTAAAGGCTCTGGTTCAGCTCAAGTTTCTTCCCCACAAGACGTCAGTGAGTCACGCTTGAAAACACCTTTCAGTCCAAAGCAGTAACAAAAATCCAACCAGTATGAAAGGCTGCGTCCTAAACAACACGCATGTTTAGAGAAATGGTACACAGCCATCAGAACTCAAGCATGAGGGTGCGCTTTTCTGGGACACTGGGTGAAAGCCTTCTTGAGAGGTGTCCGGGCTCCGGCAGGGCTGAAGCCCCGTCACTTTCCTCAAAAGAACCCATGGAATGCCGGTGGGACTCCCAAGTTTAAAGGGGCAACTCAAGAGGAACGGGTCGCCTCGACCCCCCTCAACTCACACGGACCATTACAGCCACAAGCAAGATGGAGACTGAAGCACAGCTCAGGAGGATCAACAAACCCTGAGCCATCCACAACACCGCTCCAGCTCTCGGTTCATTCTGAGCAAGACTGGCACGGAGTCAGGAGGCCCGGGAGCGACGAATCGCCAAAACTGAACCGATGAAAACGCGCCCTCTGCTGGAAGCAGTGGGAGAAGGCAGGGTCAACACTTCACGGGTTCGACTTCTGAAAGTTGTGCTTGTAGAAACGGACCCGTTTTACTGGAGTCGGTAAGAGCATCAGCAGGAACAAGAGCTTCCTGAAACAGCAAGTTGTTTATCAAGCAGTAATGTTATTTCTGCAGCTAAAGTCCCAGGAGATTGAGGGGGGGGAAAAAAAAAAAAAAAAAAAAAAAAAAAAAAAAAAAAAAAACCCCAAAAACACCAAGTCAGATAAGCCAGACATTTGAATTCAGCCTTTGCAGCGCCATAAAGTAATCGTGTGTGAATTGAAATTGAGAATGTCAAGTCAAATATTGGAGGAGATTGGGCTCCAAGTTATCCACTTAGTTCAGGGGCAAAACAGCAAGACCCCATCCCTCCCAACAATGCTTCAAGTAGTAACAAGATGAGCTGCAGTAAAGATGTTAAAATTTATTGGAATTTTAAAAATTACAAGATTGTACAGTCACCTTAACCGGCAACATTTAAGGTATGGCAGTGATGTAAACTTTAATAAAATGCACAAGACTCCATGCAATTCTAAAAGGAAGGTAAAAACATGCAATTTAAGTTACAATATACAGTCAGCACACAGTGCTAAAGTCTCTTCAAATCTCACGAAGGGATTTGCTTGGCAAGGTCCTTGATCAACGACGACTTCAGCTGAGAGATTGTGGCAATCCTCATTTGCTTCTGACTGGAATATTTGTTTTTGACCGCCTGTAGAGACAAAAAGGTCAATTTCACAGGAGTTGCAAAGGCAGTGAGAAGTACCCAAAAATAAAAACCAAACTCACCAGGTGCTTTGAGAGTCCCTCATTGACCTTAACCACATTCTTGGCAATATGCTGCATTACTGGGATCAGAGCGTCCTCAGAGTAACCCATGTAATACTGCAAAGTAGGGGTCTAGAGAAGATCAAGGGACAATTAGAAGAATGACCTCAAGACCTCATCCCAAAAAAAAAAAAAAAAAAAACCCAGAACTTACCCATTCTCCACAGCTGAAGACCTTTAGCATAAGAGCAAAAGCAGCACAAGCAACATGAGATGGAGGGAAGTGCACCATCTCATAATCCACCATGGTGAGCTCCACAAAGTACTTAGCCAAGGTGTGATGCTCTGCTGTAACCTGAACAGACACTTTGATTAGATTCAAGACAGCAAAAGAGCATGTTATAGGCTGTCAGGAAGACCAGTTACCTCGCCAATTTTTGAAGCCCGACGTAGGAACTGGAGGGGCAGAGGTCTACCGAAGCTGAACTTTAGAACTCTCAGGATCTTCATTTCCATCTCACGGATCTGTGCAGTGGTGTAGGCTCGGTCAGTCACAAAAGCAAAGTCGGCAATCTCCGGAGGGTACATTTCTTCATACTTTGAGGCAATGAACATTGCAGTGACACCAACTAGCTGCAGCTGCTTCTTGGGAACAGGGTGATCCTACAAACAAGATTAACAGCCATTAGTTTTAATATATTTAGTCATGCAGTTAAACTTGGTTTGTGGTAGTTACTACATGACAGCTCTATGAACACCAACTCTTAGCATCGGTGCCATTTGAATCAGGCATGGTAAAGTGTAGAAAATCTATACTTAATTTGCCAGTACCAATTTGACACTATAGAGGCATTACAAATCACATTACACTGCTTCATTGTACCCCATTTGAGGGGACATACTTGAAGAAAGCGGTCGATGATTGCCACAGTCATGTACATCGTCTCCTGCAGTAGCCTAAATTTGATCTGGACCTGGACAAGCCAGTCAATCAGGATGGCACGCATGTTCCCAGTTACTTCCCTTCCTTCCAGATACCTTGGGCTGACAGCCTGATCAGCCTAGTTTAAAAAAAAAAAAAAAAAAAAAAAAAGTTTAAATCATGACATTGCACAGGAGGACAACAGCTCCAGTCAATAGGGCTTCATTAAGGCAAAAAAAAAGGTAGTCAAACCTCAAGTTGCTGGAGGTATTTGTAGATGTCCTTCACATATTCACTGCAGAGCATGGGGTTGTCGTAGTCGTCAGCATCCACATCCTTAATATTGAGCAGCACATCAGAGAAAGCCTGGCACAGATCATCTGGTGCACAGCCAGAAGTCTCCATGGGCACAGGAGAGGAAGGCTCAGAGGAAATCTAAACCAAGTTGAAAAGATGTTAAACTGCATTTGCTTGGCCTTCAGCTGCAAGACAGCATGGTGCCATTGTCCAAACCCCAAACATCCCATCTTGCCTTGAAAAGAGCATTAACCTAGTCCATGTAGCAGCTGCCCTGACAAGAGCAGGTTTTATGATCACACAATTTGACTAAAAGGTCTGTCATCTGTGCCTTAAAAGCTTTTAAATCACAGGCTTTACTTCTGGCAAAACACTGCAAAAGGTTCAGCTTTGAACACTCTCAGAACAGAAATCGAGCACCAAACACCCAAACCACTGCACTTCAGACTCCCCAGAAGCTCAGACTCACCTGAAGCTCAGGCTCAGCTTTAAGGGCCTCCTTGGGCTGTTTGACGGGCTCACGAGCCTTCTGCTCAACCACCACGGGCGCAGGCTTCACTTCCTGCTTTAGAAAGCAAATACAAAAATCACACTGAAGGTTCAGACTGTGAAACAAAAGCCTGCAGAAGGTAGAGGAGTACCTTTTTCTTAATAGGATGCCGAGCCAAGCCAGCGTTGCCAATCTCTCCAAGCGCGGCTCTCGGCCTCAACACAGGCTTGTTTGCCGCGATTGCTTTCCCAGCGACAGCATTTTGGTTCTCGCTAGCGGCCAGGCGAGTACTCTGGGAGAGGGAGAGAGGAAGGGGGTCAAGTGTACGAACACAAACAGGCCACGCTCAGCAAACCCAGCGCGTCGACCTACACTGCGAGCAGCCGAACCAGGCCAGCACGGAAAACAACCACACTCAGCACGAGGTCGAAAAAGTCCCATAGCTGAAAGAATAACTCAAAAAAACAGCCAAGCAAAATATAAGAGAATAAAATAATACAAAAAAACTCACCCGAGTAACACGTAGAGCCATTTGAGACCACAAGTCACCTTAGCGTCTGAAACACAAACTGGTCTGAGCTGAACAAGCACAATACAGTAGAGCAGTTTCCTTGGTTTAAATTGTCGCTCTTTCGAACGTGATTCGCTGCGTTGTAAAGCTTGCCGAATCTGATTGGTTGAGCTGTACCTGATAACAATGCGTTCCTAAGGCGACTCTAGACCGCGTGACCACTGTGGGCGGGGCTCCTGGGGTAATCTCTTCTTCGGCCGATTCCTTCCCGGTGTGCTCGTGTGTAGTTCGCCGCCTGGAGTACCGGAGAGTGAGCTGCAGCGAATAGAGTCAAAATGTAAAGGTTTGATGTAGGACGTTTGATGCAGTTTCTGGTGCTGTGATTTAATTACATTAGGTAATTAAAACGTACCATTTACAATCAGTTCATCTCCCCTTCACCAATAGCGTTTCCGGAAAGAATGTCTGAAAGTTTTTATCCACTTGCTTCATTAACTATAGAATCATAGTCTTGTAAACTAGAACTCATCAAGCAGTTAACTTTAACTCGGTTAACTAGGCATCAGTGGCCTAGTGGTTAGGGACTAGGCCCCAGGATTGGTAGGTCATAGGTTTGAATCCCAGACCGGTAGGTTGCTCGTGAGCAAGGTACCATCCCCATCACTGTTCCCCGGGCACTTTAAATAGCTTCCCCCTGATGCAGTGTGTATGGTTGGAAAGCAGAGATTGAATTTTATTGTGTCTCATTATGTGCTGTGTTGTGTTTCACAGTGACAAAAGAGTCATTTGCATAGCCACTTGCCCTATTTAGGGTGGTGCTGGAGGCACTATGGGGGGTGGTGGTCTAGTGGTAGGGTTCTTGTCTATGGATCTATGGCTCAAGGGGTCCCAGGATCAAATCCCACCTCTAGCACTACCACCACTGGGTCCCTGTAATTAGGACATGGAAGTCGCTCTGGGAGTGATAAGAGCGTCTGCTAAATGCCATAAATGTAAATGTATCCCAGATTTATCACAGGACGAAAAGCAAGGAAACACCCTGGACAGATGGCCAGTCCCTGGCAGGGCGGACAGACAAACATACACACACTCACACCTATGGTCAATTAAGCATCTCCAATCCACCTGACATGCATGTTGTGTGTTGGTGGGAGGAAACCCATGCAGACACAGAGAGAACATGCTCCACACAGAAAGAACAAAGAACCCAGATCATCTCGCGCCTGGGAGCCAAACCCAGGATGTACCATCATGCCACCGCATGCATCATGTGGAAGAATACACATTTTGTGTAAAACTCCCAGAACTATACTAAAGGTTGTATCACATATAAGGACCACTGGTTTCTACAAGCTTTTAGCATCTTGTATTTAAAAAAAAAAAAAAAAAAAAAAAAAAATAAAAAAAAATCACACAATACAGCAGTGTAAAATTACTTGCTACTGGCATTTAAGGGTATTAGGCAAACAAATTATTCTGTTAGCATTATGCTATGATCAATTGTAGTTTAATCCAAGAAAGGAACCACACTGCTCAACCCAACTAAATATCAGATTTATTAATGGAAAGTCATTTACAAATTTTACACAACAGTTTACATGATACACGTGCCATCTTTGTAATATTTCATAGACTCCATCTGTTTTGTCATTGCTAGAACCTCATGGAATCCTGTGCTAAGACCAGACATGTGCTGGAAATAGGCCTCTTTCTCCATCTGCACTGTCAGATTATTCACTCCAGCATCCTTTAAAATAGCAGTCACCTGACAGAGAAAATAAAACACAGTCAATAATAATACATAAAATTGTGTTAGATTAAAAAGATTCATTTAAAATACAGGATCTCCCCTAAAGAGTTTTGGTCAAACCTGCTGTATAATTCGCTGTTCAACAACATCTGACATGATCTGTAGGTGAATGGTTCCAGCAATGACACTGGCTGAATGCCTCCAAAAGTGCGGGTCACGGTAAGATATAATACCTTCTATTTTCTGAATCTGAGGAAGAAAGGACCAAATGGCATCCTTTTCTATCTTGATAAATGATATTTAATATTTAGAAACATGCAATTTCTATAGTTTTCTATAAAACCACACAGTTTATACCTTTTCAAGGGCAAAGTTGAGTTCCTTCTCATTCTCAGGTGGAATCCTTAGCAGAAGGACTTCACAAGCATCCTTCAACAGGGGAATGACGCTGAGAAAGATGAGTATCGCGATGAACATGGAGCACAAGGGGTCCGCTATCAGCCAGCCAAATTGACTGATGAGAACTGTTGATATGATGACTCCAACACTGCCCAACGTATCAGCCAGCACATGCAGAAAGACTCCTAAATGATTCAGACCAATTCATGTGTCCATAACTCACAAGCAAAAATGCAAAAATGTCGTAAGCAAAAATGCAGTCAGGTTGTTTAGATAACTGATTATTTTAGGCTGAAAGAGTTTTTTTTTCCAGAATTTTTCATAAGTTTTTGTTTAGCCAAGAACACACTATCAATACACAAAACAAGTTACTGGATGATCCCTTGGTTGTGGTGAACCCAAAAAGTGCAGCTACCTCTCATATTAGCATTCATGCCTTTTCCGCCAGGGTTGTGAGTGTGACCTTGGCCATGAGAGTGGCCATGACCTCCATGGCTGTGGCCGTGGCTTCCATGGCCATGTTCTCCATGTCCATGTCCATGGTGCAAGTGACCATGCTCATGGCCTGAGCAGCTGCCCTTAGAGGTGCCATGGGAGTGAGCATGGCTAAAGGCACATATGCCAACCAGGTTCACAAGGAGTCCACCCACAGATACTGGCTGTATGGGGAAAAGCATAATGTGCAAGTAAAACATCTAAAGTGATTTGGATGCTTCACAGTATAGGTCTTTAAATAGTAACCTCAAAAATATTATGAAAAGATATTTGTTTTTGTAAAAGGTATACAGTGGAATGTTCATAAGTCTTTCATTTTGTTTTGTTAGAAAATTACGGGTACAGTCCCCCTGGAGCAACTAAGGGTTAAGGGTCTTGCTCAGGGAGCCAGTGGTGATGGTCTAGTGGTGGGGTACTTGCCTACCAGGTTCGAATCCCTCCTCTAGCACTACCACCACTGGGTCCCTGAGCAAGACCCTTAACCCTGATTTGCTCCAGGGGGGGACTGTAGCTGTAATTAGGCCATGGAAGTCGCTCTGGATAAGAGCGTCTGATAAATGCCACAAATGTAAATGTATTGTGATTGTATTGTGAAGTACACTGAAAAAGAGCATGTATATTATGTAGCTTTGCACAACACAACTAAATTGGTTGAACAGCTAAGTATATTTGTGAAAATTAAACTGGTTTCAAGAACATATTGCACAATATAAGATTCTAAAATTCATAATAAACAGTACTTGCCGCCAGCATCACTGTACTGATGTTTGGAGGGTCTATAAGTCTGGAGATCGACTCCACAAACACAAAGAAAGCTATAACCATTAGGAAGAGGCCATTGATGAACCCAGACAGAATCTCGACACGGCCATACCTAAAAAGAAAACATTCAAACTAAGCCAACAGCATATCAAATATACTCACTTGCATGACAAACTGAAATACACTATTGTAAAGAAAAGTAGCACAAAACGAAATCAATAAGAGACAAACCCTACCCATAAGAGTATATTCTAGTTGCTTTCCATCTGGTCATAAGGGCAGCGAAGAGTCCTAGCACGAGAGCAGAGCAGTCAAACAGCATGTGAAAGCCATCTGAGATCAGACCAAGACTGTTGGTCCAAACACCATAGAAGAGCTCCACAAAAGTGAAGGCCTGTCACAAAAGCATCAGCATTATTTCTTTCATATAATGCACAATACAGCCCTGTTGACTGCACCCATATGAATAAAATCAGCCACAGAAAATATTTTCATTAAAAAAAATAAATAAAATAAATAAAAGATTAGAAGGCTAGTGACATGTCTAATTGTTTACCAAGTTGAGACAGAGGAAGTAGAATATTTGTCGAGAATCATACTCCTCCAGGATCTGCTTCAGCGAGTCTTTGATAAAGCGAGGTAAAGACTGGGAGCTATGCTGCAGGGCATCTCCCATCAAGTTATAGAGAGGGATCCCTTCAGGTGAATATCCCACCAATGTGCCTTTCTGCCCTTTCTTAGCAGGAGATGACAATATACTGTCAGCTGCAAAAATACACAAAGAAAAATGCTACTTATTTCTTGCTAGGAATGGGAATCCCCTCTTCCCACACATTACCATAAATCTATTATTTTTACGTCAAAATTTCCTGTTTTATTCACCTGGCCAGGATACAAAAATTGCCACAAATATTTATTAATGTCTTACTTAGATAGACCACTGCATTCAATGCTAATGTGTTCACCAACTGGCATCAAAAGGAAAAGCATTAAGATCTGAATCCATCACTCACACATTATGAAGAAGCAAGCACTGACCAGCACTCCCCCGGACAGGACATGCTCAGTTTGCCCATGGTGGCCTGGTTTGCCCATGGCCCGGAGATGGTCTGTCAGGGGGTGTGTCCAAAAGTTGGCTAACAGGAGACCACTCAGGAACAGAAAGATGGAGCCATAACGAGCACTGCGTGGTACCTCCAACTTTGTCGTGCAAATGGACTCCACATAGAAGTCCAGGATCATCACAGAGAAGACGATCATGGCAAAGGGGAAAATCAGGCCAGACCAAGACTCCACTTTGCTCTAAGGGTTTTCATTTTTACAAAAGTTCAATGTATTTTCAAAGCATTTTAGCCTAAGAGTAGGAACAATGTTAGGGTGCCAGAAAAAACAGAAAAAGTTAATTACCTCAGTGGTCGCAGACAACATAATAACCCAGGGCAGTAACACTAGGAAGGAAACCAGGCTGGACAGAGCATAGAGGCGTTTGGCTCCCCCAATCTCCACTGACAGCTTTCTAGAGTGTGTATGGAAAGCCACCTTCAGACACAGGGTCAGAACCAACAAGACAACTCCACCCTAACAAAAAAAAAAAAAAAACAAATGAGTCAATTTCTTTACTTTTTTTACTAACATGTCAGTTTCTTACATCAAAGTCTGGTGTGAAGATACACAATGTAAATATGACAAAGGAATATTACTCACCTTATGATCTGCCACACCTAAAAATGAGATTCCTGTATACAGTGCATGGGTGAGAGCACTGTCATGATGACCCTCAGCTGGAAGTTAAATAGTTAAGGGCTGCAAATTGTATCTTCGCAAAGTATAAATGACTTTAGGTGGAATACAACATAGAGCAAACTGTGGAAGGATACGATGTTCTGCCATTTTTGCCATGAGGTCATCATTATCGAACAACAGCAGACAAATCACAGCAATGATGAAGAAAGCAGCACCTCTTGTCTGCAAATGATCACAGGGCAGTCAAATGAAGTTGGAACTATTAGACTGTTTTTGCCCGTTCATATTACATTTTTCAATATCTCTAACCTTTGAGGGTCCTCCTCCAGAGCTGGTAAAAAGAACGCTAAGAAGAGACAGGACAACCACATCACTGTGCTCAAATAACAGCAATGTCCTGCAACAATTAAAACTGGCTTAGTCCTTCTTACGTGAAACACACATAAAATTACAAAATGCCAAATTTGTAAATAACAAGCAGTGTTTCATGGCCTTACCTTAGTGGTCCACATAGTGTAAGGCCAAAGAAGCCCAAAAGTGAGATTACTGTGCTAATGACACCATGTTTGAGGATTTTGATCCACTGAAAGAGAAGTGATAAAATACCGTAATGTGGTGTTCTAACATACACTTTATCTAAGAACAGAATGACATTAAACCTTCTAAATCTTCCCAAGAAGTACCTGTCTTTTGGAGACCATTTTTCCTGATGAGAAAGGTTTTTGAAATAAAAGCAAAATTACTGCACACCTGTGGTGGAGAGATAAAAAAAAGGATCATACATCTGTTTAAAATCAAATTCCATTGATCCTAAATTATTCAGATATTAATAAAAAAAAATAATAATTCAAAGTGATCTGCTATGAAACACTCAATCTAAAACAACTTCTTACCCTAGCTTAAGTATGAAGAGGAACTGCACAATATGTACAACTTTGAGGAGGTCATAGGATTCGAAAATTCCCAAAGCCTTTAAAAGCTTAGTGAGTGACAGTAACACTATATATCGAGTCAACCTGAAGCAAAGACAAAAAGCAGAAGGGCAAGTTATTTAACAGTGCAAAATGTACACAAACAAGTTTTTTTTTTTTTTTTTTAGCTGTTTAACTTTCTCAATTCTTAATAAATAGGGTTAAATTGGCCATAAAAGCCAAACACATGCAAGACAATACATACTGTGCAGAACGACAAGCATTTTGTGGCGAGAATTACCTGGCATCTGGTACCTCCACTCGGCCGAGCTTCCCACCCGAGATAACATTACTGCTGTATTTTTCTTCCATTGTGTTAATGCAACTTACTTACAATCAATATAAAAACCGTCCACTTATTTCTTTTACTGGCCTATAAACTGGCCACTTGAACAAGCTAGCTAACCTCCCTGAGGACCCTGACTAAAGCTTAACATTGTAGTTTAGCTGTACTGCTAAAACTCAATACTTTGTGCAGGTAACGAGCCTCTGGAACCGATACCGCGCCCATCGAGCTGTCTCCGTGTGGCGGCGAATATCGGTTAACATAACTTAGCCATTATTTGTTTACAGTTCGAAAAAGTAACGTCACATCTTCACATTTGTGCTTGGCTACACCATTAGCCAAGCTATCATTCAAGAGGTAATCAACGTCAACATTTCCTCAAAGATGGCTGCGTTACTGTGTCCTCTTTCAAAATAAAGGCCCAGCGTCATGGCCATTTTCTAAAATAAAGGTCTTGATCGCTCGACAGAACGAACCACCGACCGACCTGCTACCGATAAATCAATAACCCGGAAATAGCTCAGCTCTCTCTAGTTATGGAGATTTATGCTTCCCACATAATTTGATGCTATTATCTCCACTCTCTCCTACTGTTTGGATACTATGATCTCAGAGTAAGACAAACATATGTCTTGGCTACATGATGACTCAGGTCTGTAGCACACATGTCTCTTTAATGTGCTCTAGAGCAAAGGTTACGTGAGGGAATTTTCTAATGTGACTATTATTAATGTTTCTTAATGTGGTCTGTCAACAGAAGCCCCAGGGAAGATGTGTAATGACCGTTTCCTTAAAGCCGTCCTCGTGTGTAAATCAGCAATGTGTCCTTTACATGCCATACCACATACTGGAAAATGATTTTAAACGATGGATTTAATTTGAACAGTATATTGTAGTAACCATTTAGATATCCAAGAAACATTTCACTCATGGAAATACTTGCTTATACGTGCATATGGTTGTGGGTTATCAGTTTAAAATATACAAGTATATAATAATAATAATAATAATAAATGCATACATTAAACTAACATACAGCAGACATGAAACAGAGTTGAAGTATTACGTTAATACTCGCACTGTGTCTTTTAGCCACTAGATGTTGATGTTGTTCAAATCTGTGCGCCTCTGGAAGCACTTTGATGAATAAAAGCCGAGATGGAGAGAACAGCATGCGCTTAATCGTTGAATAGCGAGTGAATCTATGTGTAAGGTCTGTTCACTGTAGGAACACACATCTTATTCAGTTGTAAGCGCCGTTAAACCTTGTTAACACCGGGTCGCGCATTAAGAGCGGAGACTCCGATGAGTGGATGAGTAAACGGACAGGAAACAGAAGAATATCTTTAACAAACTGGTGTTTGGAGGCTTTGATACATATTTAACAAACAGGATATTTTGTGAGTTGTCCTCAAACTGCTTTCCACCACATTTTTAAAGAACTGCGAAGTGTCGTAAATGCAGGTTCGAACGGTAGTGGGTTGTACGACAGTTAGGATTTGTTTACGGCACTGCGTCAACCCTGTTACGCGCCGACTAATGGAGACTCGACCAACAAACGAAAAAATGTGGTTATAATCATATATGGAAATAGATTGATGCCTAAACGCATACCGTTTTATTAAGTAAAATGAACTAAAAGTACAGCTGTACACAGTTTTGCCCATTCTCAAGCTTATTGAAAAAAAGACTGGTCTAAATGCCTGAAGAGCTGAACGCCTCGAGCTTTAAATAAGCAATGAATAAAACTGCCTGAATAAGATAACTATTACTCATTTATGATCTGGGATTGTGTAGCAGGTGGATACCAGGTGGCTGACATTACCTCAACAGTCTAGGAGTAAAGGGACACTGGACACTTTCCTTATTCCATCAATAGAAAATAGATTTGGTGAGAAAGGCATTTTTCAGGATAAAGTAATGAGTGATAATGCTTTTCTTCACAGAATGCATATTACCTCAGTGAGCTGGGGAGCAAACTGAATCTCAATCCTCTTAGACATCTATGGTGGATATTTTTGAAAAATAGATGCACCGCAATACCAGTGTGGATGAAGCGACCTCTTATTCCAGGTCCCTGGTGTCTGATTCTATAATTAAGACCTACCACCCCATTTCACCTTCTGTGTATTGTTTGCATTACTTAGCACTAAAATATATTACCTCAACGGTGACAGATAGACGTCATACAGTTTCAAACATCCCTTCACTGGCACAATGCATTTTTTAAATGCATTTTAGAGACACTATTAATAGGTAGGGAAGCAGTGTAATTTAAACTGATGTATTTTAACTAATGATGTAAGCAGTTTACCAAGCACGATACTTGTGTAAACATGTGGCTGCTTTAAATTATAGTAAAAAAAAAAGATCCCTGTACAATCTTTGTGGAGAGGGGGTGGTAGTGTGTAATTTCCACTCTGACTACAGGGTGTGTTACCCCAGCAATGTCATCATAAGTTCATTCTCCTACTTATAACCAGCCAGCCCTTTCCCCTACATTCTTGAGCCGTTCTGCATGTGCTGAGATCACGGAGTTACACAGAATGACCACAGTTATATAAATGTGCAGTAAAACAGGTTTCTCCTGCCAGAAGCACAAGCACGAGAATGGGTGGAGTAGTGATGACATCACTCTGATTCACTCAGCGTTCAGATCTTCCACTGCGAGGGTAGAGCGATGAAGCAGGTTGTAGTTTGTCCATATGGAGAAGATAGTTATATTAGCAGTTCGGCAGAGGAAAGGCCCTTGTGAGAGCAGAATTATTTATGCTGGACACACAGCATAAAAGTGGATCTGATTTCCTCCCAACATCCAAAGACATGCAAACCCAAAGACAGGTTAGGGAGATTGTAGATGCTACATTTACAGCATTGATCAGACGCTCTTATCCAGAGCGACTTCCAATTCCTGATTGCAGGGATAGTCTCCCTGGAGCAACTTGGGGTTCAGGTTTTGCTCACAATGAAATCTCACTCTGCTTGCTTCTATCAGGTGTCCATGTGAATAATTTTTGATTTCATATTTCCACCACAATTATTTGGTGACAGGTAAGGGATTCCATGAGCAGCGGGACAGGCTCAGGAAACTTGAAGAGTGACTTCCAGTTCCTGAATTACAGGGACAGTCCCCCTGGAGCAACTCAGGGTGAAGGGTTTTGCTTAGGAACCAAATGGTGGAAGTGCTGGAGGTTGAGGTAGATAGGCTCCAGTACCTCCTGCAACCCTAATTAGGGCAAGCAGCTATGAAAAAGACTGACTAATGACAGACTACCCCCCCCAACACACAAGCTACACTTAAATGAATGGCTTTCACACAGTGAACAAAGTGAAGATGAATGAGGTGAGAAGCAGGAAGACAGAGAAGCTGGAACAAGCTATATGGATATTCTGGTATACATTTAATCATTGCAACCCATTTATTTGGCAGCATATCGTCTGAAATTAGAGTCATAGACCATTTATAGCAGTGACACTGACGTTGTGGTGTGTTAGTGTGTGTGCAAGGGTAAGATGTTAATGGGGTTACAAAATGTTGTGTACATGCACCAATCACTTTACTACACATACACAACTGTTTGTCCGCTCAGCAATGAATGGCCCATTACATAAATAATAACTGGCCATTGGTGGTCCAGCATTTGACCAAGCTTTGTGAAGTAAAAGCTAGCGTCAGTGACCGTAGGCCCACTGAGTGCTCCAATATAGCAGATAAAATTTTACATTTTAAAATGGCCAATGACTGTAAATACAATGTAGGTGTATCTGGTAATTGTGCATAGCTATACATAGCATGTAACTGTCTTAACTTTATATAAGCAAACTTTACCAATACCAACCAGCCCTTGAATTGTGTAAATGGTCCCACATCACTTATAGTGAGTATACATAAGCAATTCTGGACCATTTCTGTCATGTTCTGTCATTTAAAGAATGGTTCATGTTTTAAAATATTATAAAAAGTTCCAAAGGTTTAAAATAATAATAGAGAATTTTTTGATAACACTTAAAATGTATTTATGTATGTGTTAATCTCATGGTTTTATTACTATTGCTTAGTTACATGAACTATGAATTATTAAAGCACTCCAATAAACTAACATGGTAAATTAGATAGAACTGAAACCTGACCTTGTAAACCAGTCTTTTGATAATGAAAAGATGAATAATGATAACTGATAATGAAACAAACCTTCCAACGTAGATTATAGTAGCTAGCAGAAAAGGAAATAATTTGGCATATATCGAAACCCTGAGAACTTTAGACTGTGCTGTTCTTTCTTCCCTCATATCAGCCAATCACATGATCTTTACCCTTTTTGCTGTTATCAACCCTTATTGGTATTCTTTCTATTTCCAGTAGTCTGCACACAAGTAACACAATGTCTCGCAAGGCGAATTTCACAGTAGTACCTAGGAAGGAAAGTACTAAAAGTTTGTGGTATGACCTGTAGTATTATTTGTCCATGTTCATAAGGACATGAGTGAATGAGAGGGCTTTCATCTGAAACTGCTGATGCTCAGACAGGCCAACAGACCACATCAACCATGTCTTTAGAAGATGAGAACTAAAAATAGAAACAATATACATGTCTGTTACTGGGAGTCTATTTTCAGTTTTGTTTTGAGTTCAAGTGACATTTATCTGAACCTTCTCGGGGAACCTTATCAGGAAACGTTCATTACATTAATTAATGGAAATATTTACATTTGGACAGAAATTAAAAGTTTTAATATTGAGGATATTGAGTATTGAAGGTGTTTTCAGCATTCCTTCTGAAAACTGGCTAAACTTTCTGAAATTTCTATAACTATGAGTACATAACTACTTAAGTTAGTATTGTTAAAACAAGGTGACAATGGTTAAAATAAATAATATGAGAGTGATAATATTGGATAAAACTGTTCATTTTGGAGCGTGTTGGAGAGTGAGCATGTTCTTAAAGAAATCCTAGATGCACCCCTAGATGTTAATCATATTTGCTCCAGCCCAACTTGCAACACCCAAGGATAGAGAAACAATATGGATTGTCTGAAGGTTGCTGGGGAGGGATTTGCTTTAATAAGTTGAAAAAAAAAAAGTATTATTTATGTACCATATATCATGTATGACTTTTTATTTAGTGTTCAGGTTAATATTTCAGAATGTTCGGATTCTGGAACATTGACACTAACCTAACACCAACATAGTTCACCACCGCCCCAAAACTGCTTCCAAAACTAAGGTCTGATTCCATCCTTTCAGTAGCAGTGAGACTGGTTTGCTTGCAGCATAAGTGCTTTGTTAAGATTTTGTACACCATGTCATGTAAAAGTAATAGGACATGTTTTCAGTTTTAATCTTATATCTGAGGGTAAAAAAAACACACTTTGCACAAACCTTTTTTTAGAAAAAGAGGAAACTTTCAATGGTACGAATCATTCAGACAGAGCAGATCCCCTGAGACCCTTATTTGGATATTTGAAAACTTACTGCTGCAGTTAGAGAAATAAACAATCAATCACGTCAGACTAAAAGTTACAAATAAATCACTTTTGGGAGACTGGTGTACATGAGATCTTGATGTGAAATTTGGCACTTCATGTTATATAAGAGCAAAAAGTGACTCCACATAAGCATGTGGTCTACATTTAGAGAGGTTTTAAGGACCTCTATCCTTCTGTGACACTGCACATTTCTGCTCAATCGTGCGACACTGTGTGTCATGGCTATATATTCCAAGCAGCTGAAGATCTGTCAGTAAACTATGGAAATGCTAATGTTAATTTAAATAGATTCCAACGTAAAATAATAAGTAGCTGTAGGTCAGATTACAGGTTTGTGTTCATTTAAGGTGACAGGGTTGCTCAAAAGGCTGTATTGATCCGATTGCTCTATCTCTTCTGCTTGTTCAAATCAAATAGTGCAAGGCAGAAATCTGCTGGTGAAAAATAGATAATTTTTTGGTTGAACAAAGGTTGCAGAGGACTTACTGAGGGTCTGTTTGTTATGTCAGGTTGGAATGATTCAAGGTACTTTAATGGAAATGCCTCTCCCTAAGTTTGCTGTATTGTTCATGTGATGTTTAAAATGGATGGCCTTTGGTTTTAGGGCTGGTTGTGCTTTCACAGCAATGTACTCTGAATACACAGGGGCATGTCGTTATGTCTCTGTTGCCACAGTGTGCAAAGAGAGTACGGTATGTTACTATTAACATCCTTTAGAGGTAATGTTTGCACTTTTTTGGCAGTGAAATTGATTAACACAAAATGAGTCAGATTAGTTTAGTGTGAAATGGTTTAGAATACAGTAGAGAAACTTAGTGACTTTGATTCTTTTATGTGGTGGTGACAGAGAAGCAGGGCAGCGGTGGCCTAGGGGTTTGGGTGTTGGCTCCAGGATCAGAAAGAATCCCAGACCAGTAGGTTGCCCTGAGGTACCCTTGAGCAAGGTACTGTCCCCAACAATGCTCCCCAGGCATTTCAAATAGCTGCCACCTGCTGCACCTGTGTGTATGCGATCAACACAGAGTTTGAATTTCTTTGTGGCTCACTGTGAGTTGGTTTTTGTATTCACAATGACAAGCTGTCACTTTCACTTACCACATAATATACAGGTTTGCTGCCCAAATATAGCAATTTAATTTACTATCCCAAACAACCATTGAACCTCCACATATTCTCTATTTTATCCTTTTATCTCTTCACCCTTTTATCTATTGTTAAACAATTGGTGTGTGATGAGTGTGATGAAATGTGATGAGTTACCTTTAGAAGCAAGTCACCAACAATTCTGACTTGTTTCTCTAGAATGCAGCATTTCACTTAAAACACTCATTTTTACTCATTTGATTTTTATTTTCCTCTAAATACCTCAATTTCTGATACCTCATGGCCATTTTAACCCCAATAAACAATAGAGCTGACATGATCAAACATCAAATCAGGGCGCCTTTGCTGGACATGCCAGATATCACAGAAGGCTGGGAAATGATTGCTCTCTAAGGGATAGCAGGCTCATTCTAACCCAAGCGAATCAGATATGCAATTACCGCAACCTTGCTTATATAACAATGTGTCTAATCTGATACAGAGATGTTCACATGCTGATGGCTGAAATGTCATTAAAACGATTACACACGGGAGTCCAACCCCTCAGAATCAGATACATTTAATTTAATGCTTACATGCAATGCAAACACATTAGATAGAAATAGATAGAAATTCTGGATTACAAAGATTAACATCCATGCTATAAATATCAAAGTCCATTTTAATTAACAAGCTGTGTTACCAAATGTTACTGTTAATGTACTAGTGATGACTAAATGGAATCTCATCTCACCAAGAGTTTTGTTAGCATCTTGGGTGAATCTGATTACATACAAATATAGTATACGAAGAAATGTTTAAATTTCTTGATAGTTATCAGTGATCTTTCACATGGTTTCATTGTGCTAAAGCGTCATGAAACACAAACACTTTGAATGATCCCTTTTTAATAGCGTTCATGGATATATTTGAGAATTATGGCCAAACTTATTTAGTTAATTGCTCAGGCTTTGGTCAAATTTATGGATTTGGATGCTATAGTTTCTCAAGGAAAAGCACTGCAATTAGCAAACCAGATGTTAAAACGTTTTGATCAAAGAATCCAAGAAGGGTAAGAACAATACGTAATGTGCAAATACATTCATGACACTATGAAGTCCTGCATATAGAAGAATGCTTGGAGATAAAGGGTCAGGCCTTTTTTTATTATGGTAATTACATTTTGCTTCATCAAGCTTTCTGTGCAAATATAGCTGATAGGCTTTGGGTTTAGGCAACTGTTCTGCCACTCAAAATGTATTTTTCATGTATGGCAATTACATTTAAATGTAATTCATGTGCTTGTAATCAGAACAATGTATGTATTATCGTGGGTATTATGGTATGAAATTCCAAGAACAATGCTCGAGGACATAAATGATAAATAGCTTTCAAATGTACATTTCATAGAATTTTATATGAAGAGATTGTGAAGGAGTTCATAAATCCATAAATCTCCATACAAAGTACCCTGAGGTACCCTTGAGCAAGGTACCGTCCCCGTCACTGCTCCCCAGGCCCTTTCAATAGCTGCCCACTGCTGCATGGTGTTTAAATGCATGGGTTAAATGCAGAGGTCCAATTTCGTTGTGGTTCACATGTGCTGTGCTGTGACCTCGCAATAACAAGGGTCGTCACTTTCACTTTTTTCACTTTTTATTTGACTTCTACTTAGGTTTCTTTAAAGTAGGATTTAGTTTTAATGCTAAGAATTTAGTTTTGATAAGTAAACGGCAGTTCACAATTAAAATGTATTTCTGACAGAAAAAATAACTGCTTAAGTGTAAGATGCAGACTTGGAATGCAGTACTGTAGAGATATGCAGATGTAGAGATCTTGTCAGGTCAGATTTTAAGACATTAATCCTTTTTTAAGCCAGTCAATAAGCCACAGGGAAATATTTGAAATCTTTGTATAAATGTCTGATGTGCAACTGATTATTACTAGTCAATAAGCCACAGGGAAATATTTGAAATCTTTGTATAAATGTCTGATGTGCAACTGATTATTACTAGTTCATAGCTGATTTTCTTACCCTTATTTTTAAACCCACTGTGTGGGCTAAATGAACATGTGAAACACACTAGCACATTCCTTTATTTTCTTATATTATATTTCTTTATTTATTTTTAGTTATTTATATAGCTATTTAGTGGGTTTTCAAAAAAAAGAAAAGGTAATTAAATTCTTAAATGAACAATCTGTTGTCAAATCAAACATTTTATTATGTATTTTATTATATATTAGTGTATTATGTCATAAAGACAGAAACGCAGAATAGTCACAATAACAATACTAGATTAACTAAACTGCCATGGCATCCTGGCAATTATATGAAAAAACAACAAAGTTTGACACATGTACATAATCCTACTACTACAAAATAATCATAACAACAATAACAACAACAACAACAACAACAACCATAATATAATAGTACAAGGGTCAGTTTAGCTCAAGTAACATTAAATTAGGCTAGTTTTATGTGACTCACTGTATCCACAACATTCAATGCGCTTTTAGAGCTATGGTATGGACAAATCTGTGTTCTCTAATAATTAATTTCATAATTTGGAAATGGGTCTCTGTCAAATAAAAATACTGTTGCTAATAGGTTATTGCTATTGTAAGACCTGTTATGTGTCTGCTTGTATCCATGAATTGTTAGCAATACACTGATAACATTGACTTATTGTGAGAGAGACTTAATGATGTATAGCGCCACCTACTGCTTGCACATGTAGGTTTCAACAAAGTCAGTCTTTCATGAGTGACGCTTGTTGGCTAACCTGCTGGGTGGTACAGCAAAAATAATAAACTGCCTGATTTAATATTAAGACTGGCCAGCATTTAAATGTTAATGCATTATGGCTTGTATTAAAGAGGAAAATTGTTCCTAAGATTTTAAGAACACACCAAAGTGTTTGTTGGATTTTTAGAATCTTGTTATATAATGTCGATTGGCTGGCGACCTGTGCAGGGTGTGTCCCCATCCTTCGCCCTGTGTGAGCTGGGATGGACTCCAGCACCCCCCCCCGCGCCCCTAATTAGGACAAGCGGCCCAGAAAATGACTGACTGACTGACTGTTATATAATGTAAATGTACATTTCTCTGGGTCCACATTGTTCCATTTTTGCTCTTTCTCTAGCAGCTCATTTAAACAAAAATGAAAGGGACATTTTCTCTCTGTCCACAAGTGTCATTTGTTCTCCATACTCTATATGTTTTATATGTCCTATTATGTGCGCCATAATTGGAAAAGATTATTTTAAATTAATTCAGTTGGAAAAGGGTAAATATTTAAAACATAATAAGACAATATCTTTAACCTACACATGATTTTTTTTTTTTTTTACTACACATTAAAAGCAAAAAATAGAATAGAGAAAGCTATGGGAACATGCATGCCTACAGTTCTATGGCCTTGTGTGCTTTGACTCTTCTCATGCTCTGGGCTTGAGGTTTATTTTAGGCCTGCTGAAGGTTGAAGAGGGATTAACAACACTTTGAATACCTCAGCACATCAGGGGTCAGGCCCTGAGAAAAAATGAGAAAAAATAATCACTGTTGCCAGTCTCTCTTCTTAAAATCTTCATTTTTTAATTGCTATACATAGGCTGACTGTCCTGTGATAAGAAAATCTTTGTCAGTTTTCTTTTCTGCTTAGGTACTCATTGTGGAAAGAAAGTAAAAGTTGAATATATTCAGTCAAAAAAGGCAAAATACAGGCCAAAAGTAAAATGTTGAGTGTATTCCCCTCTTTCCACCCTGACTAATAGCTGCTTGGACCCTAGCAATTTAACCCTAGTCATTGTTTACCTTCCTTTATACTATTCATTTTTTTTTGCACATCACATTGCATAAATGATTCAATTCTCATTGTCACTCTAGGCTAGAGCAGTCACTGATTGAAAATAAATGTGATATGTTTCATTAATTACTCACTTCTGTGTATATACATCAGTTAATTTTTAATTAATTTTATTTTATTTAATGTTGTATAACTACTTTCAACCCAGTGAGTTAGATTCCTTTGTTTCTATTTGGTCCCCCAATTGCCACCATATCATTTTTGACCAATTGAGGATAGAATTCCCCAAAGTGTCTGAAGGCCTGCTTATGGAATCTGGCACCAGATGTCAGGAACAAATTCTAAAAACATTCCTGAACAATTTTTAAAAAAATCTGTGAAGAGCAGGAGGTAACATGGAGAGTTTGACCAGTAGCCACATACTCAGAAAGCTGAAATCCCCTGCACATGCCTTTCAATCACAACGTTGAAATTAACATCATTAACAATGTCAGTAATTTGTGAGACAGCCAGCCTTCATTTTTTCCATGCACATCAATGAGCCTTGGACGCAAAAATTTGCAAGCTAATAGGTTAATGAATGAAAAACCTGTAAAACCTTTGCACTGGGCCTCATCAGCACATCATTTCATAGCTCTAAAAAAAAAAAAAAATTCATATGCACATTTTATTACTATTTAATAAATGGCTATCCTAACCAGAGTATCTAGGGTGATAGAGCATATCCTACTGCTATTACTGTGAAAGGCATAGCAACACCCTAGACCTCACACCACAGACACACAAACACACTGTCACACCTAGGCCTCAACTTGGTATCTCTTGTCTGCCTGACATGCATATCTTTGGGTTATGGGAGGACACCAGATCTCCCGGAGGAAACCCAGGCACAACGTGCAAACTCCACACAGAAATGACCCACCAGCTGGAAATCAAATCCAGAATCCTCTTGCTGTGAGGTGACTGCACTAATCTCTACACCACCCTGCCACCCTCTAAGGTTTTCCCCATTATGAAAAAGTTTAGCTATGGCACTGAATTTAAGAAAAAGGCCTTTTGTAGGGATATTTGAACAGCTGTAAAGGCCAATGACAGGAGTTCAATTAAAAGAGTTCCAGACCTTACAGTAAAAAGTACTGCATCATGAAAATACACATGATGAGCATTATTGTTTGGCCATTTTATGAATATTTATTTATTCCATTTTTCAGAATGATACCTGCATTACCACATACTTGTATTATATTTAAAAGTGTTATATAAGTATAAAATGTAGTTGTTTCCAGCTCTTATTCATATACAAAAACTAATAATAAAAATCAACACTGACACAGGTATAGCACTTTTAATCTTGAGATAGAGTTATAATGGGGATGGTGGTATTGTGTACTGATCAGCAATTGCAGCATACCCATGCTGTTATCACACAATATAGCAATATCTCACAGGAATTATATTTATTTGACTTTGGTTTTGTGGGCTGCGATGGGCTGGCGACCTGTCCAGGGTGCGTCCCCCGTCCTCGCCCTGTGTGCGCTGGGTTGGACGCCAGCACTCCCCCGCGACCCGTTTGGGACAAGCGGCAGATAATGGATGGATGGATGGATGGATGGATGGATGGATGGTTTTGTGGGGATTTCTGTGTATTTTTTTCTGTTTTTAGATCATCATTTTAGAAGCATCACTGCTGATTCAAATACAGGGCACCAGATAAAGAAAAATAAAGAAAGAAAAAGTTTAAAGCATTTGAAGGGGAGTGGGGGTGTAACTGGCATTATGAGTGTGAAACCTGAAATATTAATGACATTGTGACTTTCTCCACTTTCACTAGAATTACTCAGAAAAATAAAGAAATGAAAATTGTTCTAACCTGGGGGGAACCCCAATCTCACTACACGAAATCTGATTCTGAAGGTGTCTCTGCAGCTGCTTCTGCTTAGTTACCCAAAGCCATGAACCATCTCAGAGACCACATACTGACACACCTATGTAAGCAAGGGGCTCAACTTAAATAATGCATACTCTAACTAGGCACATTTCATAAGAACTAGGAACACTAAATTACAATAGTGGATGCAATTAATGTGTAAATAAAAATGCCTTGCTTTCAACTACTGAAGCATCAGATGCAACATGTTGTGTAGGTAAGTTATACTGTCTGGTACAGATAAATAATTAACTTGAAATGAATGAGCCAAGACAGTTATCGGTATGACTGCAGACATCACTGATACTAGCCCTATGTGATAATGAACAGGGCTCATATATTCACTCCTCTAATAATCATAAAGTAGGAGTGCTGTTTCTAGGTCAGTGTGGTTCAGGATCAAATCAGGGAGAAGACAGCTGAGAAATCTGACTCTAGATGATAGCATGACACACTTTAAGAACACAGAATCAAAGGTGGAAAAGCAGAGATCGCTTTACATTACACCACAGAAGGCAAAAATGCTTAAGTCACTAGTGACCTTCACATGCATTAAATCTCTGAGAAATAATGTGATGGTGAGAAAGTCCCTAGCACCCCTTCCCCTGGTTCTTTGATGGTGTGGGGGAAATTACTCAGCATTTGCATCAGCGTTAGAATTCAAATTAGGAAGCACCTAACTTTGCAGGTCACAAGAAATTAGATACTTCCTGCTCAGGATAGGCAGGCCAAACCTTCTTTACTAGAAGCTATTTAGTTGTTTAACTGGGCTATGAGCATTCAAAGCCAATGTTTGCTATACACACTGTTGGTAACAGCCGAATGGGTTATGAGTTAGTATATGTGATGGCATTCTGACTGAACACATGAACTGTGACAATTAGGACAAGTCAGGTCATTAATAAAGTGCAATCTTGCAGTTATTGTTGGCTTTATAAACACTTACTGACTACTTAATTAGACACATGTACCTTGGGGATACAACCACAGAGGTGTTTAGCAATGCATGATATTTTGTGTTATAAGAATTAGAAATAAGACACTTTGCTGTCCATAGTCCACTACTCAACGTTATGTCTACACTCATTACACCTTCACATATTGTTTCACTATTACTGACAAAAAAAAACAAGGTTGGGCCAAGCTTTTACTCCTTGTAATAAGATTCTTGCTCAGCTATAAAATGACTGGGGAATCTGTCACTGTGCATTTGAGTGTTGCACTCACTTTCAAAATCGGAGAGAGGAGGGACATTCTCCTGGTCAGATTTTGGAGCTCTGCTGATATCACATGTATATGTTCTAGCAAACCATTAACAGACCATTGTGTAATAGCAAACGAACCATTTGCACTGTATCAGGTGTGCACTTTGAACTTTTATCTTATCTTATCTTTTACACCCCACATTACATTTGCCTAAATGTCCCAGTCCTTCGGGAGGCTTGAGTGTAGCTGATCCCTGAGCACTTAGACAGTTCTGGATATTGTACAGTCTGTAGTACTGACTGAATGTTTTAGGTGGTTTGAGCTATGCTAATGTTAAAAAAATGCTAATGTGGCTAACAATGAAAAAGATGACGAGTTGGCATATTCTCACTGTTTAAAAGCATACATTATATTGTAGTATATATCGTAGTTGCATAATAGCAGCATAAAGAATTTTGTATGTAATATTTCTTGCAATATGTGATATTTTTTGGCATAGCTTTGCACAGAGACCTATAAGTAGGTTCGTAGGTAAGCACAAAACCTACATAATTTTACGGTCTTAGAAGGTGATATTTTTATATCATTGTACTATGAACCATCAAGTTTAGGAACGTATGAAAAGAAATGCATTTTTTTTGTGAATGGTGTCAGTAGTGTAACCTGGCCACTAGGGATGCACAAGCCAGTGTATTTCTTCGTGCCGGTCCCAAGCCCAGATAAATGGGGAGGGTTACGTCAGGAAGGGCCTCCGGTGTAAAACTTTTGCCAAATCAATATGCGGACAACAAGACAAATTTTCATACCGGACCAGTCAAGGCATGGGTTAACGACCCCCACCAGAACTGTTAGCCAACAGGATGCGGGTGAATATTGGGCTAATGTTGGCCAACAGAGAAGAAGAGGAAGATGGCGTGTCCAGTGGCAGGAAGTGTGAGAGAGTGGAAGTGAAGTGAAGTTTGAAGTTGTCAGTATGACTGGTAAAGGGAGAGAATTAGCTGATATGATGGAGAGAAAGGAAGGCTGATAAATTTGTGTGTGCAGGAGACTAGATGGAAGGAAAGTAAGGCCAGGTGTATTAGAGCTGGGTTCAGATTGTTTTATCAGGGTGTGCAGGAGACAACCTGTCTGACAACCTGAGACTAATGTCTGTTAGTTCATTTTCGAAATATCTAAGTGGTATATGGTTGGTGTTGGAACAGTGGACCAATGTTTTACCTCTGATTCAGCAGTACAAACGGCATAGGACTTTGTAAACTGTGAAAAGTGGGTCTTAAAGCATGAACTCTTTGTCTTCTCATGCATATTTGACAGCGTCTAACTCACTCATTCATTTTCTTAGCCACTGGTCCTGATTAGGGTCACGGGCGGTGCTGGAGTCTTTCTGAGAAAGTCGGGGACACACCCTGGACAGGTCATCAGTCCATCACAGGGCAAACACACAGACATGCACACACCACATTGTAGTCCAGAGTCTACTCATATTTTAGAAGACTCTTCTCTCCTTCTTATTCTACGGCCAAATGACAAATTATAATGAAGTCAAATCGGTTAAAAATGTACATGGGGCAGTGGTGGCCTAGTGGTTAGGGCGTTAGTCGGAGGATCGGAGGTTCAAACCCCTTCCCAATAGGTTGCCCTTAGGTACCCTTGAGCAAGGTGCCGTCCCCGTCACTGCTGCCTGGGCACTTTCAATAGCTGCCCACTGCTGCACGGTGTTTGAGTGTGCATGGCTTAAATGCAGAGGTCCAATTTCGTTGTGGTTCACTGTCTGCTGTGCTGTGACCTCGCAATAACGAGGGTTGTCACTTTCACTTTCACGTGGATTTTCAACCCGTTGAGCACCCTGTTAAAATCATGCTCTGTTTAACTTGGAAGCAGAGAGGCAAAAGATAGAATTGGGGTCTTCTGACACTTAAAATAAGCAAAAATGTTAAATAACTTTTGATAAGTTTTATTCAACTACAGTAAATGCTCTGAGTGAATGTTTGAATGGTGTTAGGTGTGTGATACAAATTTTGACCTTTTAATAAAAACTATAAACAATGAAAAAGAAAATGTAAGGATCAATGCAGTTTTGCAGTCGAGTATTCCATTTAAATACTTGCGTAAATAAAAAAAAAGTATAGTATAGTATAGCATAGTATAGTATAGTAATCAGGTACAATGATTCAAGCATTTTTCATCCCTGTGTTCAGTACAATAGACAGATATTCATGATGAAATTCACAGATTATGGTTTAATAGTTGCAGTTGATCAGAACCGTTTCTTGGTTTGAGTTCGTTGGAAGATGTTAGAGACTCGCCCCACTGTGGCTTACATCACAGAGTCAATCAACCAACATATCTGATTTCACTACCTCTCCTTTTAGCCCCACTGTCATAAATGTGAACTATTAATCACTTTATGATTACATGCAAAACTGATGACTGGGTGAATCTAAATTATAAATGTCATCAATGATAGTAATCTTTGTGTAGGATATGAGATGCCTATGGAACAGTAATATGATTAAATCTGCCAACAAGCAAAACTGTTCTCTGCCCAAAAGCCTCTATGATGATGGCATTTTTGGTTCACCTTGATTTGATTACAGATTTTCAGCAAGGCTTAAGTGTGCCAAGCAGGAGAGTGCAAGAGAGCCACTATCAGCACAATCAGCCATTCTCTAAATAGCTTCAGTGCATGCCATTCTTGGCCTTCATACAGTGTCACACAGCGTGGCGAGAGGTGCGTACTGCTTTGCATGTAAGGCATTATGTGAATGCCCTTACAGAAAGCAGACAGGCGATTTGAGACTTCAGTGTTCTTTAGAACAGCACTTTTTGTGCTCTGCAAGTCTGTGGCTTACCATTTCCGTCCCCTTAAACTCTTGCTAAAGCACACACTGGCTGAGTGACTTTGGAGGAACTTGCCACGGTCAACCAAACCCTGTAGCAGAATGGAAAGAATTAGGTCACTTCTGAAACATTCTTGTGCAGAAGTCAGAAGCCTGAGTGGACCCTGTTAAAAGCTGCTACTTTGGCATAAACAACAAAGCAGCAGCTGCAGCCCAGTGTAAGTCATGGCATGTTATGAACAATAACGAAACACATTTAGATAAATTTCAAAGTGCACCCCTAGCAGAAGCACGCTATTGTGGGTGGGAAGATATTGCAGGCTATATAAAGATGGGTGTTGGCTTCTTTAAACGTCCTTCCAGCAGATCAGTCAGGCTGGCCAGCATGGGAGCAACTCTCAAGTTTGGGCTTTAGTAACTTAGTCTTGTTCAAGGTTACTTGATTCTGATTCTGTGGGTGTGCCAACTCAAAAAACAAACAAACAAAAAAAAAATAGTGTGCATGTGTGCAAGCACACCTTTTCACCATCAACGTCAGTTTTTAATTTCAATACAAATATACATTTATGTAGAATTTCCTACTTAGATTACTTGGCCTGAAAAAACTATTAATTAAAAAAAATGTCTTTAATTTTAGGTTACATTCATTTGCATAATGTAGTTCCAACTTAAGTGATGCAGTGTTGATGCCTGTGTGCAAGACTTCCTCTTAAATGCACACTGAAACGAGAACATAACTTATTTGTACATAAAATATGCATTCTGCAGCAAACAAAACTGCTCAGAGACTAAAAGAACACAGTGCTCTAACCTCTTGCCTTCAATACTCAGTGACATCAGTTGCGTGCCAGCTAGCCACACCACCAAATTTACATAACCTCAGATGTTTTTCCGACAGTACAGCAAGCTTAGAACAAGCGGACACACTACATTTTTCTTTCTTAAAACATTTATTTTATTTTTCTTGCTTAAGACAAAGCCGTAACAGGTCTGAGATTTTAGAACCAAGAAACATTAGTTAATTTCAATATTAGTACTGTGGTTACAATTTTCTGTAAATCAACACCATCAAAGTCAAAGTGAGAAATTGGATTCTTCAACCTGTAGTGACTGCAGCACAGCAGCTATATTGTAGATACAGCAATACAGCAGAAAATATGAAGCCTTGTGGCCACGGGCAAGTGAAAACATGGCAATTTGAGCAATTGGTAAAATATTCCATTCAAATTTGATCTAGAGGGGTGTAAATTTTATCCAAGAACACTGTAACAAAAAGATAACTTCCAGAAGACCGAGCAAGCAGCACTTTGAACATCCTGCCCATTCATTGGGTTACTCTTAATACTGCAGTGTTTTTGGAAAACCGGGCCTTCTTTATTTAGAATATTAGATCGTAGGCATTGTGTAAAATCTCAAACTCACTAGACCAAACAAATGGGCAGAAATTAAAATGACTGACTTCATTAACTTCTATATTCCAGAAAAGTATCCATTCTTATTTTTAGTTATGGGGAAAAAAAACACACAAAAAACAAAAACACAGGGCCTATGAAAAAGGCAACATTTTGTGCAAAAATACTTTGCAGGATCCATTTCAGGGAAATAATACTATCATCTTGTGGAAAACGGACTGAATAGCCTAAATAACTTGCTGATTTGGGTGAATAAGCACAGGGACATACAAGACTTCTTTAAAGAAAATTGAAAAGAATCCTATAAGTTAGCTGAGCTAAGTCTTCACAGTTAACATGACTGTCTAGGGTAGATATTTAGAAAAATATGAATTCATTTTAAGGCAATCAGGCCTAGTTAAAACAAGGAATCAAATTACTTTAGCACGGACCTGGCTTTGGTAATAAACTGGCAAAAAGGAGTGTGAGCTGCAGAACAAATATGCTCATTAACAAGTTATCAAGCCGATTACTTGCGTCACAATGATGTTTATTTATGCAAAATATAATTGGATGCAAAACTGCAATATAGACACGACTTGAGCTGGAGGCAAAAATCTATGCCAAACATACCTCACCAGTCATAAAGCTTAAAATACTGTAATTCCTGATGAGTTTTTAAGACAACAATGACAAATGTGGCCATCAAAAAAAAAAAAAATCTTGGTAGAACTAGCATCAACTAGTATCAACATTGTCAGAGAAACAGACTAGAACTGGGGATATGTCAAAATGAGTTGATCCATCCATGTAAACACTAGTAAGGGTTTTCTGATACAGAAAAAATACTATGTTGGTAAGGAATGAAGGGGTGTTACTCTTTCACCATCTAAAACAGGTTTCACAATGTCCATCATTCCAAGGGATCAATTCGCTTTGCTCTCCATTTGTGGAATATGTATCACAAAATAAAGTTGTCATTGGTATTGGAAAAAGTAAACTGTAGACTAATGTGTTTTCTGATATGGATTCATTAAGATCAGAGATTGAACATGTCCATAATTCTTTGCACTGGGGAAAAAAAAAATAAATCGGATAGATCATCAGTACTATTGACAGAAGCAGCACTAAAGCCCTCTAGGCTCTGCCTAGGAAAATGCTCAAAGTGAAAAAGACTAATAAAATACCAATCTTATACTTTTACGAGCTGCTAATAAAAAAATCTGTAATAAAGTATCATTTCACTGTTGTAAAAGTGAATCCATCTTTCTTGCCGGATTTGACACTTAAAATATCCTCCGACTGATATATTAGAGAGAAGAAAAAAAAAAAAAGTTTATATTATGGGTAGCAACATGTAAAATAAAATCACAACTTAGCAGAGAAGGGAGATACAGAATTTGCATAGCAGATTAGAATACAACTGAGCATTTTTGGTACAAGATGGTTTCATCACAGTTTCCATGATGTCCGTATGTACAATGTAAAGCATGTCCATTTCAGGTCCGTTTTACTTGCTTTGATAGTCTTTTTTTGGGCTTGTCACCATAATGCTTACTAAAGGAAATGCCACACATCCTGCTGTCTTCACTGTTTTACTCCTTTGAGATGAGACGTTCAATTGTTCCAACAGGAGCTCACTATGTAAAAATACAGAGTATATTGGTTTGAAAGTGCCATCTTGCTACATTGATCAGCTGATTCCATGGTCTGTTCACGTTTCTCACATTGTCATGTCGAACACCCCAGTCATGAATAGCTTTGTTATGCTGCGAGTTTTGGTCACATCACGTATGAACGTACGTAACGTACGCACGCACACGCACACACACACACACATACACACACGGAATAGTAAACCCAAACTGAACAGGTGGGTGAAGGTTAGGGCTCCGAGTAGCACTTTATTTATTAAAAAAAAAAAAAAAAAAAAAAAAAAAAAAAAAAAAAAAAAAAAAAGCACTCCAGAGGTTATAGTCAACAGCCTTCTGTATTCCAGCAGCGGGTAATGCTTTGAAATGAACAAGCACCATTTGGAAAAGGCCTCCAAAGTCATCCACTTTGGGAGGGAGATACACGTTCAGCAGTTTCCATTTGAAGAAAACTACATTCAAAACTCAGCGCTGGTTGAAGCCAGTAGCTGAAATGTCTGTTTTGGGTTTAAAAATTTTTCACCCACACTAGGATTGCTCCAAGGTGAAAAAAAAAATATCCATCCTTCCATCCTTCAACCAAAGTGGAGACATTGCCGTACAAGATGAGGCTCTATTCTAAACTCCCAATCACTGTAAGAGTCCCAAGAGTATGTGTATGTCCTTTAGTCCTCATCGCCTCTGGTGTGCGTAGACTGGGTAAGCTAACGTGACATTCAGAGAGTCATTGTGCTGAACAAGAGACGTGTGCTGGTAGTGCAGAACCAGTTCCTTCAGTGAGCTGTACAGGTTGTAGGGCTCTGCAAATCCATAGCCTGTTGGAGTTTTGTTGATGACACAGTGCTTTACTTCGCCATCCACACTGCAACAAAAAAAGTAATTTTATTAGCTCCTCTAACCTGAATCACATTCAGAACTGGACAATGCATTGCACAAAAAAAAAAAACCAAAAAAAAAAAAAACCTAACCCAAAAATAGTGGTTCCAGAAGGCAAAATGTGTATTTTCATAACAGAAACTAATGTACCATCTTGTGCGCTTTTCATTTTAACATGAATGCCTATTCAATAACATTTACATCTAAAAGACTTTATAAAAGGGTATTGCAGTTTCAAAAGCCAGGTGAACAATACATACACAACACTGCAGGCATAGCAGCCAGATTTGCTGCTGTCTCGGACAAGGAACGTTCCATCTCTCTTTCCCCTAAGCAGTGCTTCAGCCTGGATGCGATTGATATTGCCAAGCTTCCAGGAGCGCTCATCATGGTGAGGCAAATCCTCGTCATCGTCCACCATTGAGTATTGACTAGCACACAGAAACAAATCGATGTCGATGAGTATCAGGTAGTACGTCTTGATGCTGACATGCAAATGTACTGACACATTAATGTACAAAGCAGTTTCATGAAAAATATTGGATACTCACTCTTCCTGGTTCTCGTTTTTGATTCCAAGCCACTCATTGATCTTCTTTTGCCTGACTCCCTTCTGTGTCAACCACCTATGGTTTAGGGGCAAGGGAAAGCAAGTTGACATGAAACAGAGATTTAATAACACGTAAATTTAGGAACTCATAAGAGCTGAGGTACTTACATTAGGTATTGATCCCTAGTCTTCCTGAGCTGGATGAGGTCAGGCTTGATGCTGTTCATCCTCTTATCAATCTCCCTGTAGTCTGCTGCCTGCTTCTTCAGGTCCTCCTCCAAGCGACGCTTACTGTCCACGATCTCACTTATGCGCGATTTCAGCTTCTCATAGTTTACCATGATCCTGGGAGGAAGTATTATAATAAAAGTTTACATGAAGGGCAGTGATACTTTGCAGTATTTAACTCTGATCAGGTTTTAAACTCACCTCTGGATCTCTTTCTCATTGCCTTCTCTCCTGAACTTCTCAATATACTCCTTGCTGTAGCGTTCTTGTGTCTGACACTGCTCCTCAAAGATCTTTATGGTCTCATTGAAAGCTTCAATAGCAGTCCTTTTCATCTGAATCTCTTGTGATGTTCTAGTGTATTCCTCATATAATCTATCGTACTCTCTGTTTTTCTCTTGGTACTGCAAGTGGTATTCATGCAATTTCTTGCCAACAGCTTCAATGTTGTCCTCTTTCACCACTTGATCCTAAGTAAGAAAGCAAACCTTTAATATTTCACACTACTCCACATTTTTAGAGCAATTCAGATGTCCAGAAAGACCTTTTTCACCCCAACGTGCCATGACTTACCTGTTGGTGCTTGGACACAGGATACTGCAGTTTCACATCTAATTTGGGGTTATACTGTGCGAGAGATTCATGACGATAGTGGTTTATAAGCTCAACCACCGAGTTAAAAGTCAAGGGATCTGAGAAACCATACTTCCCATCACGATGAAAAATCTTGATCAGCTTGTTGTTACCTCCTTTCCTGTAAATCAGACAAAATAAAAACAAGGGGTAAAAAAAAAAAAATTAAGGCTGTACACCAAAGTTTACCAGAGTGCACAGTTAAATGCTACAAGTTGTGAAAAATACCTCAGTGTAAGGGTGTAATCCCCATGCATCTTGGTGGAGGCATCACGGACTAAGAACGTGCCATCAGCTGTATCTCTCAGCTTCTCATTGACCTCTTCCCTGCAAGAGAGGAAACCACAACATAAGAGCTACTGAAAGGAAGTCTTTTGTTCAAAGGTTGCAAAATTAAGAACAACAGAAAATGTGCTTGCCTTGAGATGTCCCCCCAGTACCATTCAGCATCTTGCAGAGCCATGTTGTTGTTCATTCCGTTGTTAGTGACAGGGGTTGGTTTAGGTGGCTTTGGAGGTAGTGCTGCAAAGAGATGAGGACACATTAATATAGGCTGGTGCTGATTTACATCCGAATGGACCTTTTCTATTCAAGGCAATTTACATATGAAACATGCCCAGGCAAGTTACGCTTTGCCATGTCCATGTAATGTGAATGCAGAGAAATGAAAAAAGATAGAGGGGGGAGAAAAAAAAAAAAAAAAAAAAGATTTTTGCTTGTAATGCAAAAAATAAAACACTTTTCTGAGGTCTCATTCACTTGGAAGTCAGAGAGGATTGGTCTGAGCACCAATAATATATTCATTTTTCAAAATCTACCACCCAGTGAGATAAACGATCACATTTTTTAAAAAACAGAGGCTGACACCATTTGCTCTTCACACCAACTTTAGTTTCCTTTTTATCTGATTAAGCATTGGGGCAAAAATGATGCCACTCTCTCTCCTTCCAACTGGAAGGCTGTCAATGAACAGGGGGGGGGGGGGGTTAATTGAGTCATGTTGAGTCATTGAGAATGTATTCCATTCAGGGGAAAAAAGTAGCTCGTCAGTCTTTCACTGCTTGCAAGAATGCAAAAATAAATCAGAAATACAGGAATAGGGCATGCAGCTGAATGCCTACCTGGCTACATATCCACATATCCCATTTCTGATATTCAAGGAGGAGGGAACAGAGCATGACCGCCTTGCTGAAAATTGCAGTATGCATGTTCTTGCAAAGATGCTGCTTTATTCACTGGTAACAGACAAGAGCTGCAGCTGATTGGCTACTGGGCTGAGTGACAGGTAGCTGTGGGGGCTGTGTGGTTTCTGAGGAACATGAGGCAGAGCTCAAGCGAGGGGCTATTTTTATCCCCTTCATCAACCCACTCTCTTTGTTCACTTCAGTCACTAAGCATTATTAAGCCCTATGCAGCGGCAGCACAGAGGGTACAAGATATTAATCTAGACATATCTGTATTAATGATCATACTGCAAATAAATGCACCAAAACTCAAAAGCTATATGAAAAGATGCCTTCTTCCAGGAAACAATATTTACATAACTGTAAAGAAAATGCTCACAAAACACTGCATTTATCCCTCTGCAATGACAAGTACATAATTGACCACTGAAAACTCGTTTGCTAGGCACCTGCTACAATAATGCACCCAATGCTTTAAGAATGACAATTACCCATCAACTTCAGCATCCACCCGATGGGTGTACTTCTATGTGATCCAAGGCTGTATTTTAGACTGGATCCAAGGCTGTACAATAAGCATCAGTCAAAATCAATGCATGCTATACATCTAGAACTGATGCACACATTTTCTGGTGGAACTCATGCCTCATGGAAACAACAGAACTCCAAGTGCAGCTCAATTTTTTTTTTTTTAAGCCTAGGAAAGTAGGATCAGCAGAAGCCATTACATCACTTACCCCAGCCAATAGCTCTGCAAGACTGATGCTGGCCACTCCTGCTTCATCACCCACTGCTATATTGCTCATTTCTTAAACGCAGTGATGTCATTTTGAAAAAGCACTGCCATTTTCCAGTCCAGAGAAACAGCAAAAATTATGTTATAAAAAAAAAACAAAAAAAAAAACAAAAAAAAAAAAAAGCGCTGCTTAAGTAATCCAACCACCGAAACGAGAGTGCAGTAAAGCAAAGACCAACACTTCTGAGCAAAGAACCATCAAACGCAAAACAATTCACAAAGTGCATGGCAGTGCAGCATCTTCCTAATGAAAAGAGGATCTGGTGTCTCACTCCCTTTCTATTTCTCTGTCTCCTCCTCTTCTGTCGCAGGTCTACTTGGCTCCTCCTCTTAGCGAGTGGGGTGGTTGAAACCAGCCTCTGCGCTGGCAGGCAGACAAAGGCTCTGCGTGATGATGGCTGCTGCAGCAGCACGTAGGCAGCTGCTACGTCAAGCACATGGCCAGGTCACAGGCAGGCAAGTGCTCACAAATACCGCTCATAATCCTCTAAACGGCTCTCTCACAGGGGTGGGGGTGGGTGAATCCAGACGAAAGACCGGGGGAAGCACCTGAAATAGCTACAATTCTGAGTAGGGTTAAATTATCCCCAGGAACATGCCCTATTGTCCTCTTCACATGAGAGGTCATTGAAGAGGCTACCTAACCGCTACAGATTGGTTCAACTGAAGTAGAGAACTTCTAAGAACCAACAAAAATATCAAAATAAGCTAAAAGGCAAGAATGACCCAAGCTCACTCCAGATGTTGAATTAAAGCAAGCTGATAAAGCACTGCAACTCAATATTTGCTATCCATGTTGAAAATGTATTGATCGTGCAAGTTAATGAATAATGCGATTCGTTCCTACACACATGCTCGTGTCAAGACCAGTCTGTCAAACTGGTTAGCCCACTTTTTTGGCATGTTGTGCTCTGAACTTTGGTGTCAGAGAGTCTGTACTTATCGACCATCTGTAAACCAAGGCAAGGAACAGTAACAGACAAGAAACATGGACCCTTTCACAAAGAAAGGGCTGGTGAAAAAAGAGCTTGTAATAAAACAACCTCATCTGATTGAGCTGAGTAGCACCTTCAAAAACCCATCTAACTCCATTCCAATATCCAAACCTCAGTTCTAACTAACACCTCTGTATCATGGTATACATTTTCATAAAACACATTTTTGTTTAGCTTTGCTGTTTCTGAGAAAAGTTTAACTCAGAATGTAAAGGTTTCAAAAACTTACGCTGAAAACTGTGCATGTCCTGAAGAACAGAAATCTATTCAGGGTTTCCAGTATTGTAATTACAAAATCCCGAAGTCTCCTCAAATCCTGAAGAGTAATCCCATTCGACGGAATTCATGACCAGAAGCCTTCATAAAATTCTTTAGAAATTCAACTTGAGATGTTAATAAATTCCAGGCAGGTGCGATAGCTTCTTAGTCCTGAAGCTCTAGCTCTAGCAATGATAGGCTAAAGCGTGTAGGAGGGAAATAAAGGCTTGCCTGGGGCAGCTGGTTAATAATTGCCTGGGGTTGCTGGCCCTGTCGCTGACCCTCGCCACTGCATGCTTGTGCTCTCATCAATGTGCTGGCCTGCAGACTCCAGTCTCATGATTTACTTCACTCAGGTTCAAATATTTGCTGAGCTTGGCGCTTTGTGTTTTGGGAGGGGCGTACGGTACAGGCAGAACAGGAGGGGGGCAGGAGGATGGAATGAAGTCCGAGGAAGTTTGTGTATTTTTGAGTGTGTGCGCGTGTATGGGAGCGGCCACTTGAGAGCTAACAAGAGTGCTCTGTGAAGCAGACGGTGCCTCTAGCCAACTAAATCTAAGTGGGCCTTTGGCCACTTGCTTAAAATAGTCCGCCTGTAACTGGGAGTGAACAGACATGCACAGGCACACACATGAACAGACAAAGACAGACACAAATCCAAAACTGTACACACCCTCTTGCCTGTGGTCATGCACACAACTTGGGCCTACGCTGCCACATGTGCAAAGGGTCTTGTACAGGCAAGTAAATAAGACTTAAATGAAAAACTAAATCAGCTCCTAATCTACCCCCACAGGTGTAAACACTCATCAGAGCTCTCTCTACAGATTGCCCAGGACCATTTCATCTTTAAGATTCCAACTTGACCCACAAAAGGTAGGGGAGTGGACTGCTAATGTTCTGCAATGCGTCTTAAGTCATAAATGATTTACATCAGCATGCAAGATTTGCACTCCATTGTAAAACCAGCAGTGCTGTCTGAAGGTTTAAGCTTTACTTCTTATGTGAAACAAATAATCCCTGTATTGTAGCTTGATTTCGCCATAAAAAGAAGGCCTGACATTCAGGATGTGGCAGTCATGTGCTCAGGTAGGTGCAGGTCTGGGATAAGGTTTTCTTAGTATTTTCATTATTTTGCAAGGCCTTGACTGACATTAGTATGCCAGTCTAAGGTCAGAATGAAAGGGCAGATGAGCAAATGGAGGCTGGTGTATGTCATAGTGCTAGGAGTTGTGGTGCATAGTTCACTCCTGCTGCTGCAGTGCCACTGCTTTCACATTCAACCCATCAGATGTGCTAATAATAGCAATAGGTCTACTGCTGATCCTCTCATCTGCAGTCTCCTTAATGCTAACACAACATACTACTCACTTTCTCACACCAGCCGCACAAGCCTCGCGCCCCTCAAACCATCCAACCCCCTCAGTCACCTCCCAGATACCAAGAGAAAAAGTGTCATTTACCTGGAGCTGCCTGGCTGCTGCTCCATTCACTGGTCAGGAGGACTTCAATGATTCTAATGTGAGATTCAGGGCTGGGCTCACAACTACGGATTGAAAGAAAAATGGGGGGAGGGGGTATGAAAAGATGGTAACTAGTCTATCCTTGTGCATCTTTCAGCATGGTGTCCACCTGCAAATGCATATTTGAAAAAGCAAGTCATTTGATGTTACTTGAGAGTACCTGGCAGTCTGTTGCCTGAAAAGCATGGGGCTGAAGATTTCTGCGAGAGCACGTGCATTCAGCAGGTTGGCAGCTGATGCTTGGCATACACGAGCGAGGTGCCTCAGTAAGCACTGCAGTGTCAGCCAGTACTGGGGTGGCAGCAGTGAGGAACTGACAACCTTCCGCAGGTGCACTGCACAGTCCTCCAAGCCCTGTACCTCTGCAGCCCAAAGATAGAGACACACAAGCCCACAGATATGTTAAACTCACATGAAATAGTGAAAAAACCCCTTTAGCACTTGCCTCATCTGCTTGACAATACTTTATAAAAGGAGAGCTAAAAGGAGAAAACACCAGAGAAATAAAAAGGGGAGATAATGCAAAAAGTTTCAGAAGTCTGGTGGAAAATTGTGCTCAGACGGTTTCAAACCACTCAGAGATCACAAGTGTGACAATGACGGAAGAGACTAAAGGTACAATGCATTTTGATTGGCTGAAGTGGCTGATGCAGCAGATAAGTTTTCTGCCTTTTTTAAGGCCCTATTAACCACAGATATCCTGTTCTGCAATGTGATTGAATGATAACCAGTTTTAACTAGCTAGCAGAGCAAGAAAAAAAGCTGCTCTCACCCACTTGGAACAGCCATTTTCACTGCTATACTCCAAGTTTCACTTTCTTACTAAATGCATTGTTCAGAAGTAAAGAAGGAGCAGAAAACCGCTCTCTCTGCCGCAGGTCAATTCCAAACCCTCAAATACAACTAGGCAGTTAAAACTGACCATATTTACATAATTGCTATAACACAGACACAACTGTTACAAAACATAAAAGGTTATATGTAGGAGCCCATCTTCTTGCTGAGAGAATTGTGCCAAATTGCAAAAATAATTAATGGCAAACAAAAACAGTACTTAACAGTAGCTTAGTGGAGAAGGACTGTGGTTATATTTATATATATATATATAAAAAAAAAAAAAAAAAAAAAAAAAAAAGCCTGTAATGGGATTTCAGAACAAGAGCTCCACTGTGTGGTATCTGCATTATAATGTCAGCAATGGAGAGGACCAGTAATTTTAGGGTTGCTCACAATATACATTTATAAAAAGAAATATATTCAGAAACTGACATTTTAGTACAACGTGTGCACAATTATTAGGCTAAACCCAAACCATTGAACAAGACAAGTTTAAACATCAAGACTGGACCAAGAAATATCTGAAGATAGATTTTTCTACAGTTTTATGGACTGATGAGATGAGAGTGACTCTGATGTATCAGATGGATGGGCCAGTGCTTGGATCAGTAACGGACATTTACATTTACATTTACGCTCTTATCCAGAGCGACTTACATGTCCTAATTACAGGGACAGTCCCCCTGGAGCAACTCAGGGTTAAGGGTCTTGCTCAGGGACCCAGTGGTGGTAGTGCTAGAGGTGGGATTCGAACCGGGGACCTCTTGATCCAGAGTTATGTAGGCAAGTACCCTACCACTAGACCACCACCACCCTACACGGTGGACACGGAGCTCCAATTCAATTCAGAGACCAGCAAGGTGGAGGTTGGGTACTGATATTATAGATAAGCTAGCTGGACCTTTTCGGATTGAAGATTGACTCAAAATCAACTCCAAAAACCTACTGCCAGTTTTTAGAAGACATTTTCTTCAAGTAGCAGTACAGGGAAAAAAAAAAAGTCTGAAAGGAAAGTATTTGAAAGTTCACCATTCTTGTCATTGTGAGTAGAGGGCACAGCACATAGTGAAACAACAAAATTAATCCTCTGCATTTAACCCACACTCACACTTGTAGCAGGGGGCTTACTATTGAAAATAGCCCAGGGAGCAGTGATGGGGATGGTACCTTGCTTAAGGGTACCTCAGGGCAACCTTCTGGTTAGGGATCGAACCCACAATTTTCCAGGGGCATCCATCCGGGGGCCAACTACCTAACCACAAGGCCACCCTGCCTTGTTTTTATGTACCATTGCATGCATGGAAGTACTCCACCAAATTCTCACTTTAACAGATGAACATAAACAAGTGAAATGGAATTTCATTTAGTTGCTAATAATTCAGCACACTAATGGTTGCTTAATAATTGTGCACGCTCACATTTCCTTTGTAAAACAGAGGTTTCAGGGTGATTAACATTTTGGATTGACTAATAGCACTGGATTGGTTCCATATTAAAATTAACTGTCAAAATAGTCACTAGCCTAATAGCTGTGCACACTGAATTTCCATTCGTTTTTGATCACTCAGTAATATACATATAATTAAGAAATGCAAAACAATAGAAGTCATTTGAAGAAAATTTATTCTGCGTAACATAAGAGGGTACATCATGTTTTACCTTGAGCAATGAGTACCATCTCGTTATAGACTGCAGAGTGAATGACAGGCTGAGGCAGGTCCAGTAGGTATCGTCTCAAACTATCACACAACATTTGTAGGTCCAGCTGCTCCAGGTCTACAGGAGGGGGGTCTAAACCAAAAACAACATCAAAAGATCTGTCGATAAAGCAAAAAAAAAACAAAACTTCAGCACCAGCAACATAGTAAACGGCCACTTACCGCCATCAAAGCATTGTCGAACATCCAGCCCTCCTCCAGCAGTGAAATTTCTGTATAGAGTAGGGTTGTCCAGACCTGCAACAAGAAGTTTAGGTTAGGAACAAAGTGTGAAGAAACAGGAAGGAAAAAACAAAGAGGCAGAATCAGATGGACTCACCCTTCCTCTCAATGGAGTCCAGCAGTTTGAACAGCATGGGTGGAGCTGTCTCTGGAGGTGCAAACTGCTCAGTAAGATCCATCATAGTATTGGGACCTTTAGAAAAGAGAGCATGGGATAAAGCTCATTAAAACAGTGAACAGAGCATTGTCATCTTTTAAGAAAGGTATTGCTTGTTCCCCAAACTGAACAGGCCACTTTCTAGACCACAAATAAAGCACCACTTTATAGTAGGTTTCTGTGAGATATCAAGTGGGGAAAGGTGCAGGTTTTTGTAAGTTTGTGTGCTTAGTGTGCAAGCAGCAGCTGTAAAGAGACAAAAAAAAAAAAAAAATTAGGGATAAATTTAACTGTAGGGTAGCTAGGGAGGCTAAGCAAACAGTGGCTAACGCGGAAACTCTGGTGAAGGGCAGTGGGTATGGGCTCCTGCTCTGATCTAGCAGCACAGGTGTGTACTTGAAAGGCCCATAGGGCCAATTGACTGCTTTATTTGGATTTGTGGGCCAGCATTTCAGTAAGCCAAAGTTTCTCAAAGAGCCAGCTGTTTGCAATGTTGGGAGGTGGCAGAGTTAAACTTGAGCAGTCATGAATAACCCCTTTACAGCCCATTCCATTTTTTAACCAAAATTACATTCCCACCCCAAAAAGAGTGACTGGTCTAGCAGTGAATTAGAAACAACACTCAGGTACATACCAAACAAACGCAATAGTAAGGTAAAGATGTGTGATCAAGAAGTGTACAGCAGGTTCAAGAGAGAATGCTGCACTACATATCGCTCACAGCAATCAGAAATGCAGGACAGGAAACCATGGTGATCATTTTTCCAAGTATAAAATAGTGAGATACAGAAAATCTTCCTCACAGAGATTCAGGGAGCAGTGCTGTTCCCACATGAGTCCAAAGTATTACCTTTAAAATGGATAGATACCCTATCTATGGCTGCTGTGTGGCCAGAACCAGAGAGATGATTCTCAGAAGTGGGATCCACAAAAGCTTGGCTAATTATACTCTCTCTCTCTCTCCGCTCTACTAAAGGGCTTCTTCACCAATGAGCAACATAGACAATCTTTTTGCATTTAACATACAGATGGGCACACCATATTTACTTAAAAACGTGCACAAAAGCAGAAAAAAAGAAAAAAAAAACCCATTTATGAGGAGGTATCATAAGTATCAAAACTTAAAAGCATGAACTACAAAACTACCAAACATTTCACTTACAACAGCCGGCATACTTCAGAACTTTCTACATTATCAAAACTATATCTAAAAACTAGTGTAAAAGTATCCCAAACATGAAGTACTAACTTCAATAAAAATCTGATTGAGAGTAGTGTTTATTTACACCTGTCTGAGAAGCATGGTGAAAGGCACAGGCTAAGGAGGGGAGAGGAGATTGTGTTGCTTCCTAGGAACTTCAAGTGACATGATAACGTGGGCCCTCGGGGTGTACAGATTAAATGACACCCAGAAACATTTTTAACATATTTTGGCTCATAGCTCCAGTATTTCTCAGAACTGGCTCAGATGGACAAAGAAGGTGAAGCTGAAGGACAGAGTCAGTCACACAGGAGGTTCATCCACTCTCCTGTCTAAGCAACAGTAGTTTCCATGCTCACACTACCCTTATACTCAGCTTTGCTCAGCTTGCTGACACAACATGAATGTCAAAGCTACAAAAAAGGCTACATAGATTTTAAGGTGTGCACTCCACCATGCACACATTTTCCAGAATCTGTGTCAATGCTTTGTCACAGTCTGTGGAAATGCAGAAAATCAGCCAAATTACTAAATCTATGCCCAATTAAACACCAACAGGCAGCTAGAACTCTAATTCAGCAGAAAAGGGGTGCTTGTAAAGTGAACAATCAAACTGAGCAGGCAACATGTGATGCAAGATGAGGTCTATTTCACCTGACCAATAGGAGCAGCTGCTCCCACTTTAGTTACCAAGGTAACACAAGGAGAAGAGGGCCCCAAGAGCAAGTCCACACAGGCCTCAGGCTGTATACAGCACAGGGCTCTCATTTCTATTACAAAGGGTTAAGGGAGAGACGGCCTGAAGTTGCAAGGAGGCAACGTTGCAAAGCGATGTCTCTTTCAGGCAGTGTCTCTGAACTGGTTGCACTACAGAATGTGGCCAGAGAAGCCCCATGCAAAGCAAAAGACAGCTGGCACAGAAGAAGAAGAAGAAGAAAAAAAAAAAAAAAAAATCCAGGCAGTCTACTTATATAACCTGCATTTCCTGATAAACAAATAATTGAGTGAGATTAAACTGTTTAAACCTTTGGCTGTAAATCACTTTCATTTATAATGCAGCGGCAAGGGAGCGCTCATATTTTCATATTTGAATATTTCTTCACGTGAGCAAACCAAAGACCCCATGTATACTTGATCTGTGTTTGATTAAAATGTTAAGATGTTATAAATACTGTGTATTAGTGTGTTAACACAGAATTAATAGCAGACCAAGTCCTGCTGTTTTACAAATGACCGAATAGGCCACACAACATTTGGCTGAAATAATTGTAAAATGACAGTGTCTCCCTCTATAGGTGGAAAGAGATCTCTCAGAGAACAGATTACTGGAGCCAGGTTCTGTGTCGCTGTTGAACAGAACAGAGAATGACTGAAATGGATCAAAATGAGTTCATACTAGCTTTTACACTTTGATCACTAATCACTAATCATATATCATATTTTCCTACATTATGTGATGCTACTCTATAGCTTAACCAGCGGGTCTGAGACAGAAAAAAGAGGCCATTGTGAATTGTGGGCTTCTATGACCTAACAAAGGCTGAGGCACAATTGTGACATGGGTGTCAATTTTATTACTGACCTAAAAACCAATGCCATCAACCTTAAAAAATATCACCTAATGCAATTTTTTACATTAAACATACTGCAACCACATAAATCTCCTTTAAATTTTGAAAGAAAAACATGCTTGTTACCCTAATAAATGTATACCTGTACATAAGATGCGTTCGTATGCATTTTCGGTGATCTGGTTTTTTGTTTCAAATGAGCCATTTTAAACACAACAGACTGCTCCCTGGGAAATATAAAGGGCATGGTGCTGGTCTAGTGGTAGGATACTCTGCTATGGACCAAGAGGTCGCAGGCTTGAATCCCACCATTGGGCTCCTGAGAAAAAAAACACGTAACCTCAAGTTGCTTCAGTGGGACTGTCCCTGTAATCAGATATTGTAAGTCGCTCTTGATAAGAGTGTCAGCTAAATGTTGTAAACGTAAAGTAAATGCGCCCATTTCACATAATTAAGGCACAGGAAGGTTTCTGTTTACTGGAGCCAAAATAGACTACTGGACTCTAATGACAACAAAAAAGTATTCAGGTTACTTGGGGTCCTCCTTCACAATCCCATACAGTTCTCTTGAGTATTACCCAACCGCAAAGATACTTGCCAAGCACAGCAGAATAAAGTTCATCATACTTTTAAACTTTTAGTTATCCATGTGCATATTTCAGTTTTTCCTCTCCCTCTTTGCTCTGCAACGTGTTGCTAATCCATAGAGCAGACATGCCGGGATCCAGTAAGAAGATTTGCCAATTCAGCCCTGCGTCTCTGGAGGCGATCAGTAATGAAAGGCACATGTGCGCGCTCTCACGCACAGGGCCCCATAAACACAAGCTTTTTACTGCAACTCCACAAAGCCATGGCCCAAAAGCTTTTGGGGGGGGGGGGGGAAGGGGGGGTCAACTATTCTTGGGCTTTTTTAGAACACTCATTTTGTGTGCAGTGTGTGGACATTCAAATTCAAAAAGGCTCTTGGTATTTTTTTTAAAAATTTAGTGTAGGCCCTAAAAAAAAAAAAAAACCCCACACACAAAAAGTAAACACTTACAAATTCTAATTGAATCATGTGGTGCCAAAGGACTGGCATCTAATGTGAATGTACACTATAACAGAAAAAGGAATGGTGGAATGAAGGGTGTTTTAAAGAATTACTTGATGCACTGTTCCACTGCTGCAGCCCTTTATCTGCAACATAACCCATTTATTCTGCACGAGACAAAAAACACCATGGAAAAGCTTTCTGAGTCCATTCAAAGGCACACCGAGTACAGTCCTTTCAAACACTGCCTTTACTTTTAAATAGCAATGAGTGGACATTCAGGTAAATGCATATGGCTGTTTCTTCCACAACACCTCTTCCTCACTGCCACCAGCACACAGGGACAATTGTACTGTATCAGCACAATGCTAAATCTGTTTGTTGGGCACAGGCAGTTCAGCAGGCTAGCTAAGAGGAACACGTGCCATTATAACCACAACTGCAATCTGGCCTTAGCCCAGGACTAACCACCAGTGCTTTCAGTGAAGGTGCTCTAGCTGAAGCCCAAGTTGGGGTTTTTGTTACATCAATGGTGGGATGTGGTGCTACAGTTATGAAAATTGCAAAAGAACATTAAACTGCTAAAAAGATTACTTTCACAAAAAAATTATGAAACATTGCTTAATAAACTCATTACTGATAATGTGCATTGTTAACTATGCGGTTAATTCTTCACAATTTGGTTTATTAATAATCATGTCACATTCAATGAGTGACATTTTAAATATGTACTACATTGCACTGCATGTCACTGTGCCTGCACTTGTTTAGCCTTACGTCTCGTTCTATGTTGTCTAATGTGTTGCTCAATGGTCTGGTAGGAATGTTGTTAAGTTTAATTGTGTACTCTGTATATGGTCGAAATGACAATAAAGCCTACCTTATTTTCCATTATTGACAAGTTCTAATGGGGGTTGATAAAATCTAGTTTAAAACTTTGAGATTCAAAAAGAACACAATTTAAACTACAATAGATAACCTGCTTTAAAAATTAAATTAAAAATAAATAAATAAATAAATAAAAATAATAATAAAAAAAAAAAAAACCAACCACCCACACACATCCCCAGTTGTGTGTGCGCTTACACATATATATGCATTTTTTTTTTCGGTCTGAGGAAAGGACTGGTAGTGAAATGGAGCATCCAACCCCCAGCTGCTTATTCCTAAGTTTAGGGGAAAGTGCACATTCTTTGAGAAGCCCAGCAACAATTCTTCCTCAGTGAGCAGCTTCACACAGCAGATGTTCAGCTGAGTGCTGAAGAGGCCCCTGAAAGGAAAGACTACATTATCTCAAACTAGAGCTATGCAACATGTACTCTACACCTTGCTTGTCCTTCGTTTGTTGGGGGTAGGGGGTGACCAAAAACCAAATCTCTCTTTTTTCTGGTTTTTAGTCATCTGCTATTGTCTCACTTTTACCTTTCAGGGATGGCTAAGGAAACTCTCCTAGCAATTTGTCTGGTTGCATGAATGAGAGGCTGTCCCCTCCCCCATCTGCTCCATGCTTCCCCTCTAACTTAAATAATATAAATATACAGTCTGATCACAAGCAGAACAAACGCTGTTCAAGAATTGTATCAGGAAAAGTACATGTTCAAGGTCTTCCAAAAAGAAATCCAGATTGCGTCTCCATAAATAAAAACCAAATGGACATTAATTAAGATTAAAGTATGATGAGAAAAGGGCAGATGGAACACTATGTTATGCCTGAAGGTAACTTATAAGCAAGAAAGGGAAAAACGTCAGCCTTTTCTGTGCTAAACAATACCTGTAGACCATGCATGGACTTACATAAAGAAACGAGGTTTTAACTAAAAAAAGCAGAAGTTCTAGCGCTTTAGAAGCAGAAGGCTCAGCAGAACCTTCATCTTGGAATGCTGCTTATTCAAGGACAGCACACGCTATGCCCATCACAATACAAATGTTTTTGAAAAAAAGAAAAAAGTGAACAGCAAAGAGGGGAATCCACTACATGTGAAAGTGGTATGTACCGGATTTTTTCCACCAAACGTTTTCCTTGACCGTCATACTGCAACAGAGATGCAAATCGTTACTACTCAGCCAAATCCATCTCAACTAGATTACTGAGCATCAACAGAACAAACATGAAGATTAGTCTTGGAGGGGAATTTGTGTCTTTAACTGACGCTGAGCTGACTATCAATTGTTTTTACCAAATTCTTACCCTGATCATAAATGGAATAAAAGTATTTTGGAGCACCATATCTGAAACTCAAAACTATGCACATGAAAGTAGGAAAAGGTAAATACCTAAAGTGGTCAAACAGACTACATATGTGGAACAAGTGTGAATATAACTAACGCAGGGCTGGGACCTTCAAGTCTGGCCATGGGGTGTTCATCTCGCACTCTAGAGGGTCAGAAAAAGGAACACAGTGTTTTTAAAAGCTTGGGAGCCTGAATGGTCTGGAATTCAACATCTGCTGCTCTCTGAAGTAAGCCCCTGTGGCTTGGAGACAGGGAGTGTGAGAGAGAGAGAGAAAGAGAGAGAGAGAGAGAGAGAGAGAGAGACTGCAAGAATAGAGCGAGCTCAAAAAAGCCCCCACTCTCGACCCTTCCCCTCACCACTGCCTCCCTTCCTCTATCTATCCCCTGATCCTCTCCAACATTTCTCTCTTTTTTTGCTTGAGGTGGGCCTGGCCCCAGCAGCATTACCAAAACAGTCAAAGAAGGAGGAGAGGTTGAAGAGAACAGGGGGAGGAACACTTTATATTTATATAAAAAAAAAAAAAAAAAAAAAAAAAAAAAAAAAAAAAAGGGGAAAAGCAAGCAAGTGAGATCTGCCAGATCCTTCAGTGGCAGGTAATAAATCACAAGTGTCATGAAGCAACAAAAAAATACAGGCTACAGGTCCTAGCTCCTCTCACACTCTCTCTCTCGATCGAGCGCATGGGAGGTATAGAGAATGTCATTCTTCCCCTAGAACGACATTCACTCGTGCTTGCCTCCGAGGCTTTCACCCAATGCTGTTGAGCTTCAATGTGGACAGTTAAACCTGCCAAACCTTACAGGAATTTCACAATCACATCCCATAGAGACTTTGAGACCCCAGAGCACCTTCTCAATAGCAAGAGGTTTTCAATCTAGTCTATAATACTAAAGAATCTCAAACCAAATAATTAGTGACAGTGAAATAAAATTAACACCTACCCAAAATGGATGCTCAGCCAAGACGTGCATAATTTTACTACTTTAGCTTAGCACAAGATCTGGAAAGCCAATTAGAAAGTAATTGAAACTTTTACATATTTGAAGTTTTTCTATATTTGGAATAAAAGAATAACTGCCTGAACTCAAATTTTACCCAACTATTAAGACACTTCAGATAAAAAAAAAATGTAAAAAAATATTATATATATATAAAATTCAATCAGTAACGAGCACATTATGCAAAAGTGGCAGTCGATTTAAAATAATTACTTTATCTATGTATTTCTCTGTAATAGTGACAAAAGCCAACATGCTCCTCAGATCCTCAAAGTAGTTAAGATAAACCAAAATTAAACATAAGGGCTTTAAGCTTTGACAGTGTATATGTCCCCTAGGCAACACAGAAGTGTCAGAAACCACCTCCACAAACATTTGCATTTTTCTTGCAAGGACTGATAGGACCTGGATTGTGTTAATTTTTTGCATGATATTAACCGAGTCAGGAAGTAGATGGCTTGTGGCATACTGAATTTACCACCAACAATCTCTCTTAATCTAATGTTCTGTATAACGATCAAAACACATTAGCTCCCTTTGCCACCATAGCAACAATGTTTCTCCTTGCATTTCTTAATTAGCACTTAATGCAACATAATAAAAAAGAAAACTGATGACGCACTATGCACAGCATTGGCCAGGCATGGCGCATAAGCTTTAATTTGTTCAATCTGTCAACTTCCCCTTATGAATGGAAACCACCATGGTCCCAAATATAATTTATGAAACATTAACCACCACTTCCAACTACAATTACTACGTTTTACTGGCAAAAAGTTTGAACATATATTAACCTATTATGCTGTTCATATTTAAGTACCAGCATGGTGATTATGGTGAGAATATGGACAACAGAACTGGTCTTCAATCTGCTAATCTTGCAGGCTCTCAAAGTGTCAGCTTGCTAGGGGAGGTATGAATGGCACAAGGCAAGGCTTTATTCGGCTAGGACATTTACCAACGTGTAATGGAAACACATGCAGTAAAAACATCCCCGAGAACTACACAGCTAACAAAAAATGTATATGCAAGTCTTCCTACAAACATTCTGAAATGATCAAGATTGACGTGTATGCAATAACTACAAAAGTGTTGAAATGAAAGGTGTTAAAAAAAAGAAAGAAAAAAAAAGGTGGTTAGTTCAAAGAGAAGATCAAAATGGGTAAGAGTGTTGTAATGTATGATCAGGGTATTAATAAACTTACCAATATATGTAAGGAACAATGGCATGAAGACCTACACTTACTGAATGAAAATTAAACTTGTGAAAATGAAAGAACTGTACACTTACAAAAACTGTCCTAAATAGTGGTTTAAAGGAAAGTCAGTTGTTTCCAAGGGACCAAAACAGCCTGCAGCAGCACAAAATGGTTGACAGCTGGAGCTTAAAGCAGAAGTAGCTTAAAGTTTAAACAAAAGCCGAGCCAACTCACCTCCTTGCTCGGAGTCCGAGTCGTCCTTGGCTGGTCCAGGAGCCATGGGGAGAGGCCTGGGGGGCCTTGGTTTGGGGGTAGGAGGAGAAATCTTCTTTTTGCCAATGAACTCCACATATGTACCAGGGAAGTCCCCTTTTTCCTGAGTCATTTCATTATAACCAGGCAGCCAGCCTATCTCCTCTGGCCTTTCTTCTAGACCTTCACTGTAGCCAAGAGCTAGTAGAGCACCTTTACTCACTATGAGTATGTCCCCAACATGAAGGTCAATGTCCTCCTCTCTCTCCTTCTTGTAGTCATATAGTGCTCTGTACTGATATCCTTCTGCGCTCATCTTTATGTAGTATTTGTTTTTAAATTCAACAACAAAAAAACCCTCTCAAAAGCAATGGACTGTGTTTCGTTTTCTTCTATTTGTTTTGGGCACAAGAAAAAGCTTGTGAAAATGTCTTCCTTTGAAATCTATACACTCATATGCTGTAGCTGGCTGCTGTTCTCTCCCACCCGGTAGGCTGTTTATGTGAAACTAATTCTCCAGTGATCTAGAGCACCTTCACGGTGCTTCAAACACAATTTTCCCATCTGTGAAAGATCAGCTCCAGTGCTACGCCTGGTTCAACCAGAATCTGTAACAAAGAAGACAATCAGTAAGCAGGGCGCATTATACCCAACCTGTGTATTTTAGCACAAGGCATGTCACAAAAAGTAACTTAATCACTGCAAAAGTGAGAAATCACAAAAGGCCAGAAGCAATTAACTTTTTTCAAATGAGCGCAACCATGTTGATACAGTAGATTATTTACATGATCGTTCCGACACCGGGAATGTCATTCGCACACATTTTAAACAACTTAAGAGCGCCTTCAGCTGAGTATGCTGGACAGTGCAAACAACAGAACTGCGGGAAAATCAATAAGCAGAAAATTGACAAAAGCAGCAAAATAATGGAGCGCTACCCTCAAGCCCCCATCATAACAGGGTCAGTGCAAGACGGAGGGCACGGACAACTGGAGTCCTCTGATAGTTACACACCAACTGAAAGCAGAGTGACAGAAGTGTGCTGTCCACCGTGTTGGGGTCAGATTCGTGTGAACCGTGCATTCACAACGAACATGATCATGGACTACCGAAACCAATGAGTGTCTGCGAAGCCTCTCTTTTTCCACAATAATATTCAAGATTTGGGATTAACTACGTGATATAATACAACTGATCAAAACGCAAGTGTCTGACACCCCTAAATCTCTCGCTGTGGAGAAGAATGAGAGGTCCAGCCCTGCAGTGGGGAAAACACGGGCGTCTTCACGTCCCTGTTTAAGTGATACGCAACAGATCAGGCTTATTGATCAACCTGCTGCAACGCAACAGCAACATTGCGTCGCTTCCACGATTACTCAAAATAAAACCTCACAGGGCACACGTGAATTATCGGTTCAACCGGAGAATGTGTTTCCCTCTGGTCTTCAATGCAGGGCTTTGCAGTTTGGGCTACAGACCCCAGTTATGCCACAAACTGGATTTTTGCAAATCTTTGACAGAAGCCTCCTCTCCTGTTTGCACGCAGGCGAGTAACCGCACTTCCCAGAGTTAGTAACGAGATACAGCTAATGACGCCCGAGAACCTGAACTTCCCGAGACATCCGAGAAGCTTTGAGGGACGCTAGCTTAGCACAACGCAACTCGGAGAATGTGCCTGTTAACAGCATAAAGAAGGACCAACGTCTGAGATAAAAACAAACCGCTGGAGCTCGACACAACTGCGCATTAGCGACGAATAAACGCGTCCCTTGTCATTCATGAGAGCCACATGCTCGCCAAATGTTAGCCTCCACACCGCTAGCGCTAGCGGACCCAACTGCAGCTAACGTTGACGAAAACGCTGGCGAGGCTAGGCTTTGTGAGGACCGACCAGGCAAGCTGCAACTCAGCAGTGGAGATAACAATCTAAAAACATCCTTTATCTACAATCTAGGTGAATTATTGAATTCAGATAATCGGACGTGAAGAGGGCGAAAGGAAAGAGTTCAGTAACAGGCATTCAGAGCGATTCACCACGGAACAAACTGTTCCAGTAAGTTGCCCTGAAAGTAAGGCGAAAAAGCAGCTATTAAATAAATAAAGCTTCGCACATGACTAGAGTATTGTGTTAATAAAAGACCTACACGCTTCGGACAGCATTAAGATTAGGTGAATGAAAGCGAAAAGGACTGTTACTCACTTTGTCAGATTGTATGGGGTCCTGGTCAAACTGGGCCGTGAAAATCTTTCCTTCCCATAAAAACTGCAGCTAGCTAGCACAGTTAGCAAAGACAGCGCTTTCCGACTGGCCAGTTGTTTTTTTTTCCCCAAAATCTTTTCAAGCGGTGTTTCTCCTAAAAGACGTCCAGAACCCAATCAAAGTCCCTCTAAAAGCAGTTTTTGCACTTATTTTTAAAAGTTAAAGTAGAAGCTCTTGTGCTCTTTGACCGCACCGACTCCGCCCGAGCGACTGTACAATCCGGACCCGTTCTCAGGCGCACCGAAGCCAAGTCATGTCAATCAAATAGCGTCATGATCCGAAGCAGTAGTGTCTCCGCCCCATTGAGGGAAGACCCCGCCTCCACCTCCTGTGATTGGCTGCGACGCTGACTGCTGCTTAACACGCAGCGCAAGTGGCTCATAGGAAGGTTCATAAGACGTTACGTAACTTCAACACGTTGGTGTGGTTAGGTCGCGATCGAGGCCAGTGTATAAAGGTTATAAAGAAAATGGGAGTAATAAAAAATAGGTCGTGAAAAGTGCTTGTAAAAGAAAAAGCGTCATTTATTTATTTTATCGTTTGCCTCCTCGTGGTACCCATATTACATTTACGGGATTTAGTAGACGCTCTTATCCTGAGCGACTTACAACATATGCTCTTTTCATAAAAGGATGATTCTATCTATCTATCTATCTATCTATCTATCTATCTATCTATCTATCTATCTATCTATCTATCTATCTATCTATCTATTTTAGAAGTACCATCAGAGATTTTCCCACTTGTGTGTAGGCATTATTTCCTAAGTTAAACAAATAAAATATGGACATGTAACATACATTGTAATTATTTGTATTCACATTAATCCACCACACCCCTGTCAGCAGCTTCTCTAAAACATGAAGTTGAATTTCTTCTGTCAAGGCTATTGCCAGTTACTCCTTCAAAGAATTGTAACACTGTACATACTCAGAAAGAAGCATGTAATGTCATCATTAGTACACACAAAGCAGTCTAATATACAGAAACCTTAGCCTCACTAGGATTAAAAAGCGTTTTAAAATCCAGCTGCAATATAAAGAAGCTTTTGAGACAGCGTTAACTCTGGTTCAGATAAGGTCTGATTCATCTTAACCCTGTCACATTTTCTCCATCCGATACAGAATATTACATTTTGAGGAAGTATGGAAACAAGTAAATAAATCATGGAGTGATAAAGCTTTTTCTGACATTAGTGATAGATAATGATAGCACATCAGGTGCACATGATTACAACATTGTTATTCAGCATTTTGTAGGAGGTTTGCCCTTTTTAAACCTCAGACATTTAGTCTGGTGTGCTCCTGACTGTTGCAGTGAGAGTGAAAACCATGGTGAGATCAAAAGAGCTGTCTGAGGCCTTCAGAAAGAAGATTGTAGCCGCTTATAAGTCTGGTAAGAGATTAAAAAAGATCTCAAAAGAATTTGTAATCAGCCATTCCACTGTCCAGAAAATAGTCTACAAATGGAGGACTTCCAAAACAACTGCCAACATGCCTAGGTCTGGCCAGCCAAGCAAGTTCACCCCAAGAACAGACCACAAGATGCTAAAATAAGTCTCCAAAACCCCCCAAAAAAGTGTCATCACAGGACCTACAGCAGGCTCTTGCTATTGTTGATGTGGAAGTGCCTCTACAATCAGAAAGAGACTGCGTGCACTGTGTGCAAGGAGGAAACCTTTGCTCTCTAAGAGAAACATCAAGGCCAGACTGATGTTTGTCAGAGAGAATGTAGATAAAGACCAGGACTTCTGGAATAATGTTCTTTGGACATATGAGTCTAAAATTGAATTATTTGGACACCAGAACAGAGGACATGTCTGGCATATACCAAATTAAGCATTTCAGGAAAAGAACTTCATACCAAGCATGTGAAGCATAGAGATGGAAATGTCATGGTTTGAGATGCTTTGCTGCAGCAGGACATGGCCAGCTTATTATCAGAATCCACCATGAATTCTGCCATGTATCGGAGGGTGCTTGAGGAACATGTTAGACCATCTGTAAGAACATTAAAGCTGAAGCGGAACTGGACCCTGCAACATGACAATGACCCAAAACATACCAGTAAAGGACTGGATGATAACTAAGAAATGGAGAGTCCTGGAGTGGCCGAGTCAAAGCAGATCTTAATCCATTGAGATGCTGTGGGGTGACTTGAAACAGACTGTACATGCAAGAAACCCTTCAAACATCTCAGCTTAAAGAATTCTGCATTGAGGAGTGAATCAAACTTCCCTCAGACCAATGTCAGAGACTGTTAGATGCTACAAGAAGTGTCTCACTGCAGTTATTTTAGCCAAAGGGGGGAACACTAGCTGTTAGGGGGTAGGGTGTCCTAGCTTTTTCCTCAGTTAGAATACACATTTTTGTTATCTTTTGTTGAAGGAATAAAGCAAGGTTAGTTTTTGTTGTTTACCTGCAATTAAATCACTTTCTTTTCCAGAGATGAATAAAAACAAGTTTAGGCATCGATATGTGAACATTTCATTAATAAAGAACTACATTGTAATTTCATTAACACCAAAACAGCCGACATTGATTAACAACCCCCTCTGCTACTTAACTGACCAGATCAATATCCCAGAAGTTTAACTGACTTGATATTATACCCTGATTAAACCAATCCAGTGAATGCAAGTTAGAAGGAAACTGACAGAGAACAGTTTCCTATTTTCTATTAACCCCTGCCAGTCAAAATTCAGTATGGGACAATATAGGCTCCTTTAGAATAGCTGATCCTTGGCACATGACTGTGAATGTGGGTGGCCTAATTAAGGGGCTAGTTAGCAGCTCAGAATCCCTGGCTTTTGGTGCTGCTGTCCAAGCAAAAAAGGAAGAAAACTGGAGAGTAGAACAGGCACTAGAATAACACTCATGGCTAAATAAATGGCTTTCTCCTACTGCTGAGAGCAAAAGGTCAAATTGAATGAACAGATTGTGCACAAAGTGTTTTAACTTAAAGGAAGGGTTTGCATATAGCCACAGAGCCTACTGTTAGAATCCACACTGACATCAGTGCACCCAAATACACTCATGGTAAAAAACATAGCACATAATCATTTTCAATGAGTTGAAGATAAATACAAATTTTCTATAATACAAATTTCTAAAACAAAAATTCTATTAGAAAGTAATTTCACCAAACTGAATGCAATACCTCAGTCTGTTCAAACAAGATACAAGCAAAAGACAAGTCCCCTGATTTGCCTGGTTGTAAATTACTGGAAGCACTGGAAACAGGATAATGGAAATGAAAACCTGAGGCAGCAGACCATAAAATCCGGCAGAACATTCAACCCCCTGATTAAAGAGCTGATCAGCCTCTGCTGACCCATCTGCCAAGCCTGAAACTGACCAAGACCATGCCTGAACTGCACAGATGCTGGCCTTTTTTCCTCAGTGGTTCCAAACTGGAATTAATGGAATGATCATTTTGTAGATGCATTACTCAGATAATTGAGCTATTTTTAACATTAAATGTCTGTATGACCTTGTTATGTCTAGTGGCAGATTGTAAAGGAAAAGTTGTTTTTTTACCATTTCTGTTTATGATGCTTGATTATAACCCGCAAAAGTTAAACTCAAATACAAAGAAACACAAGATAAACACATCATAAAATAATTATTATGGATAGGTGTTTGAGACTCTTCCTTTGATCCTGCCACTTCGTCCCAGTTGTTTGTATCCGCTGGGTTCAGTGCTTCTTAAAACATTGTACGCAGTGAGGGGCTGATAAAGCATCACACATATCCCATGACCATAAATTAGCCAATTCATTGTGCTATATGAATATTCTGAAAAGACAGATGGAGGGGGCCTAGCACTCCCTATAGCAGCAAAGCTGACCTTGGCTGTGGTCCAAGTCAATGGCTGCAATGACTCAAATTGATGTTGCATTAACCATGTTATGTGCTGAAGACTAGTTTATAATGAAGGTGTAGGGCTATGTTACAGTTTGTCCTGTAATGCTGCCATGCCTGCTATATTTTCACCTGTTACAGCCATGCAACTTATGCAATTCAAATGATAGGAAGTTCCCTGAAGTTCACAGAAATGTGTTGATAGAACTTGCTGTACAATGCAAGTTGCAACTACAGTCTTCTTCCCCCTGGACATGAGATGAATTAAACTGCAGAAAAGCCTGTAGGTCATTTTCTAGGCATGGCAATTGTTTTTTAACAATTCTCTCATATAACAGGCCTGTGCCTGAAAAGTAATACTCAGAATTTGGACCTACCCATTTCACACAGTTTTGCAACATGCCACTCAAACTAAAAGTATACATCTTGTGTCTGACACATCACTCTGAAATCCCCAAGGCCTAAAAACATTTTGCACACTTTGTTTGCTTTCTCTTGGCTGGCCTTTTCAATGTACTGTTCAAGCCAAAGTACATTCAAAGGCAAATAGTACTGATAAATATCCTTAGCATATTCTTATTGTTGCCTAAAAAGAACTGATTGGAACATTTCTCCTTTTATGTGCTTTTTTGGGGGGGCAGCGGTGGCCTAGTGGTTAGGGCGTTAGCCGCATAATCGGAGGATCAGGGGATAGAACCCCTTCCCAATAGGTTGCCCTGAGGTACCCTTGAGCAAGGTGCTGTCCCTGTCACTGCTCCCTGGGCGCTTTCAATAGCTGCCCACTGCTGCACGGTGTTTGAGCGTGCATGGGTTAAATGCAGAGGTCCAATTTCGTTGTGGTTCACTGTCTGCTGTGCTGTGACCTCGCAATGACAAGGGTTGTCACTTTCACTTCACTTTTTTGCTCATTGTGCACCAAGGAATTGTCAGAGCTAGATCTATGACAGACCTCAGTGCTTTGACAATGCACAGTTTTGACAAACAGAATGCATTTATTAGTATAATCATAGTTTACTTATCCTTCATTTAAATCTGTCTAATCTACTCTTAAACACACATCACTGGTTCATCTGAGGCAGCGGTGGCCTAGCCTCTGCTCTAAACAAAAATCTTAAATTACAGATTTCACCATTTTCACATTTTCTGTGATGCCACAGAAAAGTGAAAGTGAAAACAACTATTCTTGTCATTGTGAAGCACAGCACAGCACACAGTGAGACACAAAGAAATTAAACCTCTGCATTTTACCCATACACACACATGCAGCAGGGGGCAGCTATATCCAGCACCTGGGGAGCAATGATAGGGACAATATCTTGCTCAAGGGTATCTACTGGTTTGAGATTCAAAACCATGCTTTTCTGACAATTTAACTGATATAATTTATATGACTTTTCTTCCTTTTAGTTTAGTTTGTGATGGAGTCTTCTTCTTCTTTCAGCTGCTCCTGTTAGGAATCAACACAGTGGATTGAGTCTGTCTCTCTTACAAACACAAACACACTCTTAAGTGATCAGCCCAGGTAGAGGACAAAAGGCTCCTTTCTTTCTCTCTCTGGCCTTTCTGGGAATATCTAATCTGCCTTTTGAGAATTCAATCTGCAACAAGGCCCCTTAAACATTAATCCAAGCTGCCCTTTTTACAGCTTTTTACAGCAACAAACTATAAGATCCACAGTGAATGCCCTTGCACTTACTCTTTTCTTTTCTGCCATTTAACAGTTTGGCACCACCAACTGATATTTATTTAAATAAAACAAAAGAATAGACAGAAAGGTGTGTAATCTTCCCATACTCTTCTTTATAGTCACTTTCTTCTCCACTTTCGCTTGATCACTGTTTTCTTTGGTTTCTCCACTTTTTGAATTCCCAACATATAAACTTATCTAAATGTTTATATAAAAATAAACAGTTAAATTTTAATAAAGATATATAGTGTCACTCGGCAATTCACAAAACCTTTTATTTACAGAAATCCATCCGAAAGCAATGTAAAGCAGACAATTCACCTATTTTTATATAAACAATTTCCACAGATTTTCCAAAAAGTCTACTAAAGAAAGTGATGGATTTACATGATTAAAATAAATACTCAGCAGCACTGCGTTACAGTGGTTAATGCTGTTGACAAGCAGCGAGAAGGTTCTAGGTTTCAGTCAAATATGGGGTATCCTGGCTCCTTTCTCTGTGGGGTTTGCATGTTTCCCTCTATCTGTAACACTTTATCTGGAGTTAACGCTACACATATTCTGTAGAAACTTACCTTAAATAAGCAATAACTAAATAACTAAATAAACTAAACTCAACTAAACATATATTCAGTATAACTGAACTTTGAGCTGAATGCAATAGATTTGATCAAATGTTACCCTACACCTAAAACTAGCCCCGAATCACTAATCTTCATTTCAGACCTAAACCTACCCCTAATACTACTGATAATCATATTAGTGTCACCAGACAGTTTGTTGACAATTAAAGTGTAGTTAAATTAATCTGCAGTTTAGATGTGGAGGCCACCCCCAAACCCCCCCCAAATTTTACATGTGCATTGACTCTTATTTATATACCCCAGTGTTCAATATCTGTCTGTGAGTAGGTATGTCCAAATGTAGGTAGTCTCAGATGACACTATGGAATGTTTGTCTCAATGAGGCTACAACATGAACTCTACTAGTTTTGGTTTCCCAAGTGCTTTTTTAAGCCAGAGTAGAATTACACCCCTATTTAATGTTCAGGTGGAAAAGAACATTTCACATGATAATAGCATTTATCTCAGTGATCTCTCAGTTACTGAACCTGCATGTTCTTCTTGAGCTTGCTGACAGGCCAGTCATTTCAATGAACCATGAAGGAAATAGTTCAGCAAAAAATCAGCTGTACACAATTTTCCATTCTAATTAGTGAATTTTCCATTCACTAATTAGTTGATCTATGTTATATGTTATGCTATGTTAGGCTCCAGTTCTAAATAATAAAAGCAATATTTGGACTCTTGACTGATGGATTATAAAATCTTTAAACCCACAAGTATGGAAGTGTTGTGAAACAAGTCACTGAGAAGCATGATTGCTCCTCACAAAGGCCGAGGACTTTAAAGAGACATTTCCATAACGTCCCTTTTGCAATATTGCTCACAAGATTTTAATATGCTTTGCTGTCAACCATCAGATATTAAGAAAAGATTATCAGATAAAGTTGATTATTGTTTTATATATATATATATATATATATATATATATATATATATATATATATATATATATATATATATATTATATATATTAGTGTTAAAGAAAAGTTTAGGCAGGTGCTTAAAAATGCTGTAAACAAAGAATGCTTCAGAAATATAAAATAATGATTGTTTATTTTATACATTTACAAAATGTTGGGGTGAGCTTGGTCGAAAGAAAAATCTAAACTGTAAACTCAACATTTGGTTTGGTGTTACTACATTTTGCCTTCAAACCAGCATCAGTTCTTCTAGGTACACTTGCACAAAGTCAGGGATTTTGTAGATTCAGCAGTTTTACCAAACAGGTGCTGATGATCATCAATGTCACACGGAGGTTGAAACACAGTCATGTTTGGAACAACCGACCAGCCGAGGTCCTTCAAAAACTGTGTGCAAGTGTACCTAGAAGAACTGATGCTGTTTTGAAGGGAAAGGGTGGTCACACCAAATATTGATTTCATTTAGATTTCTCTTTTGTTCATGCACTGCATTTTGTTGATTGATGAAAATAAATGATTAACACTTCCATTTCTGAAAGCATTCTTTGTTTACAGCATTTTTTCACACCTGCCTAAAACTTTTGCACAGTACTGTATATATATATATGTTAGGTATATTAGGCAATCCTCCTGATTTGTATTCATAACGTATGTGTCTAGGATGGCTTAAATGCAGAGGACAATGTCACTGCTCACTGAGTACAAACACAGAAATAAAGAGTCTTATTTTAAGGAGTCAAAAAAGAAAAGAAAAGAAAACAAACTGCAGAAGTAACCTAAACTTGAAAATAACAGATAGACACTGAATGACTAAATATGTAAGAGGCAGTTGAGCCTGCAGGAAATAGTATGCAAAAGTGCAACTATTTGTGGAAATTATGATATATTGGTGGATTTGCATGGTTTAAAACAACCAGCAGAGCTGCTATGAGTGTTTTACTCTGGAGCACTCTGGAGTCTTATAGGCTTACAGTGTTGTGGGCTAACATTGCTACATGTCAACCTGTAGTAATGTTATGCTATCGGTTTTGAAAATCAGGAGCAGGCGGTTTTGAAAATCAGGAGCAGGCACTTTTACCTTATATTGTGTTGACATATGCACATTCTGGTTGAGTTCACATTGGTTTTTATGCGTGTTAGTGAGTTTGTACAACACATTTAGAGAGAGTAGGCAAAATATAGGAGGTGGTGGAGGCTGTGTTGGGGCAAAGAAACTGGAGCTAAGGCTTGTTTGAAACTAAAGCATCTGAGTGTGTTTTAGGAGACACCAATATTAAAATGATTAACTCTAAAAAGCAGCATATTTGGTAAGCTACAGCAGGGTTTTTATTTGACTTTTTAAAAACTCTTCATCTTTATTGCATAGAAGGTTGTTTAGAATGTTGCTTGTCTTTCAAAGGAGAGAGAGAGAAAGAGAGAAAGAGATGAGGGCTGAACTAGGTTTTCCCCACTGACATGTCTGTAGGTAATGGGCACAGTGATCTGTCCAGCAGAAATTGCAGCCCTGCTCCAGGCCTCCTTTTTAGTTCCCTGCTAAATGCTGCCTGCAACTTCCACAAAAAGGGGGAGGACCTGCAACACATTCCTGCAAGCTGCATAAGAATACCACAGCCAATCAGAGGTCCAAAATCCTCCCGCCTCTCCTCCAAAGACCAATTTATTGTGGGGCCTTGTGTGTTATTGTCTACAATGTTGTATCTTTGAAAAAGGGACAAATCACTAGAATGTGGCAAAAAGGAGATGCCAAAAGGGCAGACAAGAGTACACTTGATACACCAGTAACTACTTACCATATTGCTAAACCATGGTGATGCTAAAATTTAACAGAAGTGAAAAAAATACACTTGCACTTTAAATAAAATACAGAAACCTCTTATGCTTCTAGTAAGCTAATCTTGTCAATCTAAGTGAAAGTCCCATTTTTATGAATGTGACAGTGGTTGCAAAAGAAATCGTGCAGCAAGACCTGTGAAGTATCTACTGTAACTACAAATTACAAAAAAGCAAATAATTTTTGCCATAATTGCTTCATGCTCCAGTCCCCTGTAATTAAAATGAATCATTACTCTATTAAAGGATAATGCACTGATGACGTCAAACAGCTGGCAACCCTAGAGAGAAGCTTTTCCGTTTTTCTTTTTTTATCTCTGTTCACCAGTTTGTGGGCCTTGGGAGAGAGAGTGAGAGAGAGAGAAAGAGTGAGAGAGTGAGTGAGAGAGAGAGAAAGAGTGAGAGAGTGAGTGAGAGAGAGAGAAAGAGTGAGAGAGAGTGAGTGAGAGAGAGAGAAAGAGTGAGAGAGAGTGAGTGAGAGAGAGAGTGAGAGAGAGAGTGAGAGAGAGTGAGTGAGAAAGAGAGAGAGAGAGCGAGAGCGAGCGAGAAGGAGAGTGAGAGAGAGAGAAAGAGTGAGAGAGAGTGAGTGAGAAAGAGAGAGAGAGAGCGAGAGCGAGAGAGAGAGACCGAGAGCGAGAGAGAGAGAGAGAGAGAGAGAGATATCCCTTTTGTCAGAACTAGTCATTGACAGAGCCACAAAAGAGATTTTTTCTAGATTTTTTTCTAGCTTCTCCTTAGAACTAACTTTTCAAAGTCAATGACAAAAAAGCAGCCATGTTGTAAACTACTCCTCTCCTTAAAGCTTTGAGACTTAAGTGGCTCTTGCTAAAGCTTGTTAAAGGACTCCCTCTGGGAGTGTCTTGTCCCTGACAAGTCATAGGGACTTAGGTCAGGTTTTACTGGTTGGGTATGGAAGGAAGGCAATAAATGTATTGTCTACATGACCATCTACAAAGAAAAATTACAAGACATGTTAACTGATTAATAGTCGGAACACGTTATGTTCTGTACTAATAGCCTACTATTTACTGTGTTATGTGTGTATATGTAAGTGATTTACCAGAATTGTGTGCCAGATATGGCATTGCACATATTTACTGCAAGAAATATAGCTAGACCTCCTTTTCTCTTATACAACAGTCCTAGACTCTGATGATCAGTAATTTTTTTGTGTGTATATCTGTGTGGCCCGGTACCAAAGGACCCACGGACCGGTGGTTGGGGACCACTGGTTTGGGACCACTGGTTGGGGACCACTGGTTTGGGACCACTGGTTGGGGACCACTGATTTGGGACCACTGGTTGGGGACCACTGGTTGGGGACCACTGGTTTGGGACCACTGGTTGGGGATCACTGGTTTAGGGCATCATCACTTTTATACAGCACAAAATCTTAAGTCCTTAAATATTTCATAGCATAGGGCCATAATGGCCGTGATGTCCAAAGGGATCCAATGTGGATAGCCATCCTTTAGAAATATAGACCCCATTTACATTAAATTTACAGCTCTTAGCAGATGCTTTTACCCAGAGTGACATACGTCATTGCTTCATAGTCCACATCTCTTCTTCATTCTTGTATGCTAGGTAAAAATCAGCAAATGTCAATTAACTATTTGCCAGCGTAATAACATACTTATAGCTAAATACATACTTATTGCCCTGTAACTGACTAAGGCAATAGGAGTCATTATTTACAACTTAGTCAGATATTAGAGCTTAAGCTCCAAAAGGCTGTTTTTTTTGCGTAGAGCTACTTTCGAACATAATTTTACATTTTACAAGCTTTGAATGCTCTGCTTTCCTAATTTATTATACGCTCTCAATGTCAATACTGACAATTCCCTTAAAACATTACAGGGCAGACACGCAGACAAACACATTAACAAAGAAGAAATCACACTCAGGGGACAGTTTAGTATCTCTAGTCCATGTGACATGCATACCTTTGGACTGTGGGAGGAAACAGGAGCACCGTGAGCTTACTGTCTCAGACACAGAGAGAAAAAGGCCCCAGATTACCCCACTAGAGAACAGAGCTCAGGCCCCACCATGGTGCCAAGTTTCTAAACATAAATCTTTTAGAATGTTACTTAATTCTGTTTTCATAGTCAGTTTTGCCACTTTATGTCCATACCATACCTTTGGCTAAATGAAATACTGCTTCTACTAGCAGAATTGTTAGGTAGTTGGGGAAATGCAAATTAGCTAACTTCAACCTCATTAGCTGGCTTGTAACTGCTGTCTGCCATTTAAAAAAAAGGACACTGAAGCTGGAAATATGAGTCAGTAATGACATACCGCACTGCCTCAGTGCTGTAATTCAAAAGATAGCTCACATTTGTCGGTTGCATCATGTTTCATAAAACACACTGCTTTGATTCATATTGATTCATTTTTGGGGAGATGGCACCTAATTTAAATTTGGCCACTCCTGATTGGACAGAAGCAAAATAATTTCTTTAGTTCTCCGCATATTATATTATTACACAAACTATAGATTTAGCTAAGATTAAGTTCATTGTTGAGATGGGCTTCTCATCTCATGGGCTTTAAGCCTCTGGAAAGGAATCTAACACTCCAATGCTGTTATAAAAAGAGCCAATGACTATGTTCTTAAACTAATTGTTTGAGGTAAATGATCACAATGATGTTCATCAGACTGAAACAAAAGCACTGATTGAAAGCTTCTTTAAGAAACCATATGTTGCTTTTTTATATCATAGCTTCTTTGATCGTTTTGAAGAGTACAGTAAACATATTCAGCATTCTGTTCTTGGTATGTTGCCCTGTTGTCTGTTGTGGGGAGAAACTGGGAGGGGGCGCTGGATGAAACCAGGGTCAGGGGCAGCTCTTATAAGCCTTAACAGATTTATTCTAGCCCCATTCACAAACTGTGTTGTTGGCAAAGATGGTGCCCAAGTATAAAGTTCCCCAAAAACCCTTTTTTATGCAAATACAATATGGTGCACTGGAGAAAAGGGGGCAATACTTGTTGTCAAATAAATAAATATCTGTAAATTGCAGCCAGAAATGTAGGTGTTTTCCACATTTCCATGTCCATTCACAGGGACTCTGAGGAAGTAATCTGCATGCATATGATGATGCGTAACTGGAGCAGATGCTAGGGAACAAACTGCAGCCAAAATGTTGGGAAGGTCTAACCATACCCTAGATTTAACTCTATGAGATAAATCATTTCATAATTACAGATTACAGGCAACTTGTAGTCCATTCGCTGAGTTCACTATGTAACCAAGGCAACCAGGAATCAAATGTGTCTTACATTGGGGGTAAATATAGTTCCTCTTGTTTACTGGAAAAAACTCTCTCTGTATGTGTGTGTGTGTGTGTGTGTGTGTCTGTGTTGGTGCGTTTATCACAACTCAGATCCCCCAGAAAGTGCCTGACTAGTTCAAAAGTTCACAGACCTCTACACGGATCAAAGTCTACAGACTTCAAGGAAAAGAACTACATACCAACCCGCCTCCCTATCTGAATCACTCCACTAAAAGGCCACCAGTCTTGTGCCTCCTCATTTCTTGAAATCACTTGCATATCCTAGGTACTGCTGTCAACACGTTATGTGGCCACTTTGTCTTGGGCTTACTGGAAAATATGAGCTGGTACTGGCTAACACCCCAGTATTGATGCACACTAAAAAAAGAGTCCTTTTCTGACAGTTGCTTCCTGACAGTTGTCCGTACCGTAAATGTTCCTTTGAGGCTTGACGTAAACATGTGGGGCCACAACTAATTGCAGTTCAGGAACACATTCAAAAGGAACATGGATTTGAGCAACACCTGGCACTCAGCCGGTCACTTAGGCCTCAGCAAAACATAAAATGTACACACACAATTGCAATTCAAGTGTTAGTTTACAATTAGTTAGAAGGGTTAGAAGTTTACAATTTTATAATTCTATTCTTCTACAGTGCAAAGAAATGCTAGTACTGTGTCAGAATGAAGGATTTGGAGTTTACATGAGCACATTGGGTAATATGAGAATACTCTCCAATGTTGCAACCAGACATTGGTACAAATGCTATCCAGGAATTATTTGACCTCTCCAGGTGGTAAAGCCAATCAACCAAGCTGGTTCCGGGCCAGTCTCTGCTTATGACGCAGCTTTTCCTCCTGCTTGACCTGGAAAGTCACTAATTGGTTTAATGAAGGGGCCTACTCCGGCTCAGTGACAGAGGGAGGGAGAAAGAGAACCTGAACCTACATACCACATTGCTTTGCTAAACCTAAAGCAGGAGACACAAGGTAAGTATTTCTCACCCTAGTAACAGCTATGTCATCTGTCTGCAGGCTGATACTAATACCTGCACTTTCCAGAAGAGGTTTAACTCTAGCTTTATTTAACTGCTACTGCTACTGCATTCACTTGTATAGTAGTGAAGTATTTATATAAATATACTTGGAAGTATATTTAAGAAAGAAGTTAATTTAGTACATAAACACTGTTAATGCTTGATAACATACATTTTGTGCAGATGAAACAAACACCCTTTTCTTGGTGTCACAAAAAACAATGCATTTTTATAAATACACCAGTTTAGTCTTTAGCAGTTTAGCTCCATCCATCCACAATGAAGTTATGAATTTTATTCTGGACTGCTTTCTGAATGAAACACAATGCATGTAGGCCATTTAGAACAGCAAAAGCACCCTGTTTAATTCTAAGGGACAAAAAGAAAAAATACATATGTTATAAGCAGATTCTAGTGATAAAAATTAATACATGAACAATGTATGATATAGGCCTTCAGTATTTAATTTAGAGGTTCAGATTTAAGATTTTTCTGAATGTATTGGCTACTTAAATTAGGCCATTAGCTTAGTTTAAAAGCATAAAATATCTTAATTAATCAGTGGCCTGGTTTAGCATTGTTTGTTTTCGTAGTTAGCTAAAAACACATGACACTGTTATTGGTAATCACTATGGCATTAATCCAATCCTATATCCCAGCCACTAACACAAAGTCTAATAAATAATATAGGAAAATAACATAGTAGGTATTTAGCTAAGAAGTTAGCTAAACAGCAAATTACGAAAGCTGTGAAAATGTCATGTGAAAAACAGAAAGATGTTAAAGTCACTGTAACTGTTATTAGAAATTTAAAGCAATAAAATAGCTATGTTATACACATTGTTGGAAAATACATTCCAATGATTCAGGACCACAGGAAAAGACAGGAAAAAGGGCTCAGTTTGTATAACAAGATCAGTACTTCCTCTGCTTTACAGTCAGTCACTGGCTACAGTGTGCTACTAAACATTGATCTTCTCAGAAGTCTGATTAAAGCAATTGTTTGAAAAAAGAAAAAAAAAAAGAAGTTAAAATACTAGTCTGAAGTGCTTGATTCAAGATAACATATAGGTAACAGTATGTCAGAAAGGTTATCTAACAGTAGACTATACTTTCTGAAGCAAGTGTGGGATGATTAATGTTGAAAGTATGGCCTGCTTCCGTTCCTTGTTATCTACACTATTCTCTAAAAGAAACTGTAAAATGAAAGCAGCAAACTTCAAGCCATAAAGATGTGCTGTTTCATCAGCTACATTGAGAGTAAGGGCAAATCCATGTAAATCACATGATGCCAAATATAATTTAAAGTTAAAATGGTTGGGCTTACATAAGTGTCATAAAGTATATTTTTGCACACATTATTAAATGTGGCTGTTATGTCTTAAAATATCATAATGGCTTTCTCTGCACATTTTGTTCCTTGAGAGACTTCTTTTACCTGTAATTATCACCAAATTATCACTAGTTATCTATTTACAGAATGTTACACCTTTTTTGCTCCAGCCCAAACATCTGGGTAGGAAAATATAATTATGGGGGAAGCCTTCCTGTAAGTGGCATACACACTGCAGACGTAGACAAATGATTACTGTGACTATTTAGACTCATTACACATTAACTGCATGCCATCTAATTAGTCCTTGCAAAGACTTTTATGTAGGAAATAGTCTGACCACACATCAAAAAAGCTTTTTAACTGAGCTGTGTTGCTGTGTGTATACAGGCTTTGCTTTTTTTCCCAGACTGAGAAGATGATGGCATGTTGGCCAAATGTCATTAGGGGACAGCCGTAAATCTATGTGAGCATGGCCTTTTGCATTAAAGCACCACAACTAAGCACACTGTCAGAGCCATCTGTGTGTAAGAGAGAGACAGCAAGAGAAACTGCAAAAACAGTAGTTATCAAATAATAAGATTCCTTTTTGCTCCAGGAATGCACAGGAGTTGATCAGTCTGCTCCATATCGGATGCTTCCGGTTGATAACAACAAATATTTTGAGCCACTTTAAATGCAGAACAAATTATTGCTATGGAAATAACTAAGAACATCTCTCTCACACACTCATTTTCTTGAGTGTGAGCTGATTGTCCAAATTAGGGACACGGGGTGCTACAGCCCATCCCAGGTCTTATAGGCGGATAGGCAAGGAAACAACCTGGACAGGTCACCAGTCCATTGACACAAAGACAAACACACTCACACACAATGACACCTAGGGGCAATTTAGCAACTCCAATCCACCTGATGTTCATGTTTTCAGAAAGTGGGAGGAAACCAGAGCACCCAGAGGAAACCCACATACACATAGGGAGAACATGCTATATTAAATGCACAGCAAATGGGCTTACATTCTTTTTCTTCTCCTTTCAGCTGGTGTCGTTAGGGGTCGCCACAGCGGATTACCCGTCTCCATTTGTTCCGGTCAACTGCATCTTTATTAAACAAACCGCTTTCATGTACTCTCTCATCACATCCAAAAACCTCCTCTTTAGCCTCTTAAATTCTCCTCTTGTCTGGCTGCTCCATCCTCAAAAGTATACTCCTTGTCTATCCTCTTCACATGTCCAACATAACATCATTATTTCGCTTTTCTGACTTTGTCTCCAAATTCTCCATCCTGAGCTGCACCTCGAATAAACTGGATCCTAATCTTGTCATCACTTCCAGTACAAATCTTACCATCTTTAACTTAATGCCACCTCCAGTCATTTCATCAGCACCACTGTCTCCATCCCTTATAACATAGCTGTTCTCAGTACCATCCTTTAAACCTTCCCTTTCACTCTTACTGGTATCTGTATTTCACAGATCACGCCTGTGACTCTGTGACTCCAACCATTCCAACCTGCATGCACTCTCTTCTTCACCTTTCTCCCCTCTCTCTCTCACCTCTGGTACTAGTACACTTCTTAACCACTCTCTCTCTTTCTTCAGCCATTCTCTCTCTTTCCAAGATTGTGTTAAATAATCTGGTAAGAAACTTCACCGCCATCTTTCCTACCTCTACAGGTATATCATCTGGACCAACAGCCTTTACATTTACATTTACATTTACGGCATTTAGCAGGACTTCCATGTCCTAATTACAGGGACAGTCCCCCCGGGACTCAGGGTTAAGGGTCTTGCTCAGGGACCCAGTGGTGGTAGTGCTAGAGGTGGGATTCGAACCTGGGACCTCTGGAACCATAGACCACCGCCACCCTAAACATTCTTTACATTCTTCATCCGCTTCATAGCTGTCCCAACTTCCACTCTGCTCTTCCTGGTTCATTATCCTCACATCATCCCTCCTTTCTTTCTCATTCTCTTTATTCTTCAGCCCCTCAAAGTATTCCTTCCATCTGCACAACATGCTCTGTACACTTGTGAAAATGTTTCCATTGCTATCCCTCATGGCCTTCACCTGCTGCACATCTTTACTCTGTCCCTCTGTCTAGCCAATCACTAAAGGTCCTTTTCTACCTCTTTAGTAACCCTATCTGAGACACTTTTTACCTCCAAAACACTTTTGACATACTATTCAAGATAACGCCCATTTCTGCTTCCAGCCACAGCATGGAAAAACAATTTAAACCCAGTTCCAATACACCTGGCCTTACTACCCTTCCATCTAGTCTCTTGCACATACAAAATATCAGTGTTCCTTCTCTTCATCACATCAGCTAATTCTCTACCTTTACCAGTCATGCTACCAACATTCAAAGTTCCTACCCTCACTTCCACTCTCCTACCTTTCCTTCACTCCTCCTGCATGCAGACATGCCTTCTTCCTCTTCTTCTCCTTTGGCTAACAGTAGCTCAATTTCCACCTGTACCCTGTTGACTAACAGTACTGGTGGAGGTTGTTGTTTACATGGGCCTTAACTGATCCAGTATGGAAATTTGTTTTGTTGTCCGTATATTGAAATAGCCCTATATAGCATGTTTATGCTGGCTTGGGATCAGCTCAAAGAAATACACTGGCTTGTGCACCCCTAGTGGCTGGGTTAAATGGGCATACATTCTGCAGTAGCAAATTATTATTTGTATTTTTGTAGAAAAGAGATAGATGAAGGTTTATAAGAACTGGCAAAGTAAGACATTATTTGAAAAATTCTATTATGTTGAAAAGTACTGCAGTATTATTCTGAAGTGTTTAGAGCTGTGTTTGTGAAAGAGAAAAGGGAGACAGAGAGAAATTGTGTACAGGGCAAGCTACCTGCAGATGGCATTTTGCTTATGCCCCTGGGGGCCCCCTAACGTTTCTTGCTTGTGAAATTACAGCAATGTGAGGCTTGGCCTACACTCCAAGCTCTCATTCCTTTGTGCACAAAGTCTATCTTTAGTTTTGGCTGATGGAAAAGATGAGTGCTTGTGTCCTTTTGTGATGCAACATGAGAATGGGAGAACGTCTGGCAAATGAAAGCAAAAGGCAGCCTTCTGCCATGAAACTGGAACCACCATGTCCATATGATGGCATAGCTCTGCTCAGCACTAAGGCTTTGATGGCTACACTAGAAAGGCTGAAGGTGCTTCAAAAGATAAAATGCAAGTACTCATCTCTACAGTAATCTCTAAAGAAGACCACATATACAAACTATATTTTCCATTTATAATGCAACAACACATTACATTGATACACAAAATTGTAGTTCCAGGCATTAGCAGTTTTAAGCTAAGATATATCAGATATTGCCTAAGAGCAGACAGCTAAAGACTTCTTGCTGGAATGTTAAAACTGCAAAGATAAAGCAATACTTGGAAATGAGTGAGCTTTTGAGAAAAGAAAAAAAGAACACAATAAAAAAGCATGTACAGGCTTTTTATTATGGGCAATCTGTCCTTTCTTATTATGTTGTTCAGTGAATATTACTTAGTATTTAATACACTTAACATGATATGAAATGACACCCAAAAAGAAAAACATCAAAATAACAATCATAGAGGGCCAAAATGTTTGTATGCATTGCTGGTTGCTTTTGGTTCAGTCATCATCAATGGTTTGTTTTAGCTGTTAATAGCAATTCTATGATTTTGCTGGTTCTAAAATAATGTGTCATTTTAAAAAAATCCATGTTATTTAATGTAGTGAATTTCTATACACCATATAAGCTATATATATATTAATATATACATTTATATTATACCAGGAGTACTGCCAGTGTTTATATATGTTGTATATAGTCAATTACCACATACATTTATTTCAATGTATTCCCTGTAGTAACTTTCCTTTCATTTTTTATAAGTGTATTATAAACAACAAAGTTTATCATTGTATACTAATTCTATTTAAATTATTTTATCCCAGTCCAAAAGCAGTGGAGTCATTTCATAAGGGCCAGATAGCATTTTTGCCAGGGATCAAGTTCAGTTGGGAACAATGCTGACAGTGTGTTTAGGACACAATAGGCATAAGACCACAGCTATTCAGAAGGGAGGCACAGTCAGAACTGTGTGTTAAAAAGAACTTACTAAGAAGCAGTGATCAGAAATAAAGAACTAAAATGTTGTTTGAGCGATAACATTTTGAATCAGCAGACAAAACACTTTATTATATAAATATTATAAAGTTGTTAAATATATACCTGCAGATAGTGTTTACTCTTACACCTGTGTGCAGCTAGTAAAATTCTGTTTTTTCCAATCCAGCCATCTTTTCTCAGGCAGTGCTAGAGTCTATCCCAGCACTAGTATTGCAAAACGCAAAGATACACCATGGACAGATTACCAATTCATTGTAGGGCAGACACATATACAAAAATACCCTCACAAACTCATTTTCACACCAAGGGGTTCAATTTTGCATCTTCCATTCATCTGAAATATCTGTCTATTGATTGAAGTGAACATGCAAACTCGATTCACAGCTCAATGATGCCCCCTATTCTGCTCATAATACATTTATTTACATTTATGTATGTTTGAATGTGTGAAATTCTTTCATTAAAAATGAACAAAGGCATAGTTCAAGCCTTTCAATGCCTACTACATTTGGCAAACTGTACTGAACATGAAGTGAACATGGTTTTCCATATGCAGCCACCTCCTGTATAACATTATTTTTTTCTGTTTTTGAAACTTAAGTAAAAAAGGGGTGAGCACACCATATTTTATTTTTATCATAGACAACTTTGTAAAACAACTTAACTGCACATGAAACAGTTTGAAATAAAGCTCAGTCTTGCTCTTTCTCATTTTTGGCTGAATGTGCTAGAAGCCCTTGAAATTGTAAAGCATACTGAAATCTATACTTGCAGATACCATGCATGGTATATACAAGTAGAGAATGGTCAATGGGCATGCTTAATTTGATTTAAATCAGGTGACTGGCTTAGCCATTCAGGAATTAGCTTTGAGAATCTCCAATGATGCCGTAGCAGTATGTTTGGGGTCAATAACCTTTTGCTGGAATGAAGCATCATCCAATGAGTTTGGAGGCATTTACTGAAACCTGATCAGATAAGGTGTTTTATACTCCTCGGAATTCATTGTGCAACTGCCACCAAGTCAAGTCAAGTCAAGTCAAGTCAGTTTTACGTATATAGCGCTTATTACAAATGTTGTCACAAAGCAAGGTTACAGAATCTGGGTCCAAGCCCCAAGTGAGTAAGCCGAGGGTGACAGAGGCAAGGAAATACTCCCCAAAACAGGAGGAAGAAACCTTAGGATGAACCAAGACTCAAAAGGGGATCTTATCCTCCTCTGGTCAACATCAGAAATAAAGAAGGATAAGAAAGAGAAAGTGCCTTTCATAAATTAATCAATTTAGCGATGAGTTCCGGTAAAGAATGAGATACCATCATCAATGAAACATAAGGGATGTCAGTACCTGCAGCCATACATCCTCAAGCTGTAACACCATGTTTAACAGATAAACTGGTATGCTTTGGGCAGTTCCTTTTCATCTTTTTGCCATCGCTATGATGCAGGTTAATCTTAGTCTTGCAGGCAGAGTTTTGCAGGCTTTTTAAAGTATTTTTTGCAAACTGTACTCTTCCCATCCTGGTTTTATCACTAGTTGTTTGAATCAGTGCAGTGTGGCTTTTGTATTTCTGTTCATTAATTCTTCTGTGGATATTAGTCTCTGACAAACACACACCTGGTGTTAGGTGTTAGGAGATTTTTCTTCATGGTAGTAAGGATTCTTCTGTCCTCAGCAGTGGAGGTCTTCTTTGGCTTCTCAGTCCCTTTTGCAATAACAGAGCTCATCAGTGCATTATTTCTTCTTAATAATATTGCAGACAGCTGAACTGGGTAATTCTAAGATTTAATAGCAACTACAGACTCAGAATGGTAGAAGCAAGCTTAGGTATCTTGCACTAATGCAGGGCAATGAAATAAACCTATTCACAAACATCTGTGAGGCCACATGTTGTGGGGTGTAGGGTGACTATGTATAAAAAAATAACTTTAAATTAAAGTCTATAATGCGCTCTTTAATCATTTAATTATTTGTTTAAATGTTTACACTGAGGAACAGAGGGATAAATAAAGGAAAAATATGTCCTCCTTCAAACCAACCACCTGCATGTCCTCTCTCACCACGTTCATAAATCTCCTCTTTGGACTTCCTCTTTTCATCGTTCCAGGCAGATCCATCTTCAACATCGTCCTCCCAATATAATCCTTGTCTCTCCTCTGTACATATCTAAACCAATGCAACCTTGCTTCTCTAACTTTGTCTCCAAAACATCCAGCCTGCGCTGTCCCTCTAACAAACTCATTCCTAATCCTGTCCATCCTCGTCACACCCAATGAAAATCTCAGCATCTTTAGCTCTGACACCTCTGGTCTTTTCCACCGCCACCGTCTCCAACCCATGCAACATAGCTGGTCTCCCTACTGTCCTGTAAACGTTCCCTTTTACCTTTGCTGGTACCTGTCTGTCACAAATCACTCCAGCCACTCTTCTCCACACATCCAACCAGCCCGCACTCTCCTCTTCCACACTTGCCATTACTGTGAACTGTTGATCCCAAGCCTTAAATTCCTTCACCTTCATTACCTCTACTCCCTGCATCCTAACCACTCCACTTTCCTCCTTTTCGTTCACACTCATGTATTCTGTCATTGTTCTACTCACTTTCATTTCTCTCCTCTCTAGAGCATATCTCCATCTCTCCAGATTCTCCTCAATCTGCTCCCTACTCTCGCTACAGATCACAATATCATAAGCAAACATCATCGTCCACTGGGACTCTTGTCTAACCTCATCTGCCAACCTGTCCATTACTATTACAAACAAGAATGGGCTTAGTGCTGACCCTTGATGTATTCCAACCTCTACCATATGCATCTTTCACTCCTACTGCAGATCTCGCCACTGTCAGACTGCCATCATATATATCCTGAACTACTCTCATATACTTCTCTGTAACACCTGACTTCCTCACACAAAACCACAACTCCTCTCTAGCCACCCTGTCATATGCTTTCTCCAAGTCCATAAAGGCACAATGCAACTCCTTCTGACCTTCACTGTACTTCTCCATCAACACCCTCAGAGCAAACATTGCATCTGTAGTGCTCTTTCTCGGCATAAAACCATACCGTGGTTCACTTATCCTCACTTCTTTTCTTAACCTAGCTTCCACTACTCTTTCCCATAACTTCATGCTGTGGCTCATCAACTTTATCCCTCTATAGTTACTACAGCTCTGTGCATCATCCTTATTCTTAAAAATCGGTACTAGTACACTTTGTCTCTACTCCTTGGGCATCCTCTCACTTTCTAAGATTGTGTTAAACAATCTGGTCAGAAACTCAACTGCCACACCCCTAAACACCTCCATGCTTCCACTGGTATGTGTGGTATGTATTCTATTTATTCATAAGTCCCTCAAAGTCCCATCTGCTCAACACTCTCTGTTCACCTGTAAGTACATTTCCATTTCTTTCCTTATCACCCTGACCTGCTGCACATGTTTCCCAACTCTGTCTCTCTGTCTAGCCAGTTTGATATGGGTCTTCTTCTCTCTCCTAACTGTCCAACCTCTCATACAATTCACCAAACACCTTATCTTTAGCCTTCACCACTGCTTTCTTTGCTCTGCGCTTCATCTCCTTGTACTCCTATCTACTTTCTTCATCTCTCTAACTATCCCACTTCTTTTCCGTCTTTGCCTCCCACTTTTTCTGTATATACTCCTGGACTTCTCAGTTCCACCACCAGGTTTCCACCATCTTCCTTCCAGATGTCACACCCAGTACCTTTCCAGCTGTCTGCTTTACCACTTCTGCAGTAGTTCCCCAGCAATCCGGTAACACTTCAACCTTGCAGCTTACCTTCTTCAGCTTCCACCACTTGATCCTCGACTCTGCCTTCACTTTCCTCCTCTTCTTGACCTCCAAAGTCATTCTACAGACCATCATCCTATGCTGTTTAGCTACACTCTCTCCTGTCACTACTTTGCATTCTCCAGTCTCCCTCAGACTGACCCTCCTTGTGTGCATCTTCCTCCATTCTTATATGTCACCTTGTGCTCCTCCCTCTTCTTAAAATAAGTATTAACTACAACCATTTCCATCCTTTTTGCAAAATCTACAACTATCTGATCTTCATCATTCCTCCTCTTAACACCATACCTACCCATCACCTCCTCATCACCTCTATTCCCTTCACCAACATGTTCATTGAAGTCTGCCCCAATCATCACTCTCTCTCCCCTGGGTACACTCTCTATCACTTCATCTAACTCACTCCAGAATTCTTCTTTATCCTTTCTCTCACAGCCAACTTGTAGGGCATAAGCACTAACAACATTCATTATCAAACCTTCAACTTCCAGCTTCAAACTCATCACCCTATCTGACACTCTTCACCTCCAAAACACTCTTCACATACTCTTCCTTCAGGATAACACCTACTTCATTTCTCCTTCCATCCACAACATGGTAAAACAGTTTAAACCCTCTTCCAATACACCTGGCCTCACTACCCTTCCATCTGGCCTCTTGCACACACAAAATATCAGCCTATCTTCTCTCCATCATATCAGCTAATTCTCTACCTTCTCTACCTGTCATGTCTCCATACAGGCTATAGCAGCAGCTGGCTGCGCAGACAGGTTAGCAGCAGCTGGCAGTCCAGACTGGTTAGCAGGGGCTATCTTCTTTGAGCCCCCAGCAAGGGCTGGTCACCCTGAGCTGTGGGCTCCAGAGGGGAGCTCAATCCATGCTCAGCAAACATAAGAGACACAATTGTGTCTGGCGCTCCAGAGTGCACTACACTTTATCAACTTATCTACCCAGGAATGCATTTCAGAAGCCTTTGTCAAGCTTGCATTTGCAGCATTTAGCAGACATCCTTATCCAGAGTGGAATCTTTTTTCTTATTTATAGGTACCAATCTCCCTGGAGCAACTTGATAGTTCAATATTGAAATCCAAAATCTAAATCCAATAGTGGTAGTGCTGTAGGATTTGAAATTGTGACTACTTGGTTCATAGGCAAGCATCCTACCACTAGACCACCACCACTGGCTCCTGATTTTTCAATGTTGCTGGCCCCTGTTCCACTTCTGGCATTTCCCGCTGCTCAGGAGGGCGGCCCTCTGTCACTGGCAGCTGCTGGTTCTTTGTACCTCTTTGTCGGCTGTTGGTTCTACATTGCCTCCAGCTGACCTAACCTAAGCCTAACCCTAGGATGGGGATGCTGCTTGATTCCACTTGCTTTTCCACTCTGACTGTCCTGCTCACTGTGTTCCTCTATGTTCTTAGCACTGTTTGTTCCTGTCCCTTTCACTCTTCCCATCACTGTCCAGGTCCCTGTTCCTGTTTTCACACACACCAATCCATTCCTGTGTTCATGCCCCATTTTTGTCCGATGTTTGTCTCCCAGTCCAGTCCTGTGTTCAGTTCCATGCCCAGTCCTGTGTATGCTCCCCAGTCCTGTCTCGCATCCTGTGTCTGTGTGGCCACCCAATTCCCTAACCATTCTGTGGCCCTGTGGCTTTTCCCCTGGCTTTCCTGTAGACCAGTCCAGTTCCCTTTAGGACCATGGTTTTGCACCCAGTTAAATGCCCCTGGTTGATGGGCTATTTAATGTCCTGGCTGTTGGTTTGCTTCATTCTGGCCTGACTGGCACACCTGGAACTTCACTCTGTTTGCCTGTTTATCATCAATAAAAGCCCTGTATGTGATCCTGACTTTATACTTATGTCCTTCCTCATCCGCCAAATGGCTTACTTTTTGTTTAGGTTCCAAGCTGTTTCTTTTGAAAGTGAAAGTGAAAGTGACAACCCTTGTCATTGCGAGGTCACGGCACAGCACACATGAACCACAACGAAATTGGACCTCTGCATTTAACCCATACACACACGTGCAGCAGTGGGCAGCTATTGAAAGCGCCCGGGGAGCAGTGATGGGGACGGTACCTTGCTCAAGGGTACCTCAGGGCAACCCACTGGGGTGGGAATCGAACCCACAATCTTCCGATGCAGGGCCAACTCCCTAACCACTAGGCCACCGCTTCTTTTATATCATATACCATTTATTCACACTAGGCCAATTGAAATAGTCCAAAATTACTTGTAATAAAATCCTATCTCGTTAAGAAACACTAAAATTAAGAATGTTTTTGAATTCTCCTGTGAAGTATGTAATTTTATGAGATACATGGTTCTACAGCCATGATACTCATTATTGTTTGTGTTGTATGGATTATGTATTGGTAATTTATCTGCAAGTAAAAAAATACCTTAAAACTGGGCCAAATCTCTCACCTCTCCTCTTCCTGTTGTTTATATATCCTGGGTCTGAAATTGAAGCTGAATGTACAGTTCCAACACTTGACACTCACTTCCTGACCTACCAGCTCAGAGGAAGCTGACAACATGGCAGGGCACCACTGGCACATTTTGTCTCTGATCTGAGAGCAGATAGTCAGGAGAACTGAGACTTGCTTCTAAAGCAGACAAGAGAAAAGAGGAACTAGAACTAAAGAGAGAAATGGGAAGTCGAAACTAGAATTAATTAATGAAAACAAAAAGGAAAAGAACATGCTGTAATAAGACTGCATAAACCATGCTCACTGCTGTAATCCACCAAAAAGATATCAGTAAAAATGACTTTAGCTGAAACAGTTATCACATGGAGAAGGCATTTGGCTGGGCAGTCTGGTGCAGTCTACAGTCTGGTGCGGACCTTATTATCTGCCCAGGGAGTTCTCTACAGTTTTTATCCCAGCGGTCTACATTCCAGAACTCCCACCCGGACAGAGTGTTCATAATCACCGGAGATTTCAATCATGCAAATCTCAAGTCAATTCTCCCTAAATTTCATCAACATGTGGACTTTGCAACGAGCGGGGGGAAACATGCTGGAAAATGGCTGGCGCGTACAGAGCGGAGCCCCGCCCCCACCTCGGACACTCAGACCACATCTCTGTTCTGCTGATCCCAGCGTACAGACCCATCGTCAGGCGTGTGAGGCCCACCCTGAAGCAGGTAAAGACCTGGCCCACAGGAGCCATCTCTGCTCTGCAGGACTGCTTTGAACACATCAACTGGGACATGTTTAGGGAGGCTGCAACCTATGGTGACTCCATCAACCTGGAGGAGTACACAGCTTCAGTGACTGCCTACATCAGCAAGTGCATTGAGGATGTTACTGTCTCCAAGTTCATCATAACACGACCCAACCAAAAGCCATGGATGACCGCGGAGCTGCGCAGACTCCTGAGAACCCGGGACAAGGCCTTCAAGTCAGGGGATGAGGCCGCCCTAAGCACAGCGAGGGCAAACCTGTCTCAGGCCATCAGAGCAGCAAAGCGAGCTCACGCACAGAGAATCCATGGCCACTTCAGAAACACCAGTGACATGTGGTGCATGTGGCAGGGCATTAAGGCCCTCACCAACTACAGGACCTCTCCACCTGCCTGTGATGGTGACTCCTCCCTCCCAGATGCGCTGAACCGTGTGAAGATGAGGCAGCTTACAGAGAGGAGAAAGAACAGCTGACGGACTGGTGCAGAATCAATAACCTGTCTCTGAATATCGACAAGACTAAAGAGATGGTTGTTGACTTCAGGAGACCATGTTCCACTGAATATCAACACCTCACCTGTGGAGATGGTCCAGAGCACCAAGTTTCTTGGTGTTCACATAACCGACAATCTCACGTGGACCCTCAATACCAACTCCATCACTAAGAAAGCCCAGTAGCGTCTCTACTTCCTACAAAGACTGAGGAAAGCCCATCTCCCACCTTCCATTCTGACCATCTTCTACAGAGGAACCATCGAGAGCATCCTGAACAGCTGCATTACTGCTTGGTACGGGAACGGCAACATCTTAGAGTCCCTACAACGGGTGGTGAGAACAGCTGAGAAGATCATCGGTGTCTCTCTACCCTCTGTACAGGACATTTAAACCACTCACTGCAGCCGCAAAGCAACCAGCATTGTGGATGATCCCTCTCACCCATCCCACACTCTCTTCACCCTCCTGCCTTCCGGAAAAAGGTTCCGCAGCATACGGGCCTCCACTACCAGGATGGGAAATAGCTTCTTCCCCCGAGCCATCAGACTTTTAAACCGCTAATGTCTCCTTACCTATTATCCATCTATTCTATCATTAGATATTTATTTTCTTGTGGCACTCTGCACTTTACTGATAATGCTGCTCCAGTGCTGTCACACTGCCCAACAACCTGGGCTGCTTTGTTCTATAACACTGTCTGTTGTCTGCACTTGAAAGTGAAAGTGACAACCCTTGTCATTGCGAGGTCACAGCACAGCAGACAGTGAACCACAACGGAATTGGACCTCTGCATTTAACCCATGCACACTCAACACCGTGCAGCAGTGGGCAGCTATTGAAAGCGGGGAGCAGTGACAGGGACGGCACCTTGCTCAAGGGTAACTCAGGGCAACCTATTGGAAAGGGGTTCAAACCCCTTCCCAATCCTCCGATCATGTGGCCAATGCCCGAACCACTAGGCCACCATGTTGTCTGTGTCTTATGTTGTGTCTGATGCTGTCTTGTGTCTTGTGTATAGCACCAGGGTCCTGGAAGAACGTTATTTAGTTTCACTATGTACTGTGTATGTGGCTGAAATGACAATAAAATCCTATTTGACTTGACTTGAGGAAGAAAGAAGGAAGGGTAGGAGAGTGGAATTGAAGGTAGGAACTTGAATGTAGGCAGCATGACTGTTTAGCTTAGAAGTCTCAGAAGAGATGAGGAGGTAATAGGTAGGTATGATGTGAAAGAGAAGAATGCAGAAGCTCAGGACAGAGAGAATGATCAAATGGTGGATGTTCAAGGACAAAGACAGCAAGGTGGAATTCAGGCAGGAGTTAAAACAGGCACTGGTTGGTAGTGAAGAGTTACCAGATGATGGGCAACTACTGCTGATATGGAAAGAATGATAGCTGGAAAAGTGCTCAGTGTGACTTCTGGACAGAAGAAGGATGATAAGGAAACCTGGTGGTGGAACACAGAAGTGCATATAAAAGAAGAACAAAGAAAATGACAATGAAGAAGTGGGATATTCAGGGAGATAAAGTAAGCAGATAGAAGTACAAGGAGATAAAGTGCAGAGGTGGTGAAGACTTAAGATAAGGCGATGAGTTGTGTAGTTGTATGAGAGGTTGGATACTAAAAAGGGAGGAAATTACCTTTACCGATTGTATTGACAGAGGGACAGAGCCAAGAAAGATGTAACAGTAGGTGAGGGCCATAAAGGATAGCAATGGAAACATATTCAAAAGTGATCAGGACATGTTGTGCAGATGGAAAGAATACTTTGAGGGGCTGATGAACATCAGACATGTTTATTTGTAAATGTTGGGTTGTTTGTTTATTATTCCCACTTTAATAGATGAAAATAAACTGGAAAAATTTTAGTTTTTCATTTAGTTGCATAATAATTCTGCACACTAATAGTTGTCTAATTATTGTGCACACATAGGTATTCCCCTGAGAATGTTCACACTCACATTTCCTTTGTAAAACATTCAGGTTTATGGGTTACTAACATTTTGGATTGACTGATAATTGTTTGTTCCATATTAACATTAATCCTCAAAACACTCACATTGTGCACACGATGTATAGAGGGATCAAGCTGATCAGCCACAACATGAAGAGCATTCAATATGAGAGGGCACTTACTTCAGCACACTCAGCCTACTTATCCACATTAATAGAGTTCAATAAAAATAATCCTAGAATTTTTTCAATACAATATCTACACTTACAAAGAACCATGGAGGAGCTGAAAGTCTGCCATGCACAATAGTGATAATTTAATGGATTTCTATCGCAATAAGATTGAAATATTGTGGCAAGAAATCCTAAACCAAATAACAAACCCCCTACGCCCAGTGCCCATGAAAGAGCAGAGATCAAAACTTAATACCAATAGAGGTTAGTCTACATGAATCCAGTTTGCAGATCGACCTCATCTCAGCTATTTCATCTTACAAATCCTCTGTTTGCATCCTGGATTCAGTCCCTACCAGACTACTTAAATAGGTAGTACCAGTAATAATCAGGCCTTTATTAGAAATAAAAAACTCGGCTCTCAACCTATCCAGAGCGCCTCTCAACTGGGCTATGTGCCAAAAGCATTCAAAATGCTACTTTACTTATGTAACCTTATCTTGATCCATTCAAATTAACAAATTATCAAACAATTTCTAACTTGCCATTTATATCTAAGATTCTGGAGAAAGCTGTGGCCCAGCAGTTGACCAACCACTATTAATTTGTAAATGTAAATAATGCAATGTCAGTTCATACAAAAGTAAAATTATGGAGTCATGCAAGGTCCCCTACTTTTCATATTATACATGCTCCCTCTGGGTTCAGTTATCTGGAAACATGGAATCAACGTCCACTGTTACGCTGATGACACACAATCATATACTTCAGCCAATTCAGATGATAAACTTAAATTATAAAAGAGGATTGCATAAGAAATATATAGAATGGATGTCACTCAGTATTCTTACATTAAATTCTGAAAAGACAGAGGTTCTTTTGCTAGGCCCAAAAATTGCTGGAGACAAACTTTCAGGTTTAGACTTTGCTAATTTTACAGATAATCCTGGACCTACTGTCAAAAGCCTGGGTGTCACAACTGACTCTGATCTATCTCTAGACACACACATTGGAAATGTTACTAAAATCACTTCCTTTAACCTTAGAAACATTGCTAAACTTACATTACTTGTTGTGAGCCAGTGCTGTGTCACTGAACCTGTCCTGTTCACTACCACTCACCAGCACAAAGAACACATCACCTTCCTTCTCACTGACACGCCCCATAACCCCATCGTCTTAGGCTTGCCTTGGTTGCGACGCCACAACCCGGTAATCAACTGGAAGATGGGTTCGGTTCTCAGGTGGTCAGAAAAGTGTTACCTGGAGTGTTTCCACACATCACCCCAGCAATCTCTTCAGGAGGAGATCCCAGCCCTGGGGAAACTACCGGAGCAAGACGGTGGCCAGCAAAAACCTGGGCCGTCACTCTTCCACCACACCGTGAGTATGATTGTGCTATTAATCTCCTACCAGGAGCCAACCTTCCCAAGGGGAGGCTCTTCTTGTCCCAACCAGAACTGAAGGCCATGGATCAGTATCTTGATGAGGCCCTGGCCCAGGGACACATTTGACCATCCTCCTCTTCAGTGCGGGTAGGATTCTTCTTTGTCAAAAAGAAAGATGGATCTTTATGCCCGTGTTGATTACCGTGGCCTTAATAATATTACTATCAAGGACTGGTATCCCCTCCCTCTCATCTCATCTGCTTTTGACCAGCTCGGCAGGGCTCGATTTTTTACTCCACTCCGCTCAGCCTACAACGTGGTTCGCATCCGTCAGGGGGATGAGTGGAAGACCGCTTTCCTGTCACCCAGGGGCCTATTTGAGTGCCTGGTTATGCCTTTTGGACTGGCCAATACCCCAGCAGTTTTCCGAAGGTTGGTCAATGATGTTTTGAGGCAGTTCGTGGGGCATCGCCGAGGTTGGGGCTGGCAGTACCTGGTGGACTGGGAGGGGTATGGGCCCGAGGAGCGGTCTTGGGTGCCCTTGGGGACTATCGCTGACTGCTCCCTGGTCACTGACTTTCACCGGCTTCATCCCTCTGCTCTCGGGCGCCAGGTGTCAGCCGTAGGAGGGGGGCTCCTGTTATGAGCCAACACACCTGAAGGCGCTCTGTAATTATCAAAAAAGTGGAACCATTGGTGGAACCTCTGCAGCAAGAGGGAATAGTCAAGTCAAGTCAAGTCAAGTCAAGTAGGATTTTATTGTCATTTCAGCCATATACACAGTACACAGTGAAACGAAATAACGTTCCTCCAGGACCCTGGTGCTATACACAAGACAAGACACAACACAAGACAACATAAGACACAACACGGGGCAACAAGTGCGGACAAGACAGACAAGACAGACAACAACAGACGGCACGACAGACAGTACATTCATCCGTGGAAGGCTGCAGTGTTGTGGAACAAAGCAGCCCAGGCACATTATGGTGTAGCAGTGTGGTGGAGCGGTGTTACTGTATTTAAAGTGCAAGAGTGCAACACGAGATAAATAAATAAATACAGAATGAAAAGTGGAGGAAGTGGTGGGTGAAGTGTTGGGTTTAAGAGGTTTGTATTATTGGTGGGTTTTTAAGAGTCCATGATATTGGTGGTTCCAGAGTTCAACAGTCTGATGGCCAGGGGGAAGAAACTATTTCCCATTCTGGAAGTGGAGGCCCGTATGCTGCGGAACCTTTTCCCGGATGGCAGGAGTAGAGAAGAGAGTGTGGGAAGGGTGGGAGGGATCATCCACAATGCTGGTTGCTTTGCGGATGCAGCGAGCGGTGAAAATGTCTTGTACAGAGGGCAGAGAGACCCCGATGATCTTCTCAGCTGTTCTCACTACCCGTTGTAGGGACTTGCGGTCTAAGACGTTGCAATTCCCGTACCAGGCAGTAATGCAGCCGCTCAGGATGCTCTCGATGGTTCCTCTGTAGAAGATGGTGAGGATGGAAGGTGGGAGATGGGCTTTCCTCAGTCTGCGCAGGAAGTAGAGGCGCTGCTGGGCTTTCTTTGTGATGGAGCAGGTGTTGAGGGACCACGTGAGGTTGTCGGTGATGTGAACACCAAGAAACTTGGTGCTCTGGACCAACTCCACAGGTGAGGTGTTGATGATAAGTGGAGTGTGGTCCCGACGTGATCTCCTGAAGTCAACAACCATCTCTTTAGTCTTGTCGACGTTCAGAGACAGGTTGTTGGTTCTGCACCAGTCCGTCAGCTCTTGTATCTCCTCTCTGTAAGCTGCCTCGTCTCCACCGCTGATCAGACCCACCACGGTTGTATCATCAGCGAATTTGATGATGTGGTTCGAGCTGTGCTTGGCTGCACAGTCGTGGGTCATCAGTGTGAACAGCAGTGGGCTGAGCACACAGCCCTGGGGGGCTCCTGTGCTCAGTGTGATGGTGTTGGAGGTGCTGCTATTGATCCTGACTGACTGGGGTCTCCCAGTCAGGAAGTCCAGGATCCAGTTACAGAGGGAGGTGTTCAGGCCCAGCAGCCTCAGCTTCTCACTCAGGTGCTGAGGGATGATGGTGTTGAATGCTGAACTGTAGTCGATGAACAGCATTCTGACGTAACTGTCCTTTCTGTCAAGATGAGAAAGGGCCAGATGGAGGGTGGTGGAGATTGCATCGTCCGTTGAACGGTTGGGACGATACGCAAACTGCAGGGGGTCTAGTGAGGAGGGGATCTGGGACTTGATGTGCCTCATGACCAGCTTCTCGAAGCACTTCATGATGATGGGTGTGAGTGCGACGGGACGATAGTCGTTGAGGCAGGAGATGGATGGTTTCTTAGGCACTGGAATGATGCTGGTGGTCTTGAAGCACCTTGGAACAACAGTGGTGCTCAGAGAGGTGTTGAAGATGTCAGTGAGAACAACTGCCAGCTGTTCTGCACATCCTCTGAGCACTCGACCTTGAATATTGTCTGGACCGGCAGCTTTCCGTGGGTTGACTCTGAGAAGAGATCTTCTCACCTCGGCTGTGGTCAGACGGAGAATCTGGTCATTCGGAGGAGGGGTGGTCTTCCTCATTCTCGTGTCGTTCGCTGCATCAAACTGTGCGTAGAAGTGGTTCAGCGCATCTGGGAGGGAGGGGTCACCGTCACAGGCAGGTGGAGATGTCCTGTAGTTGGTGAGGGCCTGGATGCCCTGCCACATGCACCGTGTGTCACCAGTGTTCTTGAAGTGGCCATGGATTCTCTCTGCGTGAGCTCGCTTCGCCGCTCTGATGGCCCGAGACAGGTTTGCCCTCGCTTTTCTTAGGGCGGCCTCGTCCCCTGACTTGAAGGCCTTGTCCCGGGTTCTCAGGAGTCTGCGCAGCTCCGCGGTCATCCATGGCTTTTGGTTGGGTCGTGTTATGATGAACTTGGAGACAGTAACATCCTCAATGCACTTGCTGATGTAGGCAGTCACTGAAGCTGTGTACTCCTCCAGGTTGATGGAGTCACCGTAGGTTGCAGCCTCCCTAAACATGTCCCAGTCTGTGCGTTCGAAGCAGTCCTGAAGAGCAGAGATGGCTCCTGTGGGCCAGGTCTTTACTTGCTTCAGGGTGGGTCTCACGCGCCTGACGATGGGTCTGTACGCTGGGATCAGCAGCACAGAGATGTGGTCTGAGTGTCCGAGGTGGGGGCGGGGCTCCGCTCTGTACGCGCCGGCCAGGTTTGTGTAAACACAGTCCAGCGTGTTTTCCCCCCTCGTTGCAAAGTTCACATGTTGATGGAATTTAGGGAGAACTGACCTGAGATTTGCATGGTTGAAATCTCCGGCAACAATAAATAATCCGTCTGGGTGGTAGTTTTGGAGTCCGCTGATAATTCCATAAAGTTCAGCCAGCGCGCTGTTAGCATTAGCGCTGTTAGCACTAGCGCTGGGTGGGATGTATACCGCCGAAATAAACACTGTAGAGAATATATAGAACATTGCAATGTGTAGTGGGTGTGTTGGCGTTTTGGTTCCCTATGTGGTGCCTCCTGGAGTTCGAACTGCTTTCATGTGAATCACAGTTAAGATGATTACCTTATGTGTATTGTTCAACCCTGCCAGGTAGTAGTTGTTAGTGGTTAGCAGTTAGCAGCTAACATTAGCCTCCACGCTAATATCCTTTGTTAATTTTCAGGTTCCAGTGTATTCAGGTAGATCCTCAGTGTTCTCGTTCGGGTTTAGAATGTGATTCTACGTCACCTGTTAGTCCGGATGTCTCTGTGTTTGTTTCCCTTTTCTCTATGTTTGAGTTAGTGTGTTCATGCACAACTGTGGTGTTTGGATGTCTCTGTTTCCCTTTTCCCTAATGCGTGAGCTAGTGTAGGAACCTTTAAGGCGGTGGTGTTTGGGTGTCTCACTAATAAAGTATTATATTTTTGTTCATATTCCTACTCACACTTCCATCCATCCATTTTCTGCCGCTTGTCCCAAATGGGGTCGTGGGGGAGTGCTAGCGTCCAACCCAGCGCACACAGGGCGAGGGACACACCCTGGACAGGTCGCCAGCCCATCGCAGGGAGGAGCGGGACGGGGACGGCACCTTGCTCAAGAACACCTCAGGGCAACCTATTGGGAAGGGGTTCAAACCCCCAATCCTCCGATCACGTGGCCAACGCCCTAACCACTAGGCCACCGCTGCCCCTACTCACACTTCATGATGCAGAAATATTGAGTCTTGGTTCCTCCCAAGGTTTCTTCCTCCTGTTTTAGGGAGTTTTTCCTTGCCTCTGTCGCTCTCAGCTTACTCACTTGAGGCTCGGAATCGGATTCTGTAAAGCTGCTTTGTTACAACAACAGTTGTAAAAAGTGCTAAATAAATAAAACTGACCTGACTTGATTAGTCTGGTTGACTATACTGTACTGTTTGCCTCTGGCTGTTGTAAGTCTTTCTGGATAAGAGTGTCTGCTAAATGATGTAAATGTAATGTAATGCAATGTAATGTAATGTGAATATAAATGAGCAGGTTTCTGAGGCAGGGGATGGACCAGTAGAAGGAGGACATTCTTTGGTCCTGATTAGAAAACCACTGAAAACACTGCATGGAGCTAAGTAGAAAAGCCCATATAGGTACTGTTAACCACAAACGCAGCAGTCAAAGTAAGTGGGATAAGAAGGTGATGAACTTCTACCATAGTGGTCTACACTGCCGGGCTAAAAAAAAGGAAAAAAAGCCAGAAGAGCAGGTTAAAAGCACATGAAAATTGGACCAGCACACAGGTTGTAACTACTTTCAGTTCTGACAATCATTCTGAGGTACCTGACACAAACAACTTTATTGTATATTGGGAGAAGGATGCTGAGGATAGAGCTGTCAGGCAAGAGGAGAGGAAAATGCTTTGATGGAGGAAGATGCAGAGGACTAGAAGAAATGGAAACAAATAGGCCACTGTGGCAACCACTGACTGGAGCAGCCGAAAACATTATTTACAATACCTACATATGTTTTAGTTTTTGCATTTACTTACATACATTGTACTTTTTGTGTTTGTTGTACTTAAGTAACTAATAGTGAAACCTTTGTCACTGAAATCTTTCAGAAAAAGGGAATATTGACTGTAAGAAACTATAAGAAATGTAAATAAATGAAGAAAAATGTACTCTTATTTTACTCTCTTATTTTAAATAACTTCTTTATTGATACATATGAATATCCTTCCATTCCTGACTGCAGCTGACAAACTTTTAAAAGAAGAGTAAAACAAACTATATTAGAGTTTGACGTGAACGGGTAGCTGTGCACCCAGAGCATGTGTATGTGTGCGTTTGTGTATGCTTGTGTGTTTGAGGATGGCCATCTGGGCTCATAAAACAACCTTGGCAACAGAAACACTGTAGAACTACTGACAAATCATACTAACGGTGGTCATAATTGCGTGCTAAGCAAATAGTGGTGGTTATAGCAGCTGTGCCTACAGTACAGCCAAAGAGAGCTGCCTCAGTGTATGATGTTGGGGAACAGACCATTTTTTTCATACAGCCTTAATAATGCATGAATCAAATTCTCAAATACAGATCCAGGAAAAGTAAAAAAAATTGTTCGCGTTGGCGGGCATATCCTGCCTATGCTAATTAGTGACCAAGAGATGAATTATCAAACCACTTGTAATGGACAAATCTAAATTGCTTCAGTGAACAGCTGATAACTGTTGTACTGATTAAACTACTGCAAAAAACAAACAAACAAACAAAAAAAACTGCAAATGTATATACTTAGTGCACTTTTACATGATGACTACCAGGGCTTTGTCCATAAAAAAAGAATCAGAATCAGTGAACTGGTTAAATCAGTGAACATGTTAAGTTCAGTGTTTGTGTGATTGCATGTTTATGTTCATATTTAATAAAGTCTCACTGGAAATACAGTGTGCTGTATTTCCAGTGTTAAAGTCTTTAAAACTTGAGTACATTAGATGGCCTAGAAATCCCAGAGTGACTCTAAATTCATGGTTCTTCTCAGTACCTGATTAGATAACTGGCTCTGGAGGTGGGATCCAGAAAAGAAGAAAAGAGGATGGCCAAAGAAGAGGTTTATGGATATGGGGAGAAACATATCCATAAGATATGATGAAGATGCAGTGGTCAGGAAGAAATTGCGGCGGTCTAGTGGTAGGATACTTGCTTATGGACCTATGGCTCAAGCGGTCCCAGGTTTGAATCCCACCTCTTGCACTACCACCACTGGGTCCCTGAGCAAGACCCTTAACCCTGAATTGCTCCAGGGGGACTTTCCCTGCAATAAGGGTATGGAAGTCGCTCTGGATAAGATCGTCTACTAAATGCCGTAAATGTAAATTGCAACAGCTGATCTGCTGTGGCAACCCTTAAAAAGAAGCAGGATGATGACTGCAGTACTGCAATAGTGCTGCCACTGCAAAACTGTAACATCATATCAAAGGTCATATTGGTCCATGCCATCCTTATCTTGTAGTTTAAGAGACCTTGATGTAAAAAAACAGTAAATAAATCCCTCATTTGAAAAAGCATATCATTAGAATATGTGTGTGTGTGTGTGTGTGAGAGAGAGAGAGAAAGAGAGAGGCAGTAAGGGAGAGAACAAGAAAGATAGAGAGAGAGAAAGAGAGAGAGTGAGGTTTTGTTGTGAATTTGAGTATCGTCAGTCACAATATGGCTTCCTGTGGCTGCAGTTGTCTCTATGAGATAAGTAACTTGTGTGTAGATTTCAGAAATTGCTGTATATAAATGAAAGTGACATCTAAGACTGAAATGTAAAAACTGCAGGGTGCACTGCATACTTTACACAATGTCACACTGTAGTCAGAAAGAAATGAATGAATTCCCTTTTATGGATTTCTGTTCATTTTAGAGCAGTACTACCATAAATTCCTTAATGTTGTCACATTAAACAGCATAAATTGTTCATTTTCCATGCTACTTTATGTAGTGTATAATAATTGTACCAGAACATACCATTCACTTTTGACTTTTTAACACATTTGCCATGAAATTGGTCACATTTATTTTTTAGCTGCTTTAAAGTTGAATAACTTTATGGCAAAGTTGCCCAGATCCTCCGAGTGGCCATCTGTTATGCGCACTGTTGTGCACTTCAGTAACATATTCATTCAACCATTCAGTCCTAAAGGAATTTAAACAAATTTTAAAGCTACAGCAGCTATAGACATAGCTGTGTTCTCTGTCTGATGCAATATTTTGTATTAATGAGTCTTCCATAAATGCATTTATAGGGGCCATATTGCACTTTTTGTTTATGTTTATTATATTTATTTTATTTCATTTTATTCCTGTACCAAACATGCAACCATTCTTAAACAACCCCTTTTCAACCCTTGAAAGAAAATATATTGTTGGAATTATTATCCCCTGAACACTGATATGTAAATGAACTTTCTCCTAATTGGCTGTTCAGACTCATGCCTCATTCAAATACAACTCTGGGCTGAAGCAATCGTAATAACATCAGCATGAAAGGCAGGTCTGTTGTGGGCTGAATAAGCACTCACTAAATCACTCTCTCCCTCACTCACTCACTCACTGATTTTCTTAGCTGCTTGTCCTGAGTTGAATCGCATGCAGTGCTGCAGCCTATTCCAGCTCTCACAGGCCGAAAGACAAGGAAGCACACTGGACAGGTCACCAGTTCATCACAGGGCAGACACAGACAAACACACACACACGCTGATCTCTGTGACTACACAAATGCACTGAATTCTTGCAGGGATGTTTTTCTAGCTGAGTTAATATACATGGTCAATATACTAATATACAGTTAATAGTTAATATACATTCATGGTATGAGCACCGTGTAAAAAAATGCTCATACACTACATCACAAGAAATACAAGAATTGTGTGTAACTCGTGTGAATGCAGGAAATAATTTTTCAACCTATTGCCTCTTGAAGCATTTAACATGAGCCACACTAACTACAGCTATGTAGATGTGCATAGAATATAGATACGAGGTATACCATCTCATAGCAGTTAATGATATATGTGCTGTGACACCTGAAGCAAACCAAGCACTGGCTCAATCTTGCTTTATAGAATGGAAGAAATGCTTTATGGTGCTGTGGGTAATTACCCACTTGGTTAATTGTAGGTGAAAAGTGGAATTTTAAATAAAGGATATTTAAATCAGTCACATTTAATATACAATCGTTAATGAAAAAGGTTTATTAAGCCTCTAAATTCTTTGTGTTGGCACTGACTTACTGTGAACAGTGAATCTGCATTTAAACCATCCAAACACACCGGAAGTGAACACACACAGGAGCGGGTGCAGGAGCAGTGGACTGCAACGCCTGAACACAGGGAGTAGTGTTCCGGGACAGTACATTGGTCAAGTGTACCTCGGGGCAACCTACTTGTCTGGGATTTGAGCTCATAACTCTGCAGTCATGGGGCCTAATCCCTAGCAACTAGGCAACCAATGCATGGAGTACTTTAAATAATACTGGCATAATGCTGATTCTGCATAACTCTTTTATATGAGCTTTTTGAAAATTGTAAATATGTTCTAATGTAACACTTTTTGCTTATCTTTATATATTGCTTTAAGTCCAGTTTTTTAACCATTCAGACTTCCTCAAAGTATTCTGCCTAACCCATGCAGTACACATTTTACTCAGCATACTAACAGTCTCATTAATTAGTCCCTGACCCAATAGCCCTTGTATTTCTGTGAACCTGGCAACTTCTAAGAACTGAGACTGCTCTTCTTTTCACATGCCCTCTCCTGCAAGTCAACGCAAATGTCATTAGTAGTGAAAATCGAATGAATACAGCTCCCTGTGAGTGCGTGTGATGTGCCCAGGTCCCAGATTAGATTAACACTCAGCAGGAAGGCTCCTATCTACAGTAAAGTATCACTTCTGCTGAATTTATCCTTTGTTACTAATGTAATATTCTTTGCCCTGAAGCTTTAGCATTACACAAGGACCCATCAATTTGATCCATAAGTGTAGTTAGAGGTATTCACTCAAGCTTATCAGACAATTCCTATTCTTCTTCTTCTTTCGGAAGGTTCCGTTTAGGGGTCACCATGATGCATTATCCATTTCCACTTCTTCCTATCCTCTGCATCTTCTTCCTTCACACCGACTGCCTCTGTACATGTCCAAAACAATGCAATATAGTGTCTCCAAACCAAAGAACCTGAGCTGAGGCTCTAATATACACGTTCCTAATACTGTCCATCCTCATCACTCCCAAAAACAAACCTCACCATCTTTAATCCTGCCATCTCCTGCTCCGCCTAAAAATCTAAAGATCTCAGATCCTAAGCGAAAGGTGTTTGTACCTGTAATTGTTAAAAAAATAAATAAATAATAATAATAATAAAATTATATATATATATATATATATATATATATATATAATTTTTATTTATTTATTTTTTTTTGACACTGCATATACTCCATGTATCTTAGCATCTATAAGATAAACTGAACAGGTTTAGGCATGTTCCTTATTCAAAGATGCTAAAAATTAGGGTTTTACCTCATTCTAGTTAAGATTAGGTTGATTGTCTCAGTATTAAGCAAGCATTCAGTTTAGAGACTTTTTTAAAGCAGTCAAAAAAAAGAAGCCATTTTAGAGGCAAAATGTTTGCTAAAATGCACAACAACATTGCATTTGACTCGGAAAGCTTTTTTCACTATTTTAAAAGTCTTAAATGTTATGAAACTCTTTACATAATTGAGTTTACATCAATGCACCGAGACGTCTCTTGGGGATAGCTATTCATCTGCTTCTACAATTTCACAAGCTGAGATGTACACTTAATCCCCGAAGCAGTTATTTTAAATGAAGTGAAAAAGGAACAATGGAAATCAAAAGAGTGAAAATCTAACAAAAAACAAAAAATATATCCCAGTTAGCAGTTTTCTTTATGGCAGTGAAATGTCACTGTTTCAAAGTTTTCAGCAGTAGTTTGCTTATTCTTACCCATTCAGACCTGACTTCAAAGAGACAGCAATGTGGCTGAGTTTGGTCTGAGTGCAGTGTCGTGGAGGAGAACTTGGCTATGTTAGACACCACACACTAGCTGTGCGGGTAGACCTGAACTCAACTGGGCACACAGAAGTCCAACAGCTGTTTTGTTCTATCCAATTCTAATTTATTTTTCTCCACCCACATAGGCCATATTCCTTTCTCTAACCTACTATTTGTCTTTATCGGAATGTCAAATATAGCAGCGATGGCTTTAGTGGGTCAGAGAAATAAACCAGGCCTGCTGAATGACACAGCTTCACTGAGTCATTTTTTTTTTGGAATGTTCTGTGCCCTCAAGACTTTTATTTACTGTCAGGCTTCCCTGGTTTGTATGAGTGTGTGTGTTTTCCTTGTCAGTGTGTTTTTGTTTACATTTGCCATGTGCTTTTGTTTTTGTCCTTCCCCTGCTCTAGTCCTGCACACCTGATTAGTGTTCATGTCTCCACCCTTGCACCAGGTGTTGTGCGTTCTATCTCTGTGATATCTACCTGTGTTTGTCTTACTCTTTGCTGGTTCTTTGTCTTTGTGATGACATTGCCTTGCCCCTCGCCTTGCCCTGTTTAAGTTTGGCTTGTGTTTTGCTAATTTAGTGTAATAAATGTAATCAAGTTTCATCCTGCCTTTAACTCTGAAATTTACTTCGAAAGCATGAAGAAAACTAAAGAAAAAGGCATTAGGCTCTATTCAGGCTGAGAGGTGCATCATGTGGCCATATGAAAAACTGGCCCATCACAGTAATGCTGCTTGTGCCAAAAATCTGGAGAATCATGGCTCCTGACTTTTCTCTAATTGTTTTCACATGGAACTCAACCTATCCAACCCATCTTCAGCCCTGTCCTGTGAGGCCATTAGAAGAGACTATTTTTGTATTTCTAAGAATATCAAAAGTCAGTTAAAAGGCATTTAAAAAATATCTATATCTATATCCAGTAACCTACATGCCTGCTGTACATACTACTCTAGTAGTCTTAGCAAGCCAATTTGAGACAATTGTTCTAAATTGTATTCATGAAGTATAGGGACTTTTGAATGCACCACTAATTTAACCACCACCGGTTGATTTTAATTTTATCCAACCTTCAGTTGATTTTTTTTTTTTTTTTATTCTACTGAAACTACTGCTTTAACTACTCTGTACTTTGAAAGCTTCAGAACCCATGACCTAATGAATAGACATTCTTCTTGATGTAACGCTGGGGTGTTGTGGGCTGGACACCGATGTGTAGCAGAGAGTTTTGAACTGAACTTTATTCAATATAACTACATACAAAATGACACTATTATGCCGAAAACCATGTGATTCAGACGTACACCTCAATGACAGATGCCCTGCTCTGACTCACTGGGACCTTTAAACCTTTGTCCAATGAGACACACCTGACATCCTTGATGGGATAGCAGGTGTGCCCAGTCAGAGCAGAGTGCTGTGACGCTTGATAGCAACATAAATCTACCTTTGGGATCTCAAATTGCACTTATTTAAATATTAATTAACTAAAATTGCTGTAAAGCCTGTAAATCCTGTAAATTAATGTTACTGAGCTAAAAGTACTGGTAAAGCCAGAGGCAAAGATTGTATAGGTCTATTTGCATTTCTGTGGTGGCTATAATTCACCCAAAGGCTATAAGTGACTTTGCAGTATTCACATACTGTGTGGGAGTTCACTAAATAGGGTAAGATTTCTGTAGTTTCTGAATAATACATATAATGACCAGTTTCAATCCAAGTAATATGGAGTTGTACAGGGAATTTCTGCAATTACGGTAGAATTAACATGTTTGCTAGCAGGAAAAAAAAATCCTGACTGACAAAAATCAACCCATCCTTGTGTAGACCTTTAATTCACTAAAGGAAAATAACTGAGAGTTTTCAAATGCATGAATGTCGATGCTACTTGGGTGGTACAACATGTCTAGAAAATGCAGTCACTTAGAAAACAAGCAAGGATCTAGCAATCATCAGAGATATGTACTTTTGAAAAAGTAGAAAAGAAGGAAGTTAAATGTTTAGGCAATGTATGACCCCTGTCCTTACAGTCTGCCAGATGGTTGCAATAAAGGAAAGTCTTTTTCTTCATACTGTGCCAGAGCTTGTGCATGTGAACAAAATTATGATGCAGTCCCAGTTACTGAGCAATTGAATGAATGGGTTTCCTGGCTCTAAAAACAGCTGAACAGTACGGTAGTTAATATATAGTTGATATGGAAGTTGCGTGAGTAGCTGGATGTATTGATTACACTATTAAGAGAATTAAGAGATCACCAGATCTCTACAGGTGGTTCCAGTAAGGCCTTTATCCATACCATTTGTGATCCCTTTCCAATGGGGTGGATATCCTTTGGTTGCTGAGAAACACCAACAAAGCCAAATAATAAACGAGTCAGAAGAGATTATGGTATAAAAGAAGGCTACATTAGCCTTGTTTCTACACTTTAAACATCCAAACCTCAGTTCAAAACCACAAACATTAAACATTTCTTAGGCGATCAAAATAAAAATAACAATTTAATAAAATAAAAAATGAGGAACTCTTGCTTTAAGTAATGTAGATAATGCTGGTGGACATTTTAAGTTCAAATGTAAACTTTATACCTATGAAGAAAAAAAAGGATATAATCATAAGCACAAAGATGTTTGCAGAAGAAGAAAATTAACAGAATGAACAGAATGTTTTAAAGTGATCTCACTTAGTAAATAACACTACATATTTGGTTGCATCTCCAACCCTCTGACACCAAATTGTGGGTTTCTTCTTTATTTATTTCAGTTGTGGTTGTTCCCAGGGGTTTCTCTCTTCAGTCTCCTCATAACAAGATGAAATGCACTGGGTTAAGATCTGGTGGTTGACTTTCAAAAGTCCAAAAGCCGGTTTCTCCCCAATAAGGTCCTCAGTTAACTTTGTAAGTGTTTTAAATCATTGTCTTGCTGCATAATAGAAGTTTCTCCTGATTACTTTGAATATATTCCTCTGTAAATAGCTCCTTAGCCATAACACCACCTCCACCATGCTTCACAAATGTGGCAGTGGTGGCCTAGTGGTTAGGCTCGCAGGATTGCGGGTTCAAACCCCTTATCAGTAGGTTGACCTGAGGTACCCTTGAGCAAGGTACCGTCCCTGTCACTGCTCCCTGGGTGCTTTCTTAGCTGCCCCCTGCTGCATGGGTTAAATGAAGAGGTCCAATTTTGTTGTGGTTCACTGTGTGCTGTGCTGTGTCCTTGCAATGACAAGAATAGTCACTTTCAAAATAAGCTTTGTATGCTTTTATGAATTTTTTTTTCCTCCACACTTCCCAACACAGGATCGGGGGTTCGAACCCCTCCCCAATGGGTTGCCCTGAGGTACCCTTGAGCAAGGTGCCGTCCCCGTCCCGCTCCTCCCTGCGATGGGCTGGCGACCTGTCCAGGGTGCGTCCCCCGTCCTCGCCCTGTGTGCGCTGGGTTGGACACCAGCACTCCCCCCCGACCCCGTTTGGGACAAGCGGAAGATAATGGATGGATGGACTTCCCAACACTTTTATGAAGATAAATCTTTCATGTCCATAGAACGTTGTGTCTCATCTCTGTACATTTTTAGTGCATTCTATTGCATTATATTCTCCATTTTATATATAATATTATAATCTCCATATTTCTGCTCTTAAAGTCTTCATATAACAGTGGAATGTGATACCTCCACCCTGGTCTGTAATGGGCACTGACTTGTTTTGGGGGTTTCTTTACCACAATCACAATTTGTCTGTCATCTGCAGTTGTTGTTTTCTTTAACCAACATACTGATGTTTGTTGTTCAGACCACCAGTGGTTTCCTCTCTGTCCAAACAGTTTAAATAGTTATACTGGTTTTGCCAAATGTTTCTGCAAGGATTTTAATGTTTTTTCCCCTCTTTACTTCAAAATAGTATGTTTACCCCCATAGACTTTTATACTTTATGTAAGAAATTGCAAAATTGTACCTAGGGTTAGGAGGGTGTAAGAGTAACCGATGTCCTAATTGGTGGTATAAGTTTCACACAGTAGTTATCATGAAGGTAAAGAAGCTTCTCAGGGACAAGGGAAAAAACTGGAGAGCCAAAGCAAAGATCTGAAACATCCCTACCAGTATAACTGTCAGTTCATGGAACTGTCTCCAGACATGTAAGAATTCACATCAGAACTGTTTTGAAAGAGTATACTCCAGTCAGACAAAATAAAGACAGAACTATTTGGCAACAATTCAGCTAGTAATGTTTGGCAAAATAAGGGTTCTACCCAAGAACATGGAATCCACAGAGAAATACAAATGTGGGAATATCATTAGCATCTTTGTTCTTGTCTTTCCTAATTGATTGATTGATTGATTGAATGCTTGATTGATGGTCCTTGTCAATAAATGTTCAACAATAAATGTTCATTAAACATATCTGTAATAATGCATACAAATGGGGACAAACATGTTGTTAACCTTACTGCTCATTGAAACAATACTTAAAAAATAGTTAAGATATACTGCATTCTCTTTTTTGTTTAAGGACCTAAGGCGTAAGAAAAAATATACTAAATATACCTAAACACATAATTTTCAGACATTATCTTATCATGGACTAATGTATTACAATTTTAAGGTAAAAGCTTGTATAAATGTTGTATAATGGAAGCAAAACACAACCCCCCCCCACACACACACACACAAAATATAGAGGGATTAAAGAATATTTATGGTATAGAAATAGTTGTGAGGGGCAGCGGTGGCCTAGTGGTTAGGGCGTTGGCCACGTGATCGGAGGATCGGGGGTTTGAACCCCTTCCCAATAGGTTGCCCTGAGGTGCCCTTGAGCAAGGTGCCATCCCCGTCTCACTCCTCCCTGCGATGGGCTGGCGACCTGTCCAGGGTGCGTCCCCTGTCCTCGCCCTGTGTGCGCTGGGTTGGACTCCAGCACTCCCCCGCGACCCCGTTTGGGACAAGCGGCAGAAAATGGATGGATGGATGGAAATAGTTGTGTTTATGATATGAGGAACATTGATTTGTGTAGGAAGCACAAGCAGATTTGCTATGGAATATGTAGTATTAGTGACACTGTGTAAATAGGTAGGTGAGTTCTGATTGAATTGGCCCAGTGCAACAGTACAAATCCCACTATATGCCACAAAGCTTTCTTTCAGCATAACTTTTTTTGATAACATTTTCCTAATATTCATAACTACTCTGGAGCTGAACACCTTCACATCAGGCAGTCACTATTGTTAGTATGTAACTTCTCTAATGTGGTCAGTCATTTAACAGCTACAACCCATGTCACTGGCAACCACAATTAAAGCGTGCTGTTGCTAATGATCCTCTCTGATATAAATACAATTATAATACAATTGATTACACAACAGAGACACTTGTTAAGCACCAACACAGAATGGATCTTCCTTATATTTTTGCCCTTGTCAAAGAGGATCTTATGTTGGGGTTATACAGTTTACATGCCTGTTGTTCTGCTGCTCGTTTCAAAATAAAGGACATTAAAATGGACCAGATTTTATCTTGTCAAGACATTGTTCACTGTTGCATGTTTTAAATAAGGTTTAGCCTTATTTGCTTAAAGCAACAGTGGTCTACATGCAAACTTTATTAATCTTATGAAAAATAGTCTTTGCAAACAGCTTGAAGTTTTTAGGGCCTCTGTTGTCTCCAGGCAACAGCAAGAGAGAACTGCATTCCATTGGCGTGGGCGGGCCACTCATTAGAGCAGGCTTGTTTTCTTATCGAGGCAAGCTCAATAGGGTGGAATGGATATGGAAATTAACCCCTTGCTTGGGAATGGCTGAGCTATAATCTCCAAAGCAATTTGAACAGGCCAGTTCATGCAAGCTTGCATCTCTATGGGCAAAGTCTGAGAAATCTGAACGGCTGAGAAGCATGCATGCATATTCAAGCTGTGCAGTTCAGCTGAAATGTTGTCTGTGGACAACGGCTGACTGGTTTGAACAATATGCAAACAAACAAAGAAACATACTGCACAGTACATAAATGATTCTTTATAGGACAATACAGTGATTAAATTTCTTGGGGAAAAAAAGCATGAAAAAATGAATAATTACCAAATAATTCAAATACATGTTATGCTCATATCATCAGAATAACAAATATATTTAGGGTGAATATAAAATAAAGGTAGTTTAATTTTCATCACTGATCTCCTGTGGCTTTGTCTGCACACACCAATCAACCACAGCATTTAAAGCACTGACAGATGAAGTGAGCAACATTGTGGCACCGCTCAACAACAGTGGGACCTCTGAAAGGATGGGCAGGAAACAGGCAGAATTCTGTAAAGCTGATTTGCTAAAAGCAGGAAAAATGGGAAAGTGAGAAAAGATTTGAACATGATTAACCCAGTTTTAACGGCTAGAGTCAGAACAGTGCACAGCAGCTTGCTGTGTGTGGGGCTGTGTAGCTGACTAGTCAGAATGTCCATGTTGACCCCTGCTCATTGCTAAAATTTTCGACAATGGCAAAACAACGTGACCATCAAAACTGAACCATGAAGCAGAGAAAGGGGCCATGGTCTGATAAATCATTTTTACTTTAACATATTTTGCATAGCCAGGTGCCAGATGGCAACAGGATGCACTTTGGGAAGGAGGCAAGCAGGCAGAGGTAGACTGTTGCTCTAGGCAATTATATACATGGAATTCTTGGGTCTATTGATGTGAGTGTTATTGTGAGACCACCCACCATCAAATGCACCTTGCCACACTGTAGAGATGTTTAGGAATGCCTCCAAACCCCCAGTTCTCAGTGCAATCAAGTATCAGTGAGGTGCACTGAAAAAAAAAGTCAGATCCATCAAGACCCCACATCACCAGTTACAGGTCTTAAATTATCCACTGCTAATCTCTTTGTGCTAGACACCACAGCACAGCTCCAGAGGTCTTATGAAGACAATACAAAATATTAAGCAGTAGAGGTTTTAACACATGACTGGAAAGTACATTGTGATAAGTGCAATGTTTATTTTTACAACACTACTAATATACATTTAAATTGCAGCACAAATCTATGATGATAACTATAAAAAAGGTAGATAAACCTTCTATTTAGTTGCCCATTTAAGTGTAGTTGCAAATAGTAAAATCATTTATACCAAAAACAAAAACAAGAAAGTCTCTCAACTTCCAAGCCAAAAAATAAAGTATTTAATACAAATGTTTGCGACTTTTGTGAAAAAGCCTTGCCAGTTTGAAGTTTTTCTCTCCTTTTAAATCAACAAAAGCAAGAAAAAGAGTTGAGAGTTAATGGGGATAAGTATTTGAGATTAAACATTAGTAGGAGATTAGCAGGCATCTGGGAGGACATTTCAGCAGTGTTTCTTTAACTTAAACTGCTCAGATGAATGTGATTCATGGTTTCCTGTGTGAAGCTTTTACCCCTGATACATATCTGAAGGAGGTCAAGCTGACCCAGCCCCAGAACAAAGTAAAGCAGCTCTTTTTATAGCCCTGCACTTTTTAATTTCGTGCTGGTTTTGTAGTCTTAAGATTGGACCCAAAATTTATCTTTTGCTTTGACTCTTTGATGCTGCAAAATGATAATTTGTTAGGTATAACAAAATAATACCTTGACTACAGTGGGCTTTCCTCATGATATTTGATGCTGATTAATTGCTAACTTGTCAATGCATAGTGATAGGTTGGGGCATTTGTACAAGGGGCAGCGGTGGCCTAGTGGTTAGGGAGTTGCCCCTGCATCGGAAGATTGTGGGCTCGATTCCCTCACCAGTAGGTTGCCCTGAGGTACCCTTGAGCAAGGTACCGCCCCCCTCACTGCTCCCCAGCACTTTCAATAGCTGCCTACTGATGCATGGTGTTTGCATGAGTTAAATGCAGAGGTCCAATTTTGTTGTGGTTCACTGTGTGCTGTGACCTTGCAATGACAAGGGTTGTCACTTTCACTTTTCACTTTCAAAACTAATCACAATAAGTAATAACAATACTGGCACATCATTCATTTTCCTGAATAATATTACTCTTGCCTAGTTTATTTGCGTATGAGAAAATTTTTTAATAAAATGTACATATCATACATGTACATATCAAGAGTACATATCATATGCACACAGCTACGTTATTTAAAAGCATAAACCTCAGAGAATGCATGTCTAGCTAAACTAGACTGAAAACAACCATTGTTTTCTATCTTACTGTGTTTTAATGCTTAATACCAAGACGTTAAGGCTGTTATTGTACATCAGAGAATTCAAATTTAGCTATTTTTGGTATTTTCCAGCCTATTTATAAAACCACAAACAAACTATGTAATGAAAGTGAAGTGAAAGTGACTATTCTTGTCATTGCAAGGTCACAGCACAGCACACAGTGATCCACAACGAAATTGGACCTCTGCATTTAACCCAAGCACCCAGGGAGCAGTGACGGGGACGGTACCTTGTTCAAGGGTACCTCAGAGCATCCTACTGGTGAGGGGTTTGAACTCACAATCTTGCGATTCTGTGGCTCAAAACCTGGTGTCACCGCATACCTTCATGGTACTGTGGCCCTGCCTCAACAGGTCAAAGCTGTTCTGGCAGCACAAGTGTCCCAAAACAATTTTGTTGGTCTGATTGGTGCATAAAATGGTATAGATGACAAATACCCATATGTGCCTATATTTCATATGTATCTAAATAAAACAAACCCTATATGTGCTTTCATTCTGGAGATTTCCCCTTGGGTTTAATTCAAATGCTTTCAACAGAAAATGCTTCAGGTCACTACACAAGGTTACACTGTTCCCAGAAACCTGTTCCCAGAAGTTGAAATAAATGCTTTTTAAGCAAATATTGTAAACGTCTCTAGAAATGTTTCAGTTCAAAGAGCATGCACAGATTTGTCCAAAAGCATTATAACCATGCCAAAACTTTGAAATCAACAGTATAAATCATTTTGTGCTACTTTTTGCTGAAGGAGAGAACTTTTCCCCAATAATGTCAGCTTCATACAGGAAAGGAAAGAAAGAATATAGTTTTAGAGAACTGAGAAAACTGAGTGAAATCAGTGTGTGTGTGTGGGTGGGTGAGAGAGAGAGAGAGAGAGAGAGAGAGAGAGAGTTTGCTGGCTCACCTCTTCCTGACTAACTCTCATTATGTTTCCAAATCCTTCTGATCAGCTTCAGCCAATCTGCTGATGTGAGAAAAAGAACATCCACGTCTATCTCTGTGCACGCAAGCATGCACACACAGATAAACACACACACACACTGTTTCAAAAACAAGCTTGTAAAGCCTTTAGAATTTTTATATCATCATCAGATTTTCACATACAGTCCTAAACATAAATAAATAGGTTTCAGTTAAACAAACAAGATAGAAAGTTTTTTTGTGTGATCTATTTATTAAGGAAATATATATATGTGTAGCAAAAGTATTTAGACCTTCAGCTCTGGGGTGTAGGTAGGTTTCTTAAGATGAACAACGTCCTAGCAACTGCTGAAAATGCATACAAGCATAATATGGTGTCTGATCAAAATCTTACTAGACCAGTGGCCTAGTGATTAGGAAGCTGGCCTCAAAAGCTGAAAGTTGTGGGTTCGAATCCCAGACAAGTATCCCTGAGATACCCTTGAGCAAGGTATCATCCCCAGCACTGTTCACTGGGTGCTTTAAAAAGCTGCCCCCTGCTGCACAGTGTGTATGGGTAAAAAGCTGAATTTTGTTGTGTCTCAATGTGTGCTGTGCTGTTTCACAATGAGAAAAAACAGTCACTTTCACTTTCTTTTTTCTATACACATAAAAGTCTAAAACATGCTGCTACAGTCAAAATTCACTCTTGTACTAGGCCTGCATGCTCCTGCGTTTATGCACCAATGATTGTAGACTGCATTTGACTGCATGGCTAAATCCTTCAAGATCTGTGTCAAATTTGATCATGTGGGCAAAAGAACATCCAATCCTAGTGCAGCCCTGGTTGATACCCCCCAAATTCTCTGAAATAAATTAAAGAAATAAGGTACTAATGAGTGAAAGTGCTTCACTGATCTCAGTTACACTATGATATATATAAAGAATATAAAATAAGCGTTCAAGGAGCTTGTTGCTTCTGCTCAGACTACTTGAACATTTTATCAAGGTGCAATAATTAATTTTTATGGCCAATTCAAATAACATCATTAGCTCTTTAAAGGATCTGCCCTTTTTACATTCAAAAACAAACATTTAAATGGAACTTCAATATGCTGTTACTCAATATTTATCAGATTTTAAAAAGGGCAGTGTGTACAATTTCCACAGAGAGCGTGTATGTGTGATGTATGTAAAGTGGAGATATCTTTCAGTGTGATTTGAGTTTGTGTGATATTATATTTGTGTGAAGGATCTTGCTATTTCTACACAGAGAAAACTATTTTAAGAAATCGTATTCACTATGCAAGGTTTTATGATTAAATGTGCCTAATACACCTACACACCAAATGGGGAATACCCACTATAAAATGATTTCACCCCACCGCTTCATCGCTAGCAGGACGGGAAAAAATGCTGGAAAACATTTAGGGATCATGCACACATCATGCACACAATTAGGAGGTTTTAAATCAGGACTTTCTCTCAGCCAATTTAGAACCCTAATTAATTCTAATTTGTTACCTTATGTTGACTATTCAGAAGTGGGCCTGATCATCTGAGCAACTGTATTTTGTTTTTCCTGTCAGTATTGCTTTACATTAAGTTTGGGATTTGGAATAAACCAGTGTTGTGCTTGTATTTCTAAAATCAGCAAGGGAAATAAAGTAGTTAAACAAAAATTAAACTCTTTATTGAAGATCATTAGTTATTTAGTCAAGACCAATTAGCCAGCAAGTCACTTTTTTTCTTTTCTTTTTTTTTTCTCATTTCAATTTTCATGTTTGTTGCAGCATTGCCAGGTCAATCCTAAATGACTATAGTGGGCCAACAAAACCACTGAGCAAGGCAACACTCTCATTGGCCCACATTCAACAATGGCTCATTACTGCTTTGGTTTTCAAAGCTTCTTTCAGTAATGGCCTAGGCGTGCTATCTCATCATCTGATGAAGTGCACAGCTGTGACACACGCATCCTGACATCAACGCATCTCTCTGTCACTATGTATCTCTTTCTGTCTTGTTCTCAAACTCTCGTTTGCACTTTCTCATGATTCAACCAAGTATGACAGACAATGCATTAAATCTAGTGCATTATCATTATACAACACTACTCTTAACTCCATTTACAGAAGTAAATCCATTAGCATCTAATCTGTGCCAGCCTGGACATGTTAGCATATCATTTTTCTCTGATGGCTCTGATGGGCACTCATCCATGAAACACAAGGTACATGGAATACAGAAACAAAATGTACTCTGGTATGTTTGATGGAATATCATTTTTTGGTTTTAGTTTTATGGTTCAAGCTAATGTTCTGAGATTAATCTTTAAAAGTGATTCACTTGAAGGCAGCTAAAATTTTAACTTTAAATTTAATTGTAAACTAAACTAGAAACTGAAAGATAAACACAGCAAAGGGTTTTAAACGAGCATCTTTATCTGTGACATATCTATTACAGCTATTTATATTTAGCTTTAAAATATATATTGGATAAAACATCTAGATACACATAGGCATACTGTTACAGCTGAAATGTGCAGACAAAGTTCAAACACTGAATTCTGCAGTTAGCATTCCATTTCCAACTATGCTTCATGAAGAAGAATGCCATGCACATCACTTGCAGGCATTGGAAGGGTTGTCAGGATCATGCCTGCTCAGCCCAACCTGCATGTATGTGCTTGTAACAGCAACAGCTGTTGCAGCAATAAAAAAAGCTATCCACAAACATTATCTGAAATCTGAGCTCTCTGTGTCATTCCTTTGTCTTACAATAGCTTCAGATGCACCTTTTCAAAGAAGTTGCAGAACAGCCTGAAATAATCAGTTGAGCACTTTATTCTGTAGGTCCTAAAATCTGTCATCTTTAAAATTACTGAATATATTCCTTCAACGTTTAAATCCATTTATGAATTAGGCTAGAGCAAGGTTTTAAAACTCAACTCTGTCAGAGTGCTGCACCACCTCATCCAACTCTAAATCATCTGATCCAAGTCTTTGGAGCAGAGTTTTGGAGCTTCACCTGAAGCAGCGTTTTAGGGGCAGTGGTGGGCTAGTGGTTAGGTAGTTGGCCCCAGGATCAAAAGGTTGTGGGTTCATAATCCTGGACCAGTAGGGCATCCTGAGGTACCCTTGAGCAAGGTACTGTCCCCATCACTGCTCCCTGGGTGCTTTCAATAGCTGCTGTGTTTCACAAGGATAGACACTTTCAGTGTTATAAAGGCTAAAAATTAATTATCTTTCCCTTTATTTTCTTTAGTTTGGCACTGGAACTACAATGTTAATGCAACTAACCAGTACTGCAAATATATGCCACTTAATAGCATTCACTCTGAATTCAGACAGTGGTGGCCTAGAGGTTAGGCACATGGCTCCATGACTGAAGGGTTGTGGGTTAAATCCCTGACCACTAGGTTAGCCTGAGGTACCCTTGACAAGTTACTGTCCCCAATACTACTCCCCAGGTGCTGGATATGGCTGTCCACTGCTCCACTTAGGTGTGATAGATTAAATGAAGAGAAGTATTTTGTTGTAGTTCACTGAGTACTGTGCTGTGGTGTATTCAATCTTCAGAAGCCAAATAATAACTTCCACTTTAACTCATTTAAATAGTTCAACAGATTTGTCTATGTAGTTACTCCTATTGGATGCTGTTGTGTATCTATAAAAATAGACACATCGATTGTAAAGCTAAAAACAAGGATGCTAATTTGTTACTTATGCCTCAGGCACCATGGCTCATTTATTATGACTGATAATGACTTTTTGCTCAACCATAATTATGTGAAGGGAAACACTGTACTGTAAAGGCAATAAAATAGGCCAGCTAGGCCTGAGAGAAGGATCAACAGTTCCTCTGTTTTTATCAGAACAATAGTTCTGAGAAAACTTTCTCAACATTGCACACGCATACACTTTTCTCTTTCACTTCCTTATCTCATAACTGTATACCATGCCTGCATGCCCAAGCCTCTCAACCTCTAAAACACCTTTTAGACAGTATCTTCCGTACAGATCATACCAAACACTAAAACTTTTTTAGTGTCAAAACATTTTGAGAGTCATTTAGAGAAAAATATCTTAATGTCTGAGGGGGAGGAGTAATGCATAATGGGTTTCAGGTCTTGCAGAATGCAGCTTAAATGGCTGAAGCTCCCTGCAGATGTTGGGCTTATTTTAGAAACCAAATCTTCTTTGACCTGAACATCATAGTCTCGGATGATGAAAGCTGTCTCTTTGGTTTTCAAACTGACTAAAATGTTTCAGTTGCAAAGCCGGACGTTAATAAGGGATGACCAGATGCACATATAAGTACATGTGAGTTTTGATACCAGACATGGCACTTTGGGACTGATGCCAAAATATACACATTTTATAAAATGAGCTCTGAACCTCTTTGTCTCACTCTGTGTTCCTCTGTATACTCACATACACACATAGAGTTTACTAAAATTCAGGGCAGTGTGCTCAATCAGTGATAATCCTCTCTGACCAGTGGCCGGGGAGATCTCTGACTGAGCTGGAAGCCAGAGGCCAGGTCCAAACTGCTTCTGACCAGATGACATATTAGGGCTCTTATGCAAGCCACACCAGCTGTGGTCAGTGCGTATCAGGATTTAATTTTACATAATAGGAAATGGAGAAGAATTATAGACTGAGGTAGCCCTCTGGGCAGTACAGCCGTGGTCAGAAGTTTTATATGATTTGTATGTCTGAATAATCTTAATGTCATTGTGAATCCAGATCATTAATCACAAGTTTATTAATGGAATTGGATTGATTCATAAAGAGATATGTTCCCTTCCTCTTAAATAAAAAATCTGTTAATTACAGGAAAACATGACAAATTCATTATCCCTTACATTTATGGTATATTACAAACATGGCTGATAGAGATTAGGTAGAAAAGCATATTCATTTAAATAACTGAAATATACATGTCAATATACATGGACATCTCTATTTCTGTTACAATAACCTCTTGCTATAAGAGTTTTTTCATTCACTCTCACATAGTACATCTATGCATGTCATGGCAATACATCAGCTTCTTAGATAAGAAAGCCCTTGGAGTGTCCCTAATATGTTTCTCAGTGTCTTCCACAGTGTCATGGCCTTGAAACTGTGGTCAGAGAATTGTTGCCTGATCTGTTCAGCTAAGCCTCAAGCCTAAATCCTGCTCAGACCTCCCACTAATACCTGCTGTGGGCCCACATTGGACATTTAACACTCTGTTAGGCAGAAGGCATTGGCCTCTTGTATGAGAGGAGGATTTTCTCCCCCACCTCCACTTTCCTTCTCCTTTCTCTCTCATACTTTCAGCTTCTCTGCTCTTTTTCTATTTTCCAACTCCCTCCCCTTACCCTTCATTTTTCTCCCTCTGGTCCCAGGCAAAAGTTTCACAGGATTGCAGACTTCAACTAGTCTACCTGCTAACAATGTCCAAATCACCTGTGTGGCAATGTAGAGCACATCCCGCAAAGAATTCTGCACCATTAACCTTTAATCCATTCAGATTTAAAAGTGCTTTGCGTGCTTTATGCTTGCCTTGCATGGTTGCCTGGGGAAGGTTTATGCAATAGCAAAGCTCAAATTGAGTTAGCCTTAACTGAGTTCTGTATATGTTCAGCTGTGATGTATAATTGTGATGTATGAAACTAATGATAGGAAAGAGTAAATGCAGGATATTAAGGAACTTTGTTTATTGGAGAATATTTCTCATGTTCCTTTCCTGACCAAAAGAGAAATTGCTATGCAAGATATTTTCAACATAATTTCTTTAAATGTTAAATATATGTGTTAGGGCAGTGAAGGCCTAGTGGTTAGGGAGTTGGCCACAGGATTGGGAGATTGTGGATTCAAACCCCTTACCAGTAGGTTGTCCTGAGATACCCTTGAGCAAGGTACCATCCCTGTCACTGCTCCCTGGGCGCTTTCATAGCTGCCCCCTGTTTGCATGGGTTAAAGGCAGAGGTCCAATTTTGTTGTGGTTCACGGTGTGCTGTGCTGTGACCTCGCAATGACAAGAATAGTCACTTTCACATTCTACAGAGCTATACTTATATGCCACCCAGAGCTGAAGATGGATGACAACACTAATTTCTAATGTTTAAGCTAAATTATAACTGTGCTGGAAGATGGGGAAACAGAGGGCCATCACAGATAGTGTCCGATAGTGCCTTGGACATCTAGCCACAGATAGCTTTAGCATCTCAGTATGTGATCTCCCAGTGACAGAGCCAGTACTTAGATGGCTGTGTTGCTCAACAGTACAAACATTTTCCTAAATGCCTAGTTTTTATTAAAATCCTATATATAGATTTCATATATATATATATATATATATAATAAAATTTACAGGCACACAATGATCAGAAAAAAGTTTTAAGCAGTTAACTAGGTGCATAAAATATAAGCCACACACATGCTATATATATATATATCTATATATTTATGGCATGTATTCAGGTTTGTTTTTATTGTGATTAAGCTGTCCGTTTCTTACACAGCAGAATTTACCATGAAATCTTGCAAAAGCCATTTTGCAAGTAGTGAAATCTATGCATTTACATTTCCAAATCTTGAACAGTTTGTCGAATGTTGGGCAGATCCATGTGTTTTCACTTTTATTAGCTTTAAACAGTAGAATTATATGTTTATATAAGAGATCATGTCTTTGTCAGACCAATAGTCCTAGTTATACAAACACTGAACCAATGGTGTTCACTGAAATGGTAAAATTGTTTAATTGTAAATATTTATGAAACTGTTCATGTAAAACGATAGATTAATTGAAGATTAATGGTTTAACAAATTAACTGATGTGCTGATCTGAGTAAAAAATTAAATAAAAAATGTCAAGCAAACAATAATAACTTTAAGGGAAATTAATTGTTTAAAAGGCCTCTCTAATTAATCTTTGCATATAATTAGCTAGAAGCCAAAGTATGTTTTAAAAGAACTGGGCTCGGTTTTTTGGTTTTTGCACAGCTCCAGCAAGCCTATTTTTCTGGAGCCAAAATACTCATGCCAGTTTCATTAAAGTTCCCTTGCTTCCCAGGAAAGAGCAAGTCACTGGAAGGTCACTGTATGGGTTCCAAGGCTTAGAAAAACAGGCCATATTATTGTTTTATTTGGCTCCTGGAGCTCAGGAACTGTAGAATATATATATATATATATATATATATATATATATATATATATATATATATATATAGCTGCATTAGAGCTGTAGACCTCAGTAACTCAGTAGGAGTCTTTTTCTTTTCATTGTCACTCATACTTGGAGGGTGGATTTATTTGGTTATGGCAAGCCAGCTCTACTCTACCTGCCTCTAATATGTCGGCACTGTTTAAATTCCACCCACCAACAAAAAGTAATGAACTTTTCCACACTCTGCAATTCCCCTTAAAATAGAGCAGAAGTCTTGTGGTAGAGACCTACACAGTAACTATGCAGCAAAGTAAGGAAGGGTATAATTTGTGGAGGGTGAAATATTTGGGATGGCTTTGGGTTGCTTCCAGCTAGGGAGAATAGTCGAGAGCTTTCTTCTGTGCAGGGGCAAAGCTGGGCAAAAGCCCAGACTGTTTTCACAGGCTGGCACTGGTTTATCACAGGTACCATCTCATTAGGAATTTGCCAGCATTCCAAGTGATCAAAACGCAGAATGTGTTTCTGTGTAACAGCACTATCAGTGTAAAACATTCCAGCTCTGAAACCAGTGTTCAGCAAGATTTCCTGCTGCTTTTGAAGTCTATAAGCTGCCTTGAGCAAAACCCGTTCAGGTCACTGTACTGCAGATATATAAACAATGTGCTTACAAGGAGTGGAAACAGATTCCAGAGAAACCAAATCTAAATGAATGCATGGGTACAGTGTCAAAACTTGTACCAACAGTGGAGGTACAGAGCCAAAAATATACTTGAGTCAGCCAAATACTCTTGTCAAAGTTTTAATAAAGTTCCCTCGCTTCCCAAGAAAGTCACTGGACGGTCACTAATGTGAGTATAAAAAAATCAACACTCTTACAAGTAAAGTTAATGCAAAAAATAATAACTTTTGAAACTTTTGGAACCAATTAAAATTTTACTTTAAAGTAATTTTTACAGTTAAGCTCTTTGTTGCACTAGTCTGGGCCTCTGGTGCTGTGAGTGGGTATGTGAGCATCTGAGGCTAATCCTAGTCTAAAGCTGAACATGATCATGATCGTGTAATGCTGTTCAACTCTATTACATTTAGGCAAATAAACAAATCACTGAATGAAACAAAACTATTTATTTAATAGCTGACATTCTTTGAAGCATATAAATTAATAATGAAAAACAACATTCTCCATCAAACTTTACAACCTGGAGCCTTGCCAAAGACCATTTTTAAATTTCCACCATAGATGTTCAATAGGACTGAGTTCCAAGCCGTTTGCTGGCCATGTCACTTAACTGATATGCCTTTCCTGAGGAAAACGCTTTAGTTTTAGTTGAGATACATTGAGTTAAAGTGACTGTAGTCCTTTTCTTGACATGTAATCCTAGATCATAAATAAATGGTGGAGTCTGGTGCTTTCTTCAGATGCAGTATTACTTTCTCCATGGCCAATACAGGCTTGTAATTGATAATCCAATACATGAAAGCTAATCTTTAGCCGATTGCAATTTTTCTTGACATTTTTTGTTGTGCATTTTCAAGGCATATTGCTTCGAGTTTGTGGTGCTCTTTGTGGTGTACCTGCATGTTTTACATTTATATATGTAAGCCTCTATTAACAGAGTGTCATTAAAGGGTTTGACAGTTCATTGTGGTAGGAGTTAAGGGGATAATGAGAGCTAGGACTGGGCATCCCTGGCTTAGATGGTTGCTTCCTTCAAGGAGCCAAAAGGGCCCTTCCCTGTTAATCGTGTATACACAGTCTTGCTCATGAATCTAATGTAACACTGACTAGTTAACACCACATACTTTTCAGCAAACTCCTACGTCAGTAAAATTACAGTACACATGAACACAAGTAACTCAGTAGGGCTGCTATTAGCTTCAGGAACTGAAAACAAGCTGACCAGGTAACACTCAACCCTGTTTGAACTGCTAGTTTGCTAAGTAATCAGTCAATGGGAGAAATATTCTGTTAGCAGGTAGTCTGTGTTATGGTGGTCCTTGCACTGATTAGCATCATAGGCAGTTCCTTTTGCACTGATCATTTAAAACAATATTTAAAAAATTAAATGCATAAAAAGTCACCCAGTTGGAAAAAGAGAAAAATATAAACTCATATATTAAAGTGTTAAAAGTGAAAGTGTTATCAAGTAATTTTTAAGCATTCATTTTCAAAACCACTTCAGTAATATGCAAATCTTCTTTAATAATGCTTTAATAACTATACAAACACTTCTAGAAAATGTTTTACCTCTGCTGTTAAGGGTTCAGCTAAGATGGTAGTGCTCCGAAAGCAGATAGTCTGAAACATATCAGTTTAATTAGATACAGAAGCCGGAAAGGTCAGTAATAAAATTTATCTCAGCAGTTATGGCACTTCAGGCATGTGGCATACTTGTGTAAACTGTTTCCTCAATTCACAAGCAACTAAAGATCTGCTTTCTCTTCACCTATTGAATAGTGAAAATGCGTCTTTGTCTTGCATGTCAAAGTAAAACTTGTTCGACAAGATACAACTACATCGCTGCATGCAAAATTGTTTGCTGAAGTAGTAGTGGGTTGACACATTAAATGATTTAAATAAGAAATAATTATATGCACAACTTTCCACTCACACTTGCAGAAATTACTGATCAGCCAATCTTATCGAAATCAAAATCTTACTTCTTCAGTTTAGCCCTGGAGCTCAGAGGCTAACATTGCTAAAGTCAAATAGCCAATAGTCAATAGAAGCATCCTGGACAGGTCATCAGGCAGACATTCAACCAAATGACTGCACACAGTTAAACCTTGGGGAAATTTAGCATCTCCAATTCATGTATGGACTCCCCGACAGCTCCAGAAAGCAAATGGACAATGTACAACAATTCCCTACTCTAAAAAAGATTAAAACTGAATCAACATACGCTTTTAATCTAAATTTAAAATGGCAGATGCCACTTTAATAATAAGCTTTAAAAATCAAAGGGACATTAAAAAACACTTGCAAATCCAAATCCAGTTCCAGTATAACAAAGATAAGAGTGCCTAGTGCAAAGCACACATTTGTGACTTTACAAATTAAAAGAAAAAATTGAACAAGTAATTCTGCCACACTGATGGTTAGGATAAATACTAGCGGATGGGGGCAGGGGGAGAGAATTTATAGCTTCAGTGAGAGAGAGAGAGCGAGCGCAAGAGCTTCTGGAATGTTTTCTGTTGTCAGCGCACACACATACGCACACACACACACACACACACACACTCCTTGTTAGTGTTTTTCTAGCTATTTCAAACAAAACTGGTGTGCACTTACTGTTTTTCTGTTTCAAGTACGCATGTTTATTCTTTTCCATTTGCTTAAATTGTCAGAGTTTCATATTTAGAGCCCAGACTTTGGCCTGTAATTGCAACATAGAGCTCAGAGGCTGAGGCCTGGCTCTAGCCAAAGTAACAAAATGTACTTGAACTAATTCCAGCTGAAGTTAATACAGGCCATCCAGGATTTATCTGCTTCTCGGATTGCTGTGCATGCAGCAGAACTGTGTCGGGGGGGGGAAGTGCTGCAATACTCTGTCACAGACTGTCCTGCAGTTTACTATTGCCTGTATACACAAGCATATTTACTTTATAACAGGCCGACTTAAACAGAGAGGAGAGAATTTTTGAGGGATTTTGGGCCCACACACAATATAATCCATTTAGAAAATATTCAGTTTGGCCACTTTACAAGCATTTAGAACAGGCCACTAATAAAACAGAGCTGTGTAATTCAACTTTCAAGTCAAGCCATATCAAGAAGGCTTTATTGTCAATTCAAACATATACACAGTACACAGTCAACGAAACAACGTTACATCAGGACCATGGGGCTACACATGAGACCAACATAGGCCATGACATAGAACAGGACCAGGACTAAGGACTAAGAGCAGACAGAACAACATATAGTGCAGACAATGATTCACAACAGAGAATGCTCATCTCAAAGCAGAGGTAGTAATACATATAAGTGCAGAGTGAAAGGCTTAATACTGATATACTAATAACATATTTATAATAAAATATAATAAATGACAAAAAATGTATCAGTTTTATTAATACAGATTAATCAGGCTTAAATATTTCTGAACATCACTGGTTGGTAATGACACAAAGGGAAATATTGTGACAACACAAAGGAAATATTGTGACATCAACAATAAAGCCTTTGTGATCAGTGTCACAAGTGTCTTTGTATTTAGTGACACTGTTTTGCTAACTATGCTGCCTTGGTACGATTTTCTCCTAAAATTAACAATACGCTAACAGATTGCTGCCAACCTGGCACGTACAGATTATATATATTATTCTTTAAAGATCACATAAAACTCTTTTAAAATGTATCTTACTGATGGTTCCATGCTCTATGAGGAAGTGCCATTCCCTTAACTCATTCATCCTTTACTTTTATATTTATCTCTTGTATTGTATTTCATTGATCTATACACATACAGTCATGTGAATAATTAGGACACCCATTAAATATTCAGTTATTAAGAAATGTTAATTTATCTAATTTATATTTATTGTAGATTTATCTAATCTAGGTCTAATCTTGTCTTTTGTTTATCTCTGGAAAAGAAAGTGATTTAATTGCAGGTAAACAACAAAAATTAACATTGATTTATTCATTAAACAAAAGATATCAACAAAAATGTGTATTCTAACTGAGGAAAAAGTTAGGACACCCTACCCTCCATTTTAATTTGTTACCCCCTTTGGCTGAAAAACCACAGTGAGACGCTTCTTGTCACATCTAACAGGTTCTGACATCAGTCTGAAGAAAATTTGATCCACTCCTCAATGCAGAAAGCTGAGATGTTTGAGGGGTTTCTTGCAGGTACAGCCCATTTCAAGTCAACCCACAGCATCTCAATGGGATTAAGATCAGGGCTTTGACACAGCCACTCCAGGACTCTCCATTTCTTAGTTTATAGCCAATCCCTGGTGGATTTACTGGTATATCTTTGGTCATTGTAGTGTTGCAGGGTCCAGTTCCGCTTCAGCTTTAATGTTCTCACAGATGGTCTCAAATGTTCCTCAAGCACCCTCTGATACATGGTAGAATTCATGCTGGATTCTATGATGATGATCTGGCCAGGTCCTGCTGCAGCAAAACATCTCCAAACTATGACACTTCCACCTCCATGCTTCACAGCTGGTATGCGGTTCTTTTCCTTGAATGCTGTATTTGGTTTACGCCAGACATGTCCACAGTTCTTGTGTCCAAATAATTACATTTTAATAATTAATCTGTGCAGAAGAACATTATTTCAGTCTGGGTCTTTGTCTACATTCTCTTTGGCAAACTGGCCTTGATGTTTCCTTTTTGCACACCTCCAATGCAAGTTCAAGTTGTGCAGTCTCTTTCTGATTGCAGATACACTTTCACATCAGCAGTAGCAAGAGCCTGCTGTAGGTCCTGTGTTGAACTTTATTTTGGAGACTTCTTTTAGCATCTTGCGGTTTGCTCTTGAAGTGAACTTGCTTGAACAGCCAGACCTGGGCATGTTGGCAGTTGTTTTGTAAGTCCTCCACTTGTAGACTATTTTCTGGATAGTGGAATGGCTGATTGCAAATTCTTTTGAGATCTTTTAAAATCCCTTACCAGACTTATAAGCTGCTACAATCTTCTTTCTGAAGGCCTCAGACAGCTCTTTCAGTCTCACCATGGTGTTCACTCTCACTTCAACAGTCAGGAGCACACCAAACTAAACCTCCTTCAACATGCTGAGTAACAATGTTCCAATCATGTGCACCTGATGTGCTACACGTGTGTGATTTGAGCCATTTTAATTCGTAATAAAGATGGGGGTGTCCTAATTTATTCTTTACCAGAAATTGCCTTTTTAGAAAGTCTTTTCTTCAGTTTTAATTGTTTAGTCTCTCCCAGTTTTGTTAAAATTGAGATTAAATGTCCATATAAAAAAGTGAAAAGTGAAAACCCTTGTCATTGCGAGGTCATGGCACAGCACACATGAACCACAACGAAATTGGACCTCTGCATTTTACCCATGTACACTCAAACCCAAGCAGCAGTGGGCAGCTATTGAAAGCGCCCAGGGAGCAGTGATGGGGACGGTACCTTGCTCAAGGGTACCTCAGGGCAACCTATTGGGAAGGGGTTTGAACCCCTGATCCTCCGATCATGCAGCTAACGCCCTAACCGCGAGGCCACCACTGCATGTTACAAAAACACAGACAGGCTTTCATAGGGTGTCCTAATTTTTCCACATGACTGTACATCCAAATAAAAAAACACAACGAGCGAGAGAGAGAAATGCTTACATGAATAAGAAAGTATAGCACATGAATATTTGTTAAGCTTTAACTGTAAGTAGTAAAGTCTTATTAATGTGAGTAGTAAAGTCTTTATTAATGGGCTACAGTGTAATCATGCCAGAGGCCCCTTGGAAATAAGGAAGGAAACTTGATGAACAGATCCTAACACTGTTCCCCAGATGCTGGACATATGGGTGCCTACTGCTTCAACTGGTTAATGGGTTAAATGCAGAGAAAGCATTTTGCTGTAGTGCACTGTGTTCACTGCAATACATACAGGGCATGTGTAAATGGATGAAGTGTTCATTTTATTTGTTTCGTTTTGTTCATTTTAGAACTGTTAATTTAGCAGACATTTATTTAAAAGAGGTTATTTGCAATCTTATAGTCACCATCCCTACAGTAGTTTGTGGTAGAAGCAGTAGCATTGCCAGAGGAAAATCAGGTTTTGGTATCTGCCATTAAGACATTACACAAATTATGAAGTGGGGCCTATGTGGATAGGGATATTTTTTTTCCATCACGTCCCAACAGATGCTTGTTTAAAGTACGATCTGAGATTTGAAGGATTTGAAGTACTGTTGCCTTATTTATACCAACTCTTTGACTGGTACTATTCCAATTTGATGAGCACTGTTGTGTTTGTAGTGACTGATTGGGGTATAGTGAAGACACATTTTGGGCCCATGCTTTCAAATCCTCATTGGGCACATATCCCCTTAGTAATTCAAATTTAGGACTTAAAAGGATTTAAAGACGGTACCTTAAAGATAATACTTGGAGATCTTAACAGATATTCTACATATTTCTTTTTTCAAGCTTGTAATAAAATGGTTGCCATCATATTTGACATCCCTGTCTTCTGATGGTTAGGCTACCACTGAACTGGGCACATGGTGATGTATCCTGGCCTTAGTGAAAGCCTGTAAAATGATTCTAATCTCATTAATTACATAATAAAACAAAATATTCTTGGCCCTTCTTTAAAGTGCAGATTAGAGTGACTAGAATTATATATGAACTTCTCTACATCTGATTTATGAAACTGCAATAATACAGCAAAATGTATTTTTTAAATATAATTAATAACAATAAATAATGCAACGTCACACTAAAACAATTAGAATCTATTTACAAGAATCTTAATGCTTCCACCTACCTTGATAATAATTTAGCTATATAATAAGGAGGTACATTTGAATCAAATCAATTCTATATTAATTTGTCAGTATATGCTTGCACATCTTGTACAATACTAAATTGTATTATAAAAACTGCTTTTGTTTAAAAATCAAGACATAGATATGCTCTTGATGAACTAACCCTCTCTGTGAAGTGGCCTTTTTGCTGAACCCAAACAGTTTCCTTTAAATGTGTGGGAAAACGGTTTTCTTCTTTGAAATCCCTTATAATTATGTTTAGGGCACCGGTTAGGCACAGCTGACGGTGCATAATGTTTATTACTGTATGTTCTCAGTAGACTGTATCATTGCTTCAGCCACCCCACAACTCTCCTCGTAGTGCACGTGTGTGTGTGTGTATGCGTGTTTAGTGAGGGTTTGGGGGGAGGGATAGGTGTAAAATTAAATACAATAAGTTTCAAATGAAAGGAAAGAAATCTGATTCTTAAGCTTAGTGGAGAGGTCCTTTCAAATTAAAATAAATTTAGGGTAGGCAGATGGGTGAAGACATGGGGATTCGAAGTGTAGATCCTTCATTGATATCTAATTTAGCAATCTGGGTCATAAGAGTCCTGCTGTTCATTCTTTGTTCATGCAGTAGGCTTAGGCCTAACAGAGCCATGACAGTTGTCCTCAATACCCCATGTACCTTTTCCCCCATTTTAATTGAAGCTCTTTACAGAGAGAGAGAGAGAGAGAGAGAGAGAGAGGGAGAGGGAGAAAGAGAGAGAGAGAGAGAGAGAGAGAGAGAGAGAGAGAGAGAGAGAGAGATTGAATCTCTAAGAGGATTTGGGTCTGGAAGGGGAGGCTTACTAATACTGCATCCAAGAGTGGGCACAAGTGCACCAGCACCATCACGACTGCAGCGTGAGCGAACAGATGATGTGGGCGATGGGTTGAGAGAGGCTGCTGGGTAATAGCATTTTCTGTGTCACGATGAGTGGGTGTGATGCTGTTATACTATACTAATATGTAGTGTGCTGTTAAGTGTTGTGCACAAATACAGCAATTGTGCTTTTGGCAAAGTTAATAATAGGTGCATCTGTTCGTAAAATAAGCATGAAGGAGAGTATAACCGAAAAATAGCACAATATGAGATGAGGGTTAATAAAGACAGGACACCTTTGTCAAACATACATTATGCACATGCTCAAGAAAAGTCATCTAAAGCTTGACATTGGACTGGCTTCCTGTGTTCCTTTTGGAAATGTAAAGAATGGCTATAAAAATGAGAACTCATTCTGAGCTTTTGTCTTGAACTGATACACATGGTATTACTGCTTGTATACATCTGGTGAACAAAAAGACCTTTGTACTCATTTACTTGTGCAATTTTATGTCTTTTGTGATAAATTCTTGACTGAAATCAAACAAGTTTTGTTTGTAAAATTTGCTTATTTAATCCAAACTCTCTGGTCAACCAAAAATCCACTCTCACTCCACCCTAAGGTCTTGAGTACTGCTCTCAGTTCCACAGTTCTGGCACTGAACATGGCTCAGGCCATCCTAACATCAATGGCCACTTCACTGCCCCTCCACCTGAAATAACATGCAGTTTAGTTTATAATTTAGTATATAATTAGGTGTTTTCACCTTTGTATTCAATTGCTTGTCCTGAAAATCCTCTGAGCAATACAGCCATTTAGGGTGTAACCCAAGCTTTTACTATCTCCATCTGGCCCCATAGATTTTAAGTAAACACAACCCAGCATGATAGCATTCTATAGGGCTGCTTCTATCCTATTGGCAGTACTTTTCCATGGAGATTATACAAGCTGGATAAAAAAAATACTTTGTTGGCTTGTGTGATGTATAGATGCTATTAACTTTACTACTGTATTTTTGTGAAGTCACAGCTTCACTTGCTTGCTGGGGCAGCAGTGGCGTAGTGGTTAGAGAGCTGACCCTAGATCAGAAGATTGAGGGTTTGATTCCCTCACCAGTAGGTTGCCCTGAGGTACCCTTGCGCAAGGTACCATCCCCATCACTGCTCCCTGGGCGCTTTCAATAGATGCCTCCTGCTGCACGTGTGTATGGGTGAAACGCAGATATTGGATTTTATTGTGTTGTGTTGTGCTGCATTTCACAATGATAAGGGTAGTCAGTTTCACTTTAATGGTGGTGGTGGTCTAGTGGTAGGGTACTTGCCCACGGACCTCTGGATCAAGAGGTCCCCGGTTCGAATCCCACCTCTAGCACTACCACCACTGGGTCCCTGAGCAAGACCCTTAACCCTGAGTTGCTCCAGGGTGACTGTCTTAGGACCTGTAAGTCGCTCTGGATAAGAGCGTCTGCTAAAATGCCGTAAATGTAAATGTAATACAGCATGACTTTATTTCCAACTCACTTTCTGTCATGTCATGGTAATAATGGTTCCCATTTTGTACTTCCTTGAACCTCTTGGCAAATGGCTAGTGATTACAAAAAAACTAACTAAGAACCATAGCCTTTTTTCCAATGTTTCATTTGCTTGAAATAAAGTTATTTGTGTAATGAATCACATATAACTTGATGCTGATTCTGAGGTTTAATTTAACATTGTTCAACACTGGACTACATTCTTAGACAAACTTTAAAAATGCCCTTCCCAAATGCATAAAGTAACTTCACACAGGAACCCACTTTTCCATTACTGTTCACAGCCACTCAAATTAACAGAGAACAAGATTCAGCAGAGTAGGGACTCTGTTATGTAGCCTACTACATTACTAATGTAGTGTACTAATGTAGTTTTAAGTATTTAATACAGTAATTTCGATGCTTTCCATGCAAAAATCTACTACCTTTTGCATTCTTCCCTTTTTTCCATACCTACTGATCACACCCTTATCATGTCTTTTCTCTTCACCAACATGCCCATTAAGGTCTAACCAATCCCTACTCTATCCCCTGGGTACACTCTATCACTTCCAACTCCAGCTCACTCCAGAATTCATCTTTATGATCCATTCATCACACTTTTTATTTCCAACTTCATACTCATCACTTTCTCACTCTTTTCACCTCCAAAACAATCTTAACTTCAGGACAACACCTACATTTCCCCTCCCATCCACTAAATGGAAAAACTATTATTTGAGACCGCCTTTAATACACCTGGCCTTACTTGCCTTACATGTAGCCTCTTACACACAGTATAACCTCATAGCAACCTTCCTTCTCTCCATTATATCAGCTAGCTTTCTCCCTTTACCTGCTATTCTCCCAACATTCCAAGTTTCTACCCTCACTTCCACTGTTCTTCCTTTTCTTTTCTTGTCCTGGCACTAGAAATTCCTTTCTCCTTTTCTTCTTCTTTGTCTTTGGCCAACAGTAGCCCAATTTCTACCCTGTACCCTGATGGCTAACTGTACTGTTGGTGGTCGTTTTCGTCATCTTCTCATTTATCTGGGCTTGGGACCAGTGCAAAGAAATAAACTGTGTATGTTTCAGGGTACACTCCCTGTTTGAACAGAATATATATACAATTGATACTCATACATATTTGTGAGTTGAAGTTTAATGTAGTGTGTAAGGTATGCATTGCAATTCTATTCAACGGTGCTACAATGATGCTACATGCTGTAACAAATCTTTTTTCTTCTTTCAGCTGCTCCTGTTAGGGGTCGCCATTGCAGCTCAACCATCTCCATTTGTTCGGTCAACTGCATCGTCTTCCTCCAAACAAACTGCCTGCATGTCCTCTCTCACAACATTCACAAACCTCCTTTTTGGCCTTCCTCCTTCCTGGCAACTCCATCGCCAGCACTCTTCTCCCAATATACTCCTCATCTCTCCTCTGCACATGCCCAAACAAACACAACCTTCTCTAATTTTGTCTCAAAAACATCCAATCAAGCCTTCTCCAGCTCTGCTGCCTATCTTTGCGTCAGAGCTACTGTCTCCAAACCATAGCTGGTTTCACTACTGTCCTGTAAGCCTTTCCTTTCACTCTTGCTGTTGCCTGTGTCACAGATCACTCATGCCATTCATCTCCATTCATTCCAACCTGCCTGAACTCTTCTTCACCTCTCTTCCTCACTCCCTGTTACACTGTACTGCTGAACCCAAGTATTTCAATTCCTCCACCTTTGTCATGCTTACTCCCCCCATCCTAACCACTCCATTTTCCTGCCTTTCATTCACACTCATGTATTCTTTGTCCTACTCACTTTTGTTCCTCTCCTCTCTAGAGCATATCTTCACCTCTCCAGGTTCTCCTTAAACTGATCCCTACTCTCACTAGAGATCACAGTATCATCAGTTAACATAGTCTACAGGGAATCCTTTCTAACCTTGTCTGTCAACCTGTCCATTACTATTGCAAACAAGACCAATAGCCTTTCCATTCTTTGTCCTCTTCATCGCTGCCATTACTTCGATCTTATTCACTGCATTTCCTGGTTCACTATCCTCACACCAACTAATCTTCTCACTTTCTTTTTCTCTTTATTCATCAGCCCCTCAAAGTAATTCCAGATTACACACGGAGTACCTTTCTGGCTCTTTTCCTTACCACACTTGCAGTAGTTGCCCAGCAATCTGATAACTCTTCACTACCTCACAGTGCATGTCTTATCTGTCTGAATTTCACCTTGCACTCTTCCTTCTTCACCTTCCACCATTTGATCCTCAACTGTGCCCTCACTTTCCTCTTCTGCAATTTCCATCCTATGCTGTTTAGCTATACTCTCCCATCATCTTGCAGTCTCCAGTCTCCTTCATACTGACCCTCCTACAAAGGATATAATCCATCTGTGTGCATCTTCCTCCCCTCTTGTATGTCACCCTGTACTGTGTCTCCCACTTCTTGAAACAGGTATTTCAGCCATTTCCATCTTTTTACCAAAATCTACAACCATCTGACCTTCTGTATTCCTCTCCTTGATACCATACATACCCATTACCTCCTTGTCACCTCTGTTCCAATATGTCCATTAAAGCATGCACCAATCACCACTCTCTCTCTCCCCTGGAAACACTCTTTATCTCATCATCTAACTCCAGCATTCTTTCTTCTCCATCTCACAAACAACTTGTGGGACATAAGCACTAACAACATTCATTGTCAGACCTTTAACTTCTAGCTTCAAACTCCACACCCTATCTGACACTCGTTTCACCTCCAAAACACTTTTGACATACCCTTCCATGTAGTTTCTTGCACACAAAAAACATCAACCTTTCTTCTTTACCTGTACCAGTCATGCTGCCAACATTCAAAGTTCCCACCCTCACTTCCACTCTAACATATTTCCTTCTCTCCTCCTGCCTCCAGATATGCCTTTCTCCTCTTCTTCTTCCTCTCTTTTGGCTAACAGCAGCCCAATATCCACCAGCACCCTGTAGGCTGACAGCACTGATGGCAGTCTTTGTTAAGCCAGGCCTCGACTGATTCGGTTTGGAAATTTTGTTTAGTTGTCAGTATGTTGATTTGGAAAAAGGTTTTACCCTGATTCCCTTCCTGACATAACCCTACCTATTTATCCGGGCTTGGGACAAGCACAAAGAAATACACTGGCTTGTTCATGCCTAGTAGCTGTGTAACACGCTGCAACAGATAAAGCACATTAATCATATGTCAAGTCATGTTCCCTGCATTAACATTTGAACTTGTATGTACATTAATCTGGCTGCTGTGAATGTAGTCCCTGCTCACTGTGACTTCGTAATCTTCTGAGAGATTTCTTTCTATTTATATAGAGATTATAAAGTATGCCTTCTTTATCTCTCAATTGGATACAAGTATTGTGTAACTCCAGTGTCACAGTTTATCAAGAAAAGACAGGTTTATGACGCCCTCTGTTGGTTAATATTATGAACACTAGTCTAGATTCTGAATAGTCTAGAGAATACTGTAGCAGTTAAGTTAAATAAATAAATAAATACATAAATAAATAACCTGATACCTATTGTAACACAGTTTTATTCAGTTCCAAAATATGAGCAGATCATATTCTGAGAGTACAACAAATAAATCACACAGTGGTTAATTTTATACTAACAAAGTATAAATACTTTCTCTTACAGGAGTCCAAGGGCCATAAAAAATGAACAAAATAAAAAAACAATTTACAAACCCAACAGGAAGTAAGGTTTGGCAAAAGAAACAGATTTAAATTAAACCTAGTCTGGGACAAGAAGATTTTCTATTGAAAGGAAAATCTAGACCATGGTTGAATAATATCAAATTGGCTTTTGGTGCCAAGGAACATGGTATGAAAGTGACAAGTTGTAATTGTGAGTACACAGCACAACACAAAGAGATTCATCTTCTGCATTTAACCCATACAGAAGGGGCAGCTATTTAAAGCTGCCTGGGGAGCAGTGATGGAGACGGTACCTTGCTCAAGTGTACCTCAGCGCAAACTACCAGTAAGGGGTTTGACCCCACGATCTTCTGGCCAACTCCCTAACCACTAGGCCACCCAGCTCTCACAGGGTGAAACACCTTGGATGGGTTGCCAGTCCATTGCAGGGTAGACACACAGACACTCACACCTAAGAGGTAATTTACCATCTCCTGATGTGCATGTCTTTGGACAGTAGGAGGAAGCTGGAGCACCTGGAGGAAACCTGCAGACACAGGGAGAACATGCAAGCTGCACACAGAAAGGACCTGATCCACCCTGTCTGAGAATCAAACCAAATTAGCCTTTAAGATACAAAATTAAATGTAATCCTCTATTTTGTAGGCACAGGCTTAACCTAATTTTCTATTATTATATTTTTCTTAAAATAGAATGTTCCTGAATAACAATATTTTGTTAAAGATATTAATAAGAATTTTATCTTTATGCAACTAAAAGCTTCTTTTAACATGTTTAGTGTTCTTTAAGGTAGGACTATTTATTTATTTTATTTTATTCTTCCTTTTTTCCATTTATTTTTTTACTTGTTATTTGAATTCCAGTTTGCATAGCTTCAGGCCCAAAAATGTGTTATGCTTGACTACTTCTTCTTTTGGCTGCTCCAGTTTAGGGGTCATCATTTCTTCACCCTCTGCATTTTCCTCCTTCAAACTGAACAGCTGCGTGTCCTCTCTCTTGCCACATCAAGAAACTCCTCTTTGGTCTTCCTTCTTTCCTCTTTCCTGGCAGTTCCATCTCAGCATCCTCCTCCCAATATAACCCTCATCCCTCTTCTGGACATCTCCAAACCAGCGCAACCTTGCTTCTTTAACTTTGTCTCCAAAACATCTAACCTGAGCTGTCCCTCTAATAAACTCATTTCTAATCCTGTCCATCCTCGTCACACCCAAAGAAAATCTCAGCATCTTTAACTCTGACACCTCCAGCTCCGCCTCCTGTCGTTGTCAGTGCCACCATCTCCAACCCATACAACATAGCTGGTCTCACTGCTAACCTTCCCTTTTACTTTCACTGGTACCCGTCACAAATCACTCCAGCCACTCTTCTCCACCCATTCCAACCAGCCTGGACTCCCTTCTTCACCTCTCTTCCACACTCGCCGTTACACTGAACTGTTGCTCCCAAATTGTCATGCATGACATTCATGAAAAAGAATACCACATCAATATATCATAATTCATTAGAGAGTCTTGTGATTGAAGGAAAACAAAAGATGGGAGGAAAAGTGATGAAGACAGTAGAACAGAATAATAAAAGCAGTATAATATTTTTGTGTTGTTTTGCAAAAGCCTTTTTAGGAGATTTTTTAACTTTGGTCTCAGAAGAAGACTTTTTTTGGATTTTCATCATATTCAGTTTCACTGTATGATGCTTATGATAAAAGTCTGCCTGCGTTGTTTAATTTTGAGTCGTTTAATTGTATTTTTGAGTGAAGTATTTTCTTGTCCTGTTAATGTTAAATTTGATGTGAGTCATTTCCTAAAATGGTACCTGTACTTTCTTCAAGTGTAACTCTTTACACAATTAACTGTATACTTCAGGGAAAGGCTATAAAAAAGGAACTAAGTTTTCATTTGTTCTTTGTTAAAAAGAAACCATGACAAAAGGGAGAACATAGAGACTGGTAGTTTATCAGCTTGAAAGATTTCACTTTCAAGTTCTGCATTTTTCTGAATGACTCTTCAAAGGAGTTGGATGTACTTTCACTGTTCAGTTCCTTTGACTAAACACTATGGGAAGCATATTCTTTTTCTGCACTGTAATTTTATTGTACCACACAGCCTCAACTAGAAAAATTGCCTGGACCAAAGAACAATGCTTAAAGGTAAGCCTACCATATATTATATACAAATGCTGAAATTATTTCTTCAGCCAAATGATCTAGCTAACAAAATGTGTGCAAACACTAGAATATTTTGCACAATATTAGCCTTTTCAGTACTGATATCACTGAAGCTAGCGATGTGAGAAAGAGCTTTCTAACATTTAGACATTAAAATGTCTTTATAAAAGATTTAATTTTTACTTGAGAAAATCTAAGCAATTAAAAAAAAAAAATGATTACACTATAAAGTTAACAATGGGATTTTTTGTGTTGGTTTTTGTTAGACTGCTGAGGGTTATGACTGCAGTGGTTTGGCACTGCAGTATTTACCAGATGAGGTCCCAGACGCTACCAAAACTCTAGAATTCAGCTTCAACTACCTTCCATCACTATACAACTCAACATTCCAAAGACTGAAGAATCTTATTGTTCTGGACCTGACCAGGTTATAGATCACTCTAAATCAAAACCCTCCATATGTTTCAACATATTGATAGAGAATTTTTTTTTTGTTCTCAATACAATTTTTTCCCCCTTGTGCAGATGCAGCATTGCTTTCATATATGAGGACATCTTTCAGCATCAGATACAGCTCAAGAGTCTTATTTTGTTGGGAAACCCTCTAGTGTTCATAGCAGAAAGTGCTTTTTCAGGACCAGTTTTCCTTGAGAACCTCAGTCTAGCTTGGTCGATGATACGCAGTCTAACAGACATCCCTGCAGCTGATCTGAACTGCTTGGAGACCCTGGATCTTGCAGGAAATTACATTTCTTCCTTAGATGGCTTGAATAATTTCAATGTGCGCCAGATGAAGAGGCTTTTTCTAGATTTCAATTCCTTTCAGAAAATAAGGGCAGCAGACATGGTACAACTTAGGGAAGCAAGCAGACTAGAGATCATTTTCAAAGGTAATGATCTTGTTGATATTGAGCCATTTGCTTTTCAGGGGATGGACATAAGTAGTTTGGATTTCAGTGGTTGCTTCAACCAAATGAACACCTCTGTATTACTTAAGGGACTAGAAGGAATTAAAACCAATAAGCTAAGTCTAGGGGTATATGAGGACAGCTCCAATGGTTTTGTGACATCTGCTGGACTCCAGTCCTTCTGTAATATATCTGTGGTTCATTTAGACTTCAAGCTCCAACATTTCCCTGATCTCACAGAGTTTAGTTTTCAGTGCCTGACAGAGCTTCAGACATTAGATCTCACCAAAGCGCATATTTCATCATTCCCATCCAACTTGTCCAGCATGACAGCACTGTCTCACCTGGACCTGGATCAGAATTCATTTCTAGACATCTGTCACATCCATGTTTCAAAATTCCCCAGGTTGACTCATTTATCAATTAGTGGGAACCAGAAGATGATGCTTTTTAAGGACAACTGCCTACAGCCCCTCTCCCACCTTGAAGAGTTAGATCTTAGCCACAATAAAATGAATACTGGACTATTTTGTTGTAACAAACAGCTGTCTGGTCTCGGTGAACTGAAGCTTCTAAATCTTAGCTATAACCTTGCCATGCAGTGGGAACCTCTTCCATTCAAAGCCAATCCGCAACTAAAACATCTAGACTGCTCCCACATGAAATACTCTCTATCTAGCGTCTCTCCATTTAGCAATCTGCAAAATCTTCACACACTCAATCTGTCATGGTCAGAAAGTGATCTTTCCAAAGTGCTTCTTTTGAAGGGACTGAAGAATTTACAAGTACTAAATTTGAAAGGGAACATAATTAAAGGTGGGTTATTGACAACATCAGAGAACTTTAATCATGTTCCTCTATTGGTCAGCCTTGTTCTGTCTGGATGTGGTATCACAGGCATCAGTGAAAATGTGTTCAAAGGCCTTACAAAACTCACAAATGTTGACCTCAGTGAAAATCACATGGCCACACTAACTATCTCAGCCTTTTACTCACTAAAGCAGATCCAGCTTAATTTTGCGAGAAATGCAATTGTAGAAGTAGATGCAAAAATTGGACTTCAGGACTTGGGGGAAGGTAGTACCATTGATGTGAGTTACAACCCACTGGTCTGCAACTGTTCCAACTTTCAGTTTATTTCCTGGGTTAAAAGAAATGCTAACAAAATAAAACACTTACAAGAGACTCTGTGTGTGCCAACAAACCAGATGATTATTGATGTTGATTTACAATGTAAAAATTCAAGTGTACTAATTGTACTTACAGTTTTTATTCTATTTGCTATTGTGCTTTCTGTGATTTATTTCATGAGGAAACATAAAGCTAGAGTCTACGGTCATATAGTCTACTCAAGACTGTAAGAACTCACCTTGAACTCAGTGGCCATTTTCAGTACACTGGTTTATCTTATCATATATACATACACAGTGTGTATATATATATATATATATATATATATATATATACACACACAGTACTATGCAAAGGTTTTAGGCAGGTGTGAAAAAATGCTGTAAACAAAGAATGCTTTCAGAAATGTAAATAATGATTGTTTATATTTCTGAAAGCATTCTTTGTTTACAGCATTTTTTCATTATTTTATATATATACACAGCTTTTTTCCCCCCACACCTGCCTAAATCCTTTGCACAGTACTGTATGTATGTATATATATATATGCGTATAATATATATGTGTGTGTGTGTGTGTATATAATATATGCACATATATGCATATATAAATGAGGGTGCTGAAGTGATAGTTTGTATTGTTTTCTGTAGAGTATTACTCAGAATGCATGTATTTTGGAACTTTTTGCTTAAGGCAATAAATCTTGATTACTTGCTCATCATAAATAAGTTTCAAAGTTGATCCTTTAAAATAAAATTTAATGTGCAGATTATCTGAGTCGCCCTCATTTCTTTATTTGTTTAGAAAAATAAGACCACAGGTAAACTGATTTTCTTCAGGAAAAGTCATCTTCAGGAATATTTCTCTAGGACATTCTGAAGTTCTTCTTTGGACATTGGCCTGTCTTATGTCCTGTTTTCGTTAAAGATGATTAACGAAACTGCTTCTGCCTCTGACATTAGTCAGATACAGGGACTGGACTTAAAATAAAAACTTTGAAAGGCCTTTAGGACGCCTGGATAACTATTCTTCAACAACACAAAAAATACAAGTCTGGTTTTGGAAGCAAAACAAGAAGAAATGAGCGGAGGCTCAAGGCTTTTGCACAATACTGTATATCTAGATAAAGTGTCTCAATAAGTCTTCATTTTTTTATTGGCAGCAAAGTATTGACTATGTAGAAGACAATAAAAGTCTATTATATTCTATCCTATGTAGAAGCCAGACCTTCTTATATCTCATAACCTTCCCATATCATCTACAAATGCATACTAGCCTGAAATTACATTATAATGTAATCTCTCTTTTGAACAAAAATCCTATAGATCTGTTGTAATTATCAGATTAACAGGAAAAAGTTTTTTCTTTCTGTGGAATGGTAGGTTGGAGATAAGAGCAAGTGCTAGATATTAACCCCTGGTTGATATTTTAAAAGCTAAATAAAGTATTAGACCAAAATTCTGTGAATCCCCTTAAATGGGACAGTTACAGGCACTCCTCCTTACAACCCTGGTTAAGGAGTGTGGCTCAAATAATGTATGGATGGAAATATATATTTTTTTAATTATTAAAAAAAAAAAAGTATCAAAAGCTTTGTTGGAAAATGGAAAATCTTGAAACAACTGATCAAGCGCACATGATTTTTAAAACCAAAAAGTTCTGAGAAGTGAAACTCAGCAAGCTAAACAGTACAACAAAAGAATAATGTCATGCCTTTTTATTTTTAGTATTATACAACCTTAGAAGTATAAATATATGTATAGAATACAACATCTATGACATCCATAGAGTTTCATTGGGTGAAATACAAAACTCAAAACATCTCTTATTGCACATATCCTAAAAGACAAAAGAAAAAAAAAAAAAAAGAAGCAGGGTCATCTACACAAAAGACTACTTTCGCGTGCGAGCGCGAGAGAGAGAAAGAAAGAGAGAGAGGGAGAGAGAGAGAGAGAGAGGGAGAGAGAGTGACAGACAGTAGATAGTGAGAGAGAGAGACAGACAGACAGTGAGATAGAGAGAGAGACAGACAGACAGTGAGAGAGAGAGGGAGAGAGAGAATAAAACTGCAGAAACTATGCAGGACCCCTTTAGACCTAACAGACTCAGATAGATAGACTATCACAGAATGACAAGTTGATAAGTCTTAAACAACACAACCTCCTGGAAGGACATCAACACTATGACCACGACATAATTTCCTCTGACATAGCACACAGATTTGGCAAAAAAGGACACAATATTCAAAATATACATCCATGAATTAGCTGTAAACAAAAATTCAGTGTGCTTCGATAAGTTATTAAACATCAGTTGTCAGAATAAAAGGCATGGGGACAAAAAGACATTCCGTACTTCAAACGATTGTGGATCATTCATGACCAGTGTTCAAGCTGGCAACGACAGATGACACAATACCCCTCCATTTAACATTCACATTTCTTTCATGTTTATGCTCATTTATGACGTCCAGAAACACAGTACATTGTATTGTTATGAATAATAAGGTGCATCACGTCTCCTCAGGCCTCAGATTCTATGTTTGCAAAGCTTATGAAGGACAGTAAAACAGATTCTGCTAATATAGTTTAAAAACTCTACAATCAAATGTTTTCCTTTTTTCTTTGCATGGTGTAACCTATAAGTCTGCAACTACAATATTCCATTCTTAACAAAGTCCATTCTTAAGATATTACCTTAACATCATAGTTAGGCCTACATATAATGCAGATCTTGTCATTTATGTTTAAGTGATACAAAAAAGGACTAAGCATCGTATCACAGAAAATGTAAATGTTTTTGTGATTCAACATGTTCTCTTTTTATGTCACTTGCCACTAGGTCGTTGTTCAAGTAAAACTCTTACAAAATGCTAACATCCACAGAAATATTGGATGGGTATATTTAGCGACAAGTTATACAGACTGTTATGCCACTTTTAAGTGAGTGAAATGTACTGTAATGGGATCAAATATACAGCTATTACACAATTCTACTGTTAGTGCAAAAATGCCTCTAGATAATTATTACACATGTCCCAATTGTATACATATTAAACATATGATGACTGCAGGTATAGTAGATGCACTACAAGAATCCTGGCTGAAAGACCTTACTGCCTAAAAAAAAAAAACAAAAACAAAAAAAATCATTGAATAATAATGTCCTGCGTCCAGTTGGAGTCATTTCTGAACATGAGTTCTTTTTTTTTTCTTTCTTTTTTTTTTAAGCAAATCTCTTGGTTTTTAATAGCTAATGGAAAAGACTAGCCCTAACATCCTGACATTGTGGAAAACTGGCCTGGATTATAATACACACCGTAGCAAACTTCAAGCGTTCAGTTTTGAAAAATAGTACTTTTAGGCGGTGTCCTACATCCATCTCTCACAAACTTTAGACCATCATTAGCTTTTAATAAACCACAGCCAAGAGAAGATAATCGAGGTGCTTAAAGCCATCAAGGCCAACCTACTCGTATTAATACTCATTCTGGGGATCAGTTCTGTTACTGCTGTTACTGTATGGGTCCTTTTCTAGTACAGTTCATTATGAAATGAGAACTTTTCTGGACCTTTCAACATGAGCTTATGTCAGATGACGACATTTACTGCGCAGGTGAAAAGGTCACTGAGCAGAGCAACAAACATCAAATACAGTATAACAAACGTGACATAGCAAAATATATACAAATAAAACATACAACACTCATTCAGCTGATCCCACGGACCACCCTTTGTACAATTCACATTGCTCTATGTACAGTACATTGCATAAAAATGAGTCTTTAGTAAATGCAGAGATGTATGTGAAAGGAATGTGAATTTTGCCACAACCTGCTAAGAACAGCAAGCTGCACTGCCCCAAAAATACCCTAAGGGCCCTTCCACTAGATAGGAGTAGAGAACCGTAAGATGATTCCATTATAAACTAGTTCTAGGTGAGAAGCACAGGACAAAGTGCATTCCCTCTGTGCACCGCTACCCAAAACAGAACTGCACACTTTTTAAGTAGATCAAAGACAACAACAATAAACAGAATGAGCCTGAATAAATTTGGTGGTATTTTCACTGTGCTGAGACATCAACATCATTGCTACAAATATTTATTTTGTGGTTCTTCAGCATAGCTAAAACCACTGCATTCTGTTTATGGCCTTAGTCTGAATGAGGGAGAAACGCTTGCTGATTGGCTGAAACACAGAAGACTTGCATCTGTATCGTTTCTCCATTTAGGCTAAATTGGCACAGTTCCCTTAAGCCTTCCTCAGGCATGAACTCATTCAGTTGCACTCTCTTCCACTAAATGCATTTTGTGAAAGACAGAGGGTTGTTCTCAGAAAAGAGACGACCAAGAAGAAAAAAGGATTTTCAGCAGCAAATTAGGTCTACATTCAAACTTCCAGTTTCACAGACGCATTGTAATAACATGGCACTGCTGATTAGCATACATGCTAGCACGCTCGACTCTCTTAGCAATTATGAAAACAATGGATTAACAGCTTCACCGGTCCTCAGAATGGAAGGATTCATGAGACAACACGTAGAAACCAAACATGATTGCCTTGCTTATTCCATTAAAAATATCAGGGTGGGGGATGGGGGTTTAGGGTGAGAGAGTTGACCTGGCAAATCAATGAAATCTTCCATGTCACTTTTTATTAGCGGGACATCGTGGCAGATCCTTGGGCTGCTTGGTGCGAGCAGAATCTCTCTCAGTCACTGTTCTGTCCTTGGTCAAAGTTACAGACCTCGGAGAGTCTTTACAGCTGGCTTTCTGTGAGGAGGCTTGTTTTGAGGTTTCAACTTTAAGCCTCACTGGCTCTTTACATGGCTGTCCAGATGTCTCCACTGTGCCACCAGTGCTTTTGCCTGTGGGGGATCCACTGGGTATTTGAACTTTAACAGCAGGCACAGGTAGTACGGGCACTGAAGCAACCTGGAAGCCAGTATGGCCCAAAATATCTTTCTGCATCTGAACTCTAGATGCAGGAAGGGTAGGTTCTCTTTGTGCATTAGGTTTTACATCTACACTGTCTTTTCCTGATACCTGCACTGGGGGTTTGCTGTCTTCCTTTCCTCTTTCTTCCGTTGTCTTGCTACCATGGCATGTAACCAGTGGGGAATCTACTTTGGGTTTATTCTTGGAACTTAAAGAGCCTTGTTTTGCTGGAGAACTAGTATCTGCCTGCTGTGGCTCTTTTAACATTGTCTGTATAAGACCTGTATCTTTTCTACAAACATCTATTATGGGCTTGTTGATCTTCGGGCCAGACACATCTGAAGCACTGGTGTGTTTTCCCTTTTCTTCAAGTAGATTTGCAGATTTAACTGGCACGGTATCACTACTCTTACTATGGCTACCTTTAAGCTTTGGTAGATTGACATCGGTATCTAGTTTCATCATAGAACTGGAATGTGCCTGACCTTGTTTCTCCATCCACGTTACACTTTCAGTTCTGACTGATGCAGTATCAACACTGTCTTTTGCCACAGTGCATTTTGCATCTACCTTTAAACTTACTTTCCTGTGTTGTGACACTTCCTCCTTTAACACACTTGCTTTATCTCCTGATAATACTGTTGTTTTGTCAAGCTTCCCATGGAAACTTGATGCATCTTTTAAGCCCTTTTGAACCATGTGGGCTGTATGCACCTGGACTGTGTCCCTACATTTTTCTCCACTTTGCTCATGATCTTGAGATTTCAGACCTTTGTCATCTCCTACTATAGTCTTTTGTATTTTGACAGAATTTTCTTTAAAGATTGCATCATTAATTGTTTGCCTTTCTACTGAAACCGTGTTTAATGTTTTGGAACATATTTGTTGGCACTGTGTACCTGGAGTAGTGCTTGGCTTGATTGTCATGCCATTTTGTGGCATTTTGTCTACATTTGTTTGTGTTTGGGGAACTATGGCAGGCATAGCTTTAGGAGGACCAAGTTTAGCGGCTTGGTTGCTATTGGATTTTCTATGCTTGTTTTTAAGGAGAGCATCTGGAGATAATGGGCTTTTAATAATAGGGTTTCCAGGTTCTGGTGTACATGGTGAAGAAAAAGTAGAAACTGGGACAGAGGAGATTAAAGTTAAACTTGGTGAACCAGCAACTTTCTCTTTATCTAAGACCGGTGAATGAGTCTGTGTTGACTCCACATTTAAAACTGCTTTACTTTTTCCTCTGTCTTGCAAATTGGTGTTCATTGGCACTTTTTCTGGAACCCTATTTATGGTCTGAGATGTGGTTTCTGATTTGTTCACTTCACTTGAATCCAACACAGAGTCTAACCTACTGCAACTGTTTTCTTCCTTTGGAGGCAGAGTCTGAGTTATAGTGATGTTTGAGTCAAGTGCCTCAGTTATTTTGTCTTTAAATGTTCTTGACTCATGCACTTGCTCCCTAATCTCTGTTGAGCTATATGTTTTTGCTAACTTATCTTTCCCTGTGCTTACTAAGCTGTTAAATACTGTAGCTGCGATCAGATTCTGATTGAAATGTGATTCTCTCTCTTCTTTATTAGCATTTCCAATGTCAAATGGTGCCGATGTGTTTTGCTTCATGACAAAGTCACAGGTAACAGACAAATTTGCATCTGCAGTGGTGTGCTGACTAGGGTTTTCCATGTCATCATCTTGGTCTTCATTGCTGACTTCCCTGATTGATGGTGTTTTTCCACAAGCAAAATGAGGGCTGTGCCTAGCAGCTCTCATCTCCTGAGCTGTTTTCAACCTTGTTTCCATTTTTACACCTAGGTCTGTTGGCTCTGTTTTTGTGGACATGACCTGTAACTTTGCCCCTTCACCCAGCTTTTTTATTTCTTGAGTGCCATTACTGATGATTGAACCAATGATATTATCTCCACAAGATGTGGGTTGTCCATTTCCTGTGTTTTTACTGCTTAAAGCCACACTACCTACAAGGCATTCCACTCCTGGTGGAGGGAGAATTTGTTTCTTCAACGGTGTTTGATGAGGGCTTAGCAGATGTTTCTCACTCTGGATCTGTAGAGCTGCCAGTCCAACACCATCAGCTCGGCCACTTGCCATTTTGGAGAGACATGTGTCAGTCTTGGAAACCCTGGGTCCAGAAAGTAGGCCTATGTCCAACGTGCCCTCCAGAGGTTTCAGAGAAGAAACAAGTCGTCCCTCGAGTTTGTACTCAGATGAGGTCTTTCTGATAGACCCCTCAGAGGAAGAGATCATCTGAAGTTTCTCCACTGCACTCTCTCCCCGTGCACTAAACAACTTGGGGCCCAAGGACTCTGTGCTGATTCCAGGAGAGGCCTGGACACAGCCTATTACACCTTTTTTAGGATCTGAAGTCAAACTAGATTCCAGCTGGAGACTTTTAGATCTTGTTGCATTAAAGTGAAGGCTTTCATGGACACCACTATTTATCCAACACATGCAGTCCTCACGGTCTTCAAAAGACTGCCTCTTTCTGGCAAACTCTATGTTAGGAGCTTTAAAATCAAGCCTTTCAGATTTACTGCATTCCTTAATCTGCCTGGAGAGCTGCCTCTCTGCTTGAATTGGGGCTGATCTGACTCCTTCATTTAGGATTGAGACACAGTCTCCACTGCTACTGAGAGACTCTGTATTGCCTTCACTTGCTCTGTTTAATTTTTTGTATAAAACATCTTTTAGTGTGGCATTTGCAGCTTTGCTATCAAGACTGCCAGATTGGATGCAGCTTTGGGATCTGCCAGTGGCTCGTCCATGATGGCTCTTTTCTTTATCATCACTGGTGTGAGAGCATCCAATAACCTCAGCCTCATGTGAAGAATCTTGCTTCTGCTGCAATTCACATCTCTCAGAGCGGTCTTGCCTTTTTGCCACCACTTTTGCCTTTAACTTCTCTTTATCAAGATCCTCCAAAGATTCTTGGCGTCCAGTTTTTCGAGTGACAGGTCGCTTCAGGCAACCTTGTTCAGCTGGTCTTACTCGGGTAATGGTAGGTGCGTCACAAGAGTTTTCCTCCACGCAATGTAGCATTTGCTCTGCAACGCATGCCACCTCACCCTGCACCTCCTCTTGAGTTACCTCTAGGCTGTGTTTCCGTGTGCAGAGATGCTTCTTGTCCCCGGCATAGGATGGCGCAAGCTTTTCCTCTGACTGGACCCTCTTAAGGAGCGGGGATCTAGGGGGCTCAGCACTTTTAGGACGCACCACATGTCGGACAATTGTAGGGGGTGAGTGCATTTTGGCTGGAAAGCCCTGAGTGGTTTTGGAGCTTCCAACAGTGTGAGTTAGCAGGGGTGAGGGAGACCGTTGAGGTGAGGTGGGCTGTGGAGTTGGGGAGGGTGTTCGAGCCAATGGAGATAGGGGGATACTGCCTGCAGATTTACGTCTGCCCTGACGCAGACGCTGCCCAGGCAGTTTAGGTCCTAATCCATGGAGGGTGTTAGGTCGAATGTGCCCAGAGCCAGCAGGGGAATTTGGAGCACTGGAGCTGGGTGAACTACTCTGAGAGGATGTGCCTCCTGGGAACACAGTGGAAAAGAGTATTTTTACATGAATAAGCAGCATTTGCTACCTCTGACAGTCCTAAATCATGTCTTCAGAGTTATTATTTAGTTCCATCATGGAAAACTATGCAAAATAATAAATTATTAAAATCACAAAGTGGGGATGTTTTAAATAAAAAATATGCAATATTTCAGAAAGATAAAAAAAAAAACATTTATTCTAAAAATAAAATGACAGAGCACTGACCGGACTGATTAAAATCAGGGGTAGGCCGAAAGGCAGTAGTGGGAGACCGAGGAGACAAGCTGTGTGTTGGGGATCCAGGCATACTCTCTCCTGAGGAAAGCGAACGGTTTAAAGAGGTGAAACTGCGACTGGTGTGAAGCAGCGGAGATGGCTGCATGGCAAATCGTCTGAATACTGACCGCCGCCTGAAGATAAAGAAAATTCAGGGATAGTTATTGAGGTATACTTCTGGTGCAGCCATGAATAAAGGATGAATGAAACAATATCCACCTCTAGTGGTGAACTAAGGTGTTGAGGTGTATCATAAAGTGACTCTCCTTAATTATAAAGACTTACCGCTCTTGTGTTTTTTCCTTCTTTGGCTTCTTGGTTCTTCTTATCATTTTGCTCCTGTAACTATTCCTTCTAGCAGGGCCTGTTTTAATTGAAGTGTTCTCAAAAGGAGTGGTGGATATTGCTACCTTACTTCCACTCTGTAAACAAAGACAACAATTTTTTTTTTCTTGGTGTGTCACATCAGTATATGCTGGCACAAATGAAATATTCTGTAGTCATAGCAGCTAAGATGGAACTCACCTTCAGCAGGAGTTCTACTACCTCAGTGTGTACAAGCCCATGGACTGTTTCGCCATTGACATGAGTAATTAAATCTCCAGCCTTGAGTCCAGCCTTATGAGCAGGTCCACCCTCTTCCACATTCTGACAAAAATTAAATAGAAATTTGCAGACATAATAAATAAATGTACGAAAAATATAAATAAATGCTGGAGGGTATACACAAAATGCCATAAGACTTTTAAAAAGCCATTGAAAATCTACCTGAAAATCTAATATTGCCTTACCCAGACCATGTGATAGACAGTATAGACGTCACCGTCACAGGCATAGACGCGAATTGCTCTCAAAGTGAAGCCAAATTTCTTTCCTGAACTATGAATGATTATTGGCTGGCGTGAGCTGACAGCAGAGAGGGAGGAATCACGGCTGGGGGAAGAGTCTCTGGATGAAGGATCTGATGATAACGAGTATGGAGAAATAGGACTAGCCAAGGGTGACATACCAAAAACATCTGGAAGATCAATAACAGTGACAAGACATTAGTCATGAAAGTATAAGTATTTCTATATTGAATCATCAGATTTCTATTTATTATTTGGTCAATGACCACAATGTGGGCCATTACTGGAAAAACTTTTACTACTATAAAAGTTTACTACTAATTCAACTAAAATAAACCATGTGATATCCCCTTACCATTTTTTGTGAGGTTTTATGTCTCAAAAATGGTCATAATTTATTTTAACAAACATTTTCTCTGATTTCCTCATAAATTTATCATGTTGTTTTGTTATACATAGTGTAAAGAAAGCTGTAATGGCAGAAATACACTTTATAACTACAATGACTGGGCTGATTTAAAGTGATGTACACTGGAAATTATATTTAAATATTTAATCTTCATCAAAAATAAGAATGTATTCAAAAGATTACTTTCCATAAACATGGTTGGTATAAAATAGCACTGAAAACCTTAGAGTGTGAACAAACGCTGTAAAACTGATTCTGAAAATTCTAATTAATAATTCTAAGAAAAGGTCGTAGATTTTTGACTTTTGCCAAAGTGAGACCATACGATTTCCTTTCCCCTGAACTGCTGATATGTCATGAGCCTGCCCTGGTTCACTCAAGAAGGCAATGCCATACACAATGCCAAGAAGCCATATTCTGCATGTAATCTGCAGGAAGACAAAGATTTGTCCTACATCATTTAAATTTACAAACATACAAATGGTCAATGATGGCCACAGACTCACCACCAGGGATCATAAGAGACAAAGCACTGGCAGATGCTGACTTGGGAACTTTGGTGACAATGCTCAGCTTATCAGTGCTGTCAAGTCTCAGGGTGGTTTGGTGGGCACCTTTGTCAGGGGACAGCTTGTAGGTGCTCTCTGGGCTGTCCACTACTTCTGCCTGTAATTGCAGCTGGTCCAGGTGCTCAGAGAAACTGCCTGTACAAACATTGATGGGTTTAATTTTTCATGACTCACTGCAGCAGGCCATGCTGAGCTCCAGCTGCTCATCCTTTTTCATAACACTACCTTAGACTTCAACCTAAAACTCTCAATCTACCACTTTTGATGATGAGGTGAGTTTCACAAGATAGTAAACTGATCCATACATTATTCTCAGGGAGTTTAGCCCATTAAAGGCTGGAGTGGCCAATTCCATTATATAACAGGGTACCTACACTTTAGCATATGATCTTAATCAATCAGAGATTGAAGAGTGGGGAAAATCTGACTCCCTACCTGAGAGGGTGGAATTGCTAACAGTGCTGCAGGGTGTGGTGGCATCAGGTTCGTCTTGAGGCAGCTCTCCGATGGAGAAGGCCACCTTACTGGGGTCCTCCTGGCCCATGGATCCTTCACAGTTCTCTACTTCAGCAGAGATGGCAAATTTGGGTAGCAGACCTGAATGCCTCCCCAGGCTGGTGCTGTCTGTGTCAGACGAATGTGACAGGGATGGCCTGCTCACAAGAAAAAAATAAATATAAAACATAGCTAAAATGACTGTCTCTATAACAGTTTATAGGAGTAGTTTACATGGATGTCAATCATTGTATCAAGGTGTAAGTTTACCCCTTTGAAACACATGCTTATTAAAGGATAAAGATCTTGCTCAAAGGACAGAGTTGTTGGCGGCCTCCAATTTCTTGCCTTAGTTTACCACTGAGTTGAGGTTTATGAAAGCTGCTGGCAGTCACCTTAAATGGCTGTAAAAAAAAAGTCTCACTTTTCATTCACAAGGATATGTGTGGATCAACTGCTGCTTTATCAATCCATTCTTAATGCTACTAGTTTAGCTATTTTTCCTCTCTCATTAACAGCAACAGGTATAAGCCCAAAAACCCTGCTCACTACTGTAAATAAACATTTTTAGCCCCCAGCATTCTCTTTGAGACTCTGATTCATTTCTTCATTTTCCAGCTTGTGACATTCTGTGACAACTTTGTTTCCACTGCTAGGCTGACATTACCCACCTCTACTCTACCACTTCCTCTGCAGCCACCCAACCACATTCCATTCCAGAATGTATACACAATTTTAAATTATGGTTGTCCTCAAACTTTATTATGACAAAACATGACTTCTATTTATTGGCTCCAAGACTCTCCTCTCCATACCATTAGCTTTTAACGCACCCCTTTAATAAAGCTCTTGCCAAGCCACTGCTGTGTTTTATTGCTCTCAACTGGTTAACTGTCCCACATATTCCCAATTTTCTCTTCAGATTACATACTTCAGCTCTTGCCATTTTGTTACCCAAAAGCGTCTCCACTTGATCTTATCCCATCACTTACGCTGCTGACATTTCCCTCAGATCTTCTCTCCTTTGTCCCTTATAATTTAATGGCTCTGTGACAACTGGCTATGTCAAAACTGTCTTAAAATCTGCAGTAGTCACAGCAATCCCTAAGCCTAAACTTGACATGTGATGCAAAACAATTATAGACTTGTATCTCTTCTTCCCTTTCTATCTAAAATTCATGGACATGCTGTATATAACCAACTCAACCACCTTCTCAAAACAGGCTTTGTGATCGAAACCAGTTTGGAGTCAAAGCATATTTTACAAAAAAAGCATTTCTAGCTCTCCTCCCAAAGACCAGCAGATTTCAGGGCAAATATCTGGATGCCTGAATGAACCTGGATGAAAACTGATCCTTTACATTTATGGCATTTAGCAGACGCCCTTATCCAGAGTGACTTCCATGTCCTGATTACAGGGACAGTACCCCTGGAGCAAGTTAGGGTTAAGGGTTTTGCTCAGGAGCCCAATGATGGTAGTGCTGGAGGTGGGATTCGATCCTGTGACCATTTGGTCCATAGATCCATAGGCAAGTAGCCCATAATCTGTACACTTGACCACCACTATGGGTCAAAGGCAAGTGACATTCATCAAGACTCTTCTCTTTCTCAGCACCTACGTGAAGGAACAATATTCCCCCGGATCATCAGGTCTGCTGAGACCTAAGCTATATTTCACTTGAAAGACTCGTCACACACAAACACTCGTCAAACGATGTAAAAATTAAGCGCCTACAAAATTCTGCAAAAGATATCCAACTTGGAAATATCTTGCATCTCCACTCATCACTTTCCATGGAGAATGCAGGCACTTATTCATGCTTTTATAACCTCCCATCTTGACTACTACAAAGATTTATTTTTTAGTCTGCAACTGAAACCATTAACTAGGCTCCAGTATATACAAAACTGCAGTTATCATTTTTTTTTCCATAAAGTGAGAACACAACTTGCCCATTTTCCATAACCTTTACTGGCTACCCATTTCATACCATAATCTGTGCAAGTTACTACTAATTACATTTAAAGCTCAGCATAGATCTGCTCCAGTCTTTCTAAACAAATTACTAAATAACCAAAAAATTCCACTGGTTCACTAGGATTCTCTGCCTCCAAACTGCTCATGCTTCCTTAATACAGGTTAGCTACATACTTGGCTAAATAAGCAATTGTTTAGCAAATGCTCCAGTTTTGTCTCTTGTAGATACCATGCAAAGCTGCATGTTACATTATGTTGCAATTACATTTAATAAAAATGAAAAAAAATGACATTGAGATTTTTACCAAAATGTTTGCAGATTCTTCCAGACCA
>CM029371.1:10651264-10668764 GCA_017165825.1 Hepsetus odoe
TGCCTTTTCAAGGCACCTTAATTAATCATTCCCATGGTAACCCCATGATGGAGAGCAAACCAAATGTGTCTTGTCACATCATTAATTTTCAGAAATGCCTTGTCTGATGCTAATTTTTTGGAAGGCGGCCCACTTTCTGAAGAAGTCAATGTCCAAATTTTTTGAAAGGTCACATTTTGTCGAGACAAAAAAAGATTTCTGAATGAGGTTGAAGATAGAAATGAATGCCATGCTAAAAAATGTCTGTAGCTTTGGGACTGTGACTTCTAAAGACTGATTTGTAGTTTTTGTCTTTATTAAAGACACTATTTATGCTTTCATAGTCACACAACAATCACAACTATGGTAAGAAGGATATGTAACTGATTCTTTCCAGCTAGAGAATTTATTTGAAATGTGATATAAATATAACAAAAAAACAAAAGATCAGTTTTACTAACCACTAATGACTTGACCAAATAGCTCCTCTGGTGTGTCTCCAAAGAAAGGCACACAGCCTACAAGGAACTCGTATAGAATGATCCCCATAGCCCACCAGTCTACTGGCTTTCCATAGCCCTGTCTGAGGATCACCTCTGGAGCGATGTATTCAGGAGTGCCACACACCTACAACAAATGAAGTATATACACTGTTGGAAGATGACAATCTTCAGAAGAACCAGGGAATTTCACCCCTCTTTGCATTACATTTTGCAGCATTTAGCAGACACTCTTATCCAGAGCGACTTCCATGTCCCCCTGGAGTAACTCAGGGTTAAGGGTCTTGCTCAGGGACCCAGTGGTGGTAGTGCTTGAGGTGGGATTCAAACCTGGGACCTCTTGACCCTTAGGTCCACAGGCAGAAACACTAGGTCCACACCACTAGACCACCGCCACCCACTAAGTTGTTTTAAGTAATACTCAGGAATGTTAGAATACCTGATAAAAAAAAAACAAAACAAAATAAAAAACTGTAAAACTCCATTATGCTGTTTTGCACTCACACAATTATTAAACCTTTTAATCACTTCAAAAACATGCCTTTTTGAAAATGTTTTTTGAGGCATTCATTTAAAACAGATGCGTTCTAAAGTCAATCTCAACTTTAATTCTACACGCCATAGGAACATTAAACATAGGTCAGAGGAATGTCTGAATCATTACTTGATTAACCCCAGGAATTCCATATAAGGAGTTGTTTGTATCCTGTGTCACATTCTAAGGTCCTCTAAGGGTTAAACATAAATATGAAATATGACTGTTATTCAATGACTGGTAGAACCTTTATTGAGGAATAAAAATACTTAATGTCTAAAGTTATTTTTTAAAACTGCTTTATTCAAAACTCTTGAATATGCAGCATTTTGGAAATACATTGCCATGATCTACAAACATTCATTAAGCTGCATCTAAAGACTTATCTTGAACTTTACATAATAATTAAACAACAGAAAAGTAAATAAAAAAAGTTAGGCTGAAGGTGAAATGGCCTATACTTTACCTGCTTGTCTAAGAACTCTCTGGCATCCTTCTCTATGTGGCCTTCATAAAGATTAGTGGTCATGTTCATCAAGCCCACCTTAGACAAGCCGAAGTCAGTCAACTTGATGTGTCCCATTGAAGTGACGAGCAAACTGCAACGGTACAGTGACATGTGAACGGAGATGGCAACAACTATGATCTTGCAGTACTTGGAAGTGGGTTTGAAACATGTAAACAGGAGCAGATGATGTACAAAGCTTACTTGTCTGGTTTTAAATCGCGATGTACAATGCCATAGTTGTGCAGGTATTCCAAGGCCAGAACTGTCTCTGCAAAGTACATTCTGGCCATGTCCACAGGCAAGGGACCCATATTCTTCAGTAAAGTGGCACAGTCACCACCTGCCACAACAATCAACTTTCACTTCTTAACAGTTTCTGTCCTTGATAAGTCTTTTAAGAAACTTCAGATAATATAATAATAGGAAATTCCAGATAAAGTCTGAGATATATACAGTCCTGTGCAAAAGTTTTAGGCAGGTGTGAAAAAAATGCTGTAAAAAAAGAATGCTTTCAGAAATGGAAGTGTTAATCATTTATTTTCATCAATCAACAAAATGCAGTGTGACCACCCTTTGCCTTCAAAAGAGCATCAGTTCTTCTAGGTACACTTGCACACAATTTTTGAAGGAACTCGGCTGGTAGGTTGTTCCAAACATCTTGGAGAACTAACCACAAATCTTCTGTGGATGTAGGCTTCCTCACATCCTTCTGTCTCTTCATGTAATCCAGACACACTAGATGATTGAGATTAGGGCTCTGTGGGGGCCAGAATAATTGATGCTGTTTTGAAGGCAAAGGGTGGTCACACCAAATATTGATTTGATTTAGATTTCTCTTTTGTTCATTCACTGCATTTTGTTGATTGATGAAAATAAATGATTAACACTTCCATTTTTGAAAGCATTCTTTGTTTGCAGCATTTTTTCACACCTGCTGAAAACTTTTGCATAGTCCTGTGTATATATTTATCTTACCTTCTACATACTCCATGACCATGCAGAGGTGTCTGCGAGTTTCAAAGGAACAGTACATGCTAACCACAAATGGGTTCTCAGCGAAAGTCAGAATGTCTCTCTCCACAAAAGCTTGCTGGATCTGGTTCCTAAGCATTAGGTTCTGTTTGTTGATTTTCTTCATAGCAAAGCGCTGCTTAGTTTCTTTATGCCGTACCAGATAGACAGCCCTGTAAGCAGATACAACAAGTAGTTGTATTACAAAGGAGTTCATTGTGAACCATTCCATTCACCATGAAAGCAATAACGGCTGAACAAACCTACAGATTTTAAAAAAACCTTAATTGTTTAAGGGTGAGAGATTAAGCTAATTATTTTGGTTGTGTGACAGTTGGGAATTGGGAATCCTTAAGAGGCTAGATTTGGACTAGACAATAATAACACATGTTATGTCTTACCCATAAGCTCCATTGCTGATGAGCTTGATCATTTCAAAATCTACCTCACAGGGTTTGCGGCGGGATCTTAATGCTACAGTTGAGCTCTGGGACTAAAAGAGAAAGTTGAAGTGTTAAGGAGTCAACGAAAACATTTATATTACAATACTCCAAATATATCAGGCAAATGTGGCACTACTCACACTCACAGAATTATCGGTCTCAGGGGTTTCTGCAATTCCACTATCGCAGCTGGTTAACTGAGATATTTCTGCAAGATAGAAAATAATGTTTAGGCTTAGGCTAAGCCATCTTTTCAGCACAGTACATATCTAAATCCTCTAAAGAGACGTTCCGTCCTTACTGGAACGGAGCAGAGCAGCCGAAAACAAAACACCACATTACTTTTTCCAAACAATAAGCACACAAAGCTGACTCCTTAGTTCCTAAATGAGTTAAATGAAGCGGAAATCAAAGGAAAGAATCTTAACCCTGAACAAACTCTCCAAAAACGAGCTCTCAGCAAGTCTGGAGACAAAGCCAACCTGGAGACAGCAAGAGGTAATGAACCAGAGGATAGTTCTTCCATCCCTATCGAGACCTGAGCATACTCAACCAGCCTCAGAACAGATGTCCATTTGCAATTCAAGTCATCATAGCAATAGAGATGGGAGACCACTGAGCATTAGTAAGCCTTGGAGGGCTTTAAAAACCAGAAGTGTTTTGGCTGAGGAAGCCCAAGAAATTCCAGGTTTACTGGGAAGTGTGGCAGTTACATACTGATCTAATTACTGCTAATGATAGTCTAGGGTCCAAAATTATAGCATCATTATAGGAGGTCTGTCTCACAGATAAACATACCACTCTATGGGTTCAGCTAGAAGCATGAAGACACTATTTCCTTAGACAATGTAATGAAGAAAGCAAATGTTTAACTCAAAGCAGAACTCTCATTTGGCCTGGAATTTTGGTTACTGTTTGGGAAATTTGTGTCGGAGCCAGACGTGACACTGAATCCAAACCTATCCTGAGCCTCACAAGAAACTGTCTGTGCCTAACTATCACCAAACTCAGATCAAATTAAAAAAAAAACCCTGTTAGTGACAATTACGACAATAAGAAACATTTCACTAACTATACTGTTTTCAGTCCAGTAAAAAGGAATAATTCGGCTCTCTTTGTGAAGATATATGCAGTATTCTTCAGTTCTGACAATGTGAAGATACACTCAAAGTATTTTGTGATGTAATTCATCATCATAATATTAATAATAGTTATTATCTAGTTGAAAACACCCTTATAACAAATATATTAATGAGTTGATGCCTTTGAAAAACTTTTGTTAAGTTTTTGTGTTGAATACTTTTAGACTACATAATGCATTGCTGTCAAGCTGCCCTGGGCAGACCTCAACAACCCTGCACACAGAACAAGTGCAAGTGAAAAAAGTGAAAGTGACTACCCTTGTCACTGTGAAACGCAGCACAGCACAACACAACAAAACTCAACCTCTGCGTTTCACCCATACAGACACCTGCAGCAGGGGGCAGCTATTGAAAGTGCCCGGGGAGCACTTGTAGCGGGAAAGTACCGGGGACGGTACCTTGCTCAAGGGTACCTCAGGGCAACCTACTGGTGAGGGAATTGAACCCACAATCTTCTGATCTGGGGCAACTCCCTAACCACTAGGCCACCGCTGCCCAGCATGTCATATTAATAACTCTCACACACTCATTTTCCTTGCCACTTGTCCTTATTAATGTGACAGCCGATGCTGGAGCCAGCTCCAAACAAACACAAACACATTCACGCATACACTCACACCTAGGGGGCAATTTAGCATCTCCAATACGCCTGATTTGCATGTCTTTAGACAGTGGGAGGAAAATGGAGCTCCTGGAGGAAACTCACAAAGATGGGGAGAACATGCAAACTTCAGACAGAAAGGACCCGGACCGCCCGACTGCGAATCGAACCCAAGACCTTCTCAATGTGAGGTGACAGTGCTACCCACTGTGATACCTTGCTGCCCAGATTCCGATCAACTTTCATAAAATTAAAAATACAGAAAAAAGTAAGCAGAAAAGATAAACGACAGAAAAGGTAAATGACAAATTACACTTACAAAGATGGATGAAAAGGAATGGGAAAAGGAATTTTACCCCAGAATGAGCTTGAGCTATGCTCTTAAAGGTTTCAAACAGGGTTCTTTGCAATAGTGCTTTAAATTAACCAGTTTTGGTTCCTTAAAAAATTCCTTCTTAAAAGTATACACAAGATTTTTTTGCCTGAGCGAAGGGAAATCCGCTGAATGGATAAAAAAAAAAAAGCAAAAAAAAAAAAGCAAAAAAAAAAAAAAAAAAGCAAAAAAAAAAAAAAAAAGCAAAAACAAAAGAAAAAAAAATTTACTTAGATTCTCCATTTTCCCTCTTCACTATTGCTAGTGATGACCATTTTACCTTCTAAAGGGTCTCGCGTCAGACCAAGCTGGCTAATGATGTAGCGTGGAATGTCAGTCTTAATGCCTTGCCCTTCTTTGGCATGACCCTCGGCAGCTTCCAGCAGATGATAGAACTCCTCTGGGTCAAATTCCTATGAATATATGAAACATTTCACTTTAAGTTCACAAATGTAATGAGTGCGTTTTCTCTTAAATTTAAAGAGTGCATATGTTGCAAAACAGCAGCACTGTTATGCAAAAAAGGTCAAAGAGGTCAGCATTTGCATTTACTAAATATGGGGTCAGTACCCTGAGTTTGATCCTAAAGTTTAATAACTTTGATTGGATAAATAATCTTACCAAACATTCCAGCAGTCGTGCTGGTCTGGCGATGACAATGAGGATCTTCTTCACCAGTTCCTTAATGAAGGTCACCTCAACACTCTCTGACCGCTCGGTGGACTGAGTAGCAACACAATCAGCCATGAGATTTTAGGAATTCCTCTATACACCTATCCCTCCACATTGCAAACATACAAACTAGGCCAAATGTTTTGACATTACCAATAAAATTAATTTTGCTAAAAGTTGCTGACGGGTATTTATTATGCAAGCCTTAGAAAAAGCAGTAGAAAAACCCTCCACACCTCTTGGAAAAGCCTTTCTAGTTTGTCAGTGAGCTCGCAAAAGTAGCGAGAGGTGATCAGGCCAAGGCGAGATTTCTCCAGGCAGTCACGGGCCAGCTCAATGATTTGGTGATGGGCGAAGTTGAGCACTCCATCAGCCAAAGGCAGCACATTCTCTGGGGAGCTGCTGCTGATGATTTCTTGGATACGTTCTTCCATCTGAGCTGTTGCCTGAAGGAAGTAATCTTAATGCTTAATCCTGGCTAAAAAAAAAAACAACTTTTTTTTTTTTTTAACATGAATAAGGCAACTTTCTGGGCTGTACGACATAAGATTTTTTTTTAATCATTACTGTGGTATGGTATAGACTGTAGATACTTGCATACATATCATATCTTGCTAAACCAGGCTTGTTAACAGGGAGTATGCCTCACCTTTACTGCAGTAAAAGGGTTATACTGCATGTTAGTATATTGCTGTAAGGATTTAAATGCGTTCAGCCACAAGCACTGATGCTTTATTAGTTATGGATAACATAACAGCGCCACTCATTCCAAAGGTATTAGATGGTACACATCACAGAGCACAACAACAGACTAATGCCATGCAGGAAAAAAAAAAAAACAAAACAAAAAAAAAAAAACCTACTATCTAACCGACACATGATACCAGGAATGGTGATCATACAATTAAGGTGTGGCTACTCCAGTTCATCCCATTCTATTGGTAGAACTTTTATCAGTGTTAGCAATGGGTGGTCCTAAACAAAAAAAAATTTGAAATGCTGGTAAAATGAATCACACACACACAAAAAAAAAAAAAAAACGTCAAATGTTCAGCCCTAATTTTATAATTCATGATTTTTGGCCAAAACAATGCAAGTCAGTCAATAACCATGTTACATCAAGCATTTCATTAATTTTTAATAAATAATAAGACATCCCAGTATAATATAACAATGTAACAGCAAAATGAAGCTTTTTCTATAATCTTGAAGCCTTATTGCTTACCTTAGGAAACCTTTCTTTGTACACATGATTCATCATTATAATCTCATGATCACAGCATGATGGGGATCTTCCAGGGCTGAAAAGCATCATATAAGCAATTTTTTACCAACATTTATGTAACACCTGAAATAAATTATCTTTAACACCTGAAATAAATTAAACAGGAATAGTAGTTGCTCTTATTATAAAGACTATGTTTTGAGAGACTATGTACCTGAGACTGCGTGAACGTGGGCGCAAGGGTGTGGCCCTGCGATGATCTTCCCCCGAAATGCTCTCAGTGCAGAAGTGCTTGGACAGGAAGTGGAGCTCGTCGGGTGTGGGTTGAAAGGGCAACTGGTGCAGCTTCTCCTGTGATGAACAGGATGACTGGAAATGACACGTGAAATACATAGGGAGGAAAAAAAGGGAAAAAGAGAAGCTGATGGATGTACAATGTCACTTCAGCATCATGCAAACATGCAGGCGGAAGGCATAAAGAAAAAAAAAAACAAACAAAAAAACACTTTAGCACTGAATGATTGAGGCATTCAATCTCCACACAGCAATTTTTGCCACTGTTAAATCAACACTCTCCCAATGTGTATTAAACTATCACTGATGTTATTTATACAGACATTTGCACTTTATGTTGGTACCACATTAGCTTTTTTTGGTATATATATTTATATATACACACACACACACTTTATGGTATATATGTAAAATATATATGTTCTTGAATATTATTAGTAAGCTCAAAAACATATATATATATATATATATATATATATATATTTGCACGCACATTTGTGGCAACTGCTCCATCATACTGTTTGCTGGGCCTATCCCCTAAACTTAACACCAACTGGCTGACATGCTGGCACCAGATTGTTCCCATTTCCTTCCCAGGTGGGCGGGTGCTGAAACAGTGTCAGTAAACACAGTTGTCAGCCAGTGAGTGAGCGAATGAGTGGGTAGTCTGGCGCCAGTTTATAGCCATATTTACTGGCAAACAAATCTGGTGAGCTTGAGAGCAGTATTAGTCAGAGGAAAAGATCAGCATCTGTTATTCATGGCAGACATGAGCCATTAAATCGTTGGTTATGTGGAGGGGTAATACGGGGTGATGTGCCAATTTACCTAAAAAGTTTCAGTTCCCTGAGGTTTTATAGCACCAAGGTTCGCTGCTGGTAATGTACTACAAATACTTTCCTCTAGTAAACGTCCCTTGTAAGGAGATAATTATTCAGTATTATCTGAATATACTGGAGTATTTCCTTAAGGACACAATCACATGAAGCAGAGTGGCTTAGATACACAATGTAGTGTACCTTCTGAAGCGATAGTTGATGTGATTGTAAAAGTCAATGATAAGTGAATGCTGTGGACAAATTAAAAATAATATTCAAGCATGTTTTATAAATGAGGCCTCATGTCAGTGCTCGTAAAGGTTTCTTAGAGGTCTTCTCTTCATAAACAATGTAAAGGGTACTTACAGAAACCGTGGAACTGGGGGTGTTCGTTCCATATCCAGAAGAGGGGAGGGATGCAAGGGACCAGCGACGGCCATCAGTCCTGTACAAAAAACACAGGCAGTGCCGTGATGGCTTACTCCCTAGGGGTTATCATACAAACAGAACCTGAGCTCATAAACACAAGTATCAGACAGCAGCCAGGTTGAAAAAAATAGGGGAGTGGGACACCATATTCAAAGGAGATACTGAACAGCTCATTGATTTTCAAAGAGAAAAAAGATGAAAGCTGGTAACAAAGCAGTCAGGCAGCTAAGCACAGTTGTTTTTACACAATGACTTGAGAGCCTTTTCCTGCAGAAAATTCTGCTAGCAATGTATTGAAATAAATTAATGATAACAGAAACACAAAGATTTAGAAGTGCATTTTTTGTGGATTTACTGGAAAAACTGAAAATGGCCAAAAAACGTCAGTAAGGACGTTGAGAAAGTTCATTTACATTTACAGCTTTTAGCAGACGCTCTTATCCAGAGCGACTTCCGTGTCCTAATTACAGGGACAGTCCGCCTGGAGCAACTCAGGGTTAAGGGTCTTGCTCAGGGACCCAGTGGTGGTAGTGCTAGAGGTGGGATTTGAACCCGGGACCTCTTGATCCAGAGGTCCACAGGCAAGTACCCTACCACTAGACCACCACCACCCCAAAAGAAGAACTTCATTTATGCAAACACTTCATACAACACTATTAAAAATAAAGTGCCAAATGCATTCTTTGGATTGATTCCATAGAAACTATGGTTTCGTAAAGAACCTTTTAATGGTTAATGGTTTAGTTTGAATTACATTTCAGCTCTGTAGCCACTGCTGAGGAATTATAAATAGCAAGAAAGGAACAGAGGTATTTTAAACAGTTTGAGACAACAAAGGACATTTTCCCCCCGAACAGCGTGAGTTTGATGAGTGGCATGGTTGCTTTATTTCACTACTGAAGTGACAGCTTAAGAACTTCTGCACCTCAGTTTTTTTTCATTCTGTCCTAGTATCCAGTTGTAGCAAGCTTGTCTTTCCCAAGGCTTTCCAAAGCAACAGTCAAGATTTCAGCAGATTCTTTAAAAGATTCACTACAATATGTTCCCTTAAGAGCAAACATTTTTGTATAATTTGCAATTAATGAACTTCGATCCAGACAACACAGACATTTCAGTGACTCAACTTATCATTCAGCTAAGTTAAAAAGATGATTATATAAAACATACTTTATTGTGGCATAGCAGTTCACAGAATCTGAAAACATATGATGATCTACAGACAACTTAACGTGATATGGGAAATCTGTCAATTTTTAATTGGAAAGGGCTTTATACACTCTTACTCATATCTAGCTCTTCTGTTAAAAAGTAAACCCAAAGGATCTAGTTTGATCTACAAAGCATCTTCATCCATTCTGCAGGTAGTGGTAAAATGGTGGTTACCTGCGAGCAAAAGAGAAATGAGCTGAGGCACTTGGGGAGAAGTTTCTGGGGCTGTCCTGAGGACTGGTGCCTGGAAGAGAAAAAAAAAAAACAAACAAACTATGATTTAAAAACACACAAAAACAAACAATTTAATTCCTGAATTCAGGGGCACAATTTCAAACGCACAGCCATGCGACATATAGAAATAGCCCTATATATTTCTTTAGTTGTTTGTGATGGTGAGGAACAGCATGAGCTCAGGGCTGTCTGATTATAACAACCATAAGCTCAATTATTCTTGTTTCATGTCAAAACTGATATTACAATTATTTAACATGATCACTCATTGACTTTGGAAACATCAGGCATTTACTGAACATTATTAATTTATTATTTTTTAGCCCAAATCATTTTCTTTTTCTTTGAACTTTCTATTTAAATGGAAACAATTTGAAAATCAGAACATATGTATACATTTAAATAAACAATATAGAAATTGCAAATAATCAAAATAAATTTCCCCAAGACAAAATACAGCAGGGAAAAATAAGTCAACATTTTTCTCAGTAAATATATTTCTTACGGCGCTATTGACATGAAATTTACAGCGGTTTTTGTTAACAACCCAAGAAATCCACACATGAAAAGAAATCAAAACAAATAATTCAAAAAATTGTCAAGTGGAATGACACAGGGAATAAGTATTGAACACGCTTACTGAAATGTATTTCATGCTTAGTAGAAAAGCCTCGTTAGTAATGACAGCTTCTAGACGCCTCCTCTATGGAGAAACTAGCCGCATGCATTGCTCAGGTATGATTTTAGCCCATTCTTCCAAATGAACTCTTCTATGATTTTCAATTGGATTCAAGTTGGGTGATTACTAGCAGCTTTATTTTCTCTCTCTGAAACCAATCACGAGTTTCCTTGACTGTGTTTGGGATCATTGTCTTGCTGAAATGTCCACCCTCACTCTGGGAGATGGCAGCAGATTAAAAGATCTCTGCACATTCATCCTTCCTTCAAGTATTTGAAGTCTGGCAGCATCATATGCTGAATTACAGCCCCACACCACGACACCACCAAACTTCACTGTTAGTATGGTGATTTTGGGGTGAGGTACAGTGCCATTTCTGCTCCAAACATGGTGCAATGACATCAAAAGAGTCAATATTCTATAGACCAAAGAGACTATATTCTCCCAGTATTTCCTTGGCATGTCCAAATTTTATGCAGCAAACTTCAACATGCTTTTTCTTCAGTAGTGGAGTCTTGCGCGATGAGTGTGCACAGAGACCCTGTTGGTTTTGTATTGTTTTCTTTGAAACAACTGCACCTGCTAATTCCAGGTCTTTCTGAAGCTCTCCCAGGGTCAGCCTCGACTCTTGGACAACTCTTTTGACTCCTGTAAAAATCTTGCGATGAGCACCTGGTTAAAGCCAGATTTGGGTGAAATGTATGCACTTTTATATGAGAAATATATCTACAACCAATTCCATCAGTATGTTTCACAACAGTAAGGTTGCAAAGGTCTTGTGCGTCTTGCTTTAACCCATCATGAGATGCTTCTTGTGCAATTCCTTGGTAATAAGAAACCTTTTAAAAGGCTCTAAACTAGGACTTAATCAGTTGATTAATTAGCAATAATTGGGGTCAGGATTGCTTTCTAAATGCATATTTCAGCTGGTTTTTTGGTTTTGCATGCCTTAATGCAACTCCCTTTCTTTGTGTTCAACACTTATTCCCTGTGCCATTCCACTTCAGAAACTTATCTGTTTTGATTTCTTTGTATATACGGTTTACTTGATTTGTTACCAACATCTGGTGTAAATTTCATGTCAATAGCCTCATTAAAAATTGATTTCCTTAGAAAAATTATGACATGCACATCATTTTATGTGCATTGTTTCAGGCTATTTAATTGGTCTAAAGTAATCTTAGACCGTTTAAATAGGTTTTAAGACAGAAATTGGAATCAAAATTAAAAGAAAATGAATTGAGGAGCCCTGATGAGGAAGACACATACATGTACAATTCTGAAATAGCCTTAAGTGACCTGCACATTGGCCTTGAACACAAAAATGTGAGGACTTTTTGTATGAAGGATCATACAACTTGATCATTTGAGACATGTCTGGAGTCCAAATTGTGCTGCTTTAGTTTACAAGTAATATACTTAATTTGGCCCAGCAGGACTTGGATTACTGATATAAAAATGAACAAAATCGTATAGCTGAAAGTTGCGGACAGGTTTATTAGACAAGGTCAGACTTCATTAACCTAATCAGGAGTACGTCTGCTTATGTAGAATAGTTTTACTGCATTGATCATCATAAATCCGGAGGAATCTGAACATGGATCAGTGCTCTCCAATCGCAGTTTAGCTTATTTCTATAACTCACAGTAATTCACACTAAACTAAACCAACAACTCTGTCCCAGAAGCAGTTACACCTTTTTGAGAGAGAAGTTTTAAGGATGTATTTATAGAAAGGATTTGGATGACATTTGACTCCCATTATTAACAACGTTAGTCTCATAGCTCATAGAAGAAGCTAAATTTAGACTCCTGTCTCAGATGGTAAGTTACATCAAGTTCATTTGACTCTATCTGAGTATTCTTAAAGCATCTTACCATGATTGATGCTAGCAATGAAGGTCAATCAAAGAAGTACAAGTTGCACAAGTAAACAATCTGCTGACCATCATTAATTCCAGATATAGCAGCAATATAGAGTTGATGGTACACCCACAGTGATAAGATGTTGATGCAGGCCATCAAAGTCTAAGCTGATGGCTATGATTTGTTCATTAAGAGCTGATTCATTCACTGGTAATGCAAACATAATGGTTGTGAAAAATATACATTTTTTTGGCAATCCCATTTGCAATGAAGATGGAAGGCTTGACTCAGTTTACCCTTTAATTCATTTTGTAATTACACAATAGGCTTAGATTTAACAATAGAGCGGAGGCAATCTGGGGTTAGCCACCCTTTGTAAAAGGCAGAGGGATTTTCAATCCAAAAAATAGCTGTGCATGAGAACACTGGTTACATGCTTTATGTGGTATGTGGGAACTGCAATTTGAAAGCAGGTCTAGGGTTACACATAATACTTTTTGTGCCATTTCTATAATACCATACATATAGTATTACTTAAATGTAACTAAATAATATTAATATAATGAAATAATTAGGTAACAGAAATAAAATGCACATGCATTTAATTGCTGAGGAAAATTAAGCATGAACACATTAATATTAATATTAAGAAACAAGTTTTAAAAAAACAAACCTTTCAAAAAGGTTCTGCACACACATTATACTTACAAAAATGGTTCTTTTACAAACTTCAGATGGAAAGGTTACATTCTTTCAAAGGGGAACCACAATATTTCAATGGTTTTATGTAAAGAACTCTTTCTCGAACCTTTATCTCTGATAAACAGTTGCGCACATCCTAATGGTCAACTTCAAACAGCAAAAACTTTGTTGAGAATTAAAACTTTTTTTTATATAGAACAACACTTAAACACAACCCCTTTTTACTAAACTTATGTTACATTTCAAGTGGCAGGTTGGCAAGCTATTTTAGCTGTAAGCTAAGAGAGGAAGAGGAAGCTTATGCAGTCAATAAGCCAAGCAACAGACATTTTTGTACAGCACATTTTTGCCAACTTGCTTAAGTATTTTTTTTCCATTAAGGTGTTACTCTTAATTAAATTGTTTTATTTATTATAACATACACTACAGTATTACTCTGTTGGAGGAAATTTTGCACACCCCTGCTCTGAAGTGGTAGACAGAGGAGGACCCTGTGGGTAAGGATTGAATCAGACATGGGTAGCTCAGTCTGTTTACACTGCTTCTTATTCCTTTAACTCAAGCCATTTCCTAACTAATTGTTAACACTTGACTTGATCATTGACTAACATGCTGCTCTCTAATGGCAATTCCCAAGAGGCATCAGCATGTTTTACAAGAAAGACATCACACAGCATGCAAAAACAACAGTAACTCTGTAACTGATAAGAGTAAGCAAGAAAATAATAAAAATGCCATGTACAAGAACACAGAAATACACAATACCTGTATGTGAAGAAAGGGGCGAGTGGGGTCGAGGAAGGGCCGATGCTTGTCCACTTCCTATCAGACTCTTTCTGTTACTTGTCCTGCAGCTAGAGAAGCAGACATCAGAAATTCATTATTAGTTTATACTATTATAACCTTTGGGTGAATTATTAAATAAGAGTTTGACTTTTTATCCAAGCTGCCTAAAAGTTTAAAACCATGTACCATGAGACTCTTGATTCATTCTGTTAGTTTATTTTTGTAAAAGCACTAAAACTTTTCTGGGCAAAAAGAAGCAATGAAACACTCAAGAAAAGATTCATTTACAGCTACAAACCAAAGGAAAGTCAAATTTAAAGGCAACAGCAAGTCACAGGAACATATCTGAGACTAAATCCTTTAATTTTAACATACCGTCGTCCAGATCTTCTCCATACACTGTTCCGCTTAGACCTGTTTAGATACCTTGTTAAAGTTGCAAGGTAAGCATCTTCAAGGCTAGACCACATTCGTACTAAAATTTAAACAAACATCTTTAGGAAACTGCAGTCAGAACCGACAGAGGAGATGTTAACCTTCCCAAGAAGCTTCCAATACAAGAAAGCCACAGACAAGCCCTGTGTGGTTCACCAACAAGATTACAGCTCATCAAATAGATCCTCTTAGTTAAAAGGCTTAATGAGCCTACAATGGCCTCCACACTCAATCAACAAGTGCACATGCTGAAGTAGCCACTGCTCCAAGTACTTATTCTGTGAGGGTGTTAATATGACACAGTTTGGGAACAGTTTAAGATATTTTACATTTATAGATAAAGAGAACTGGACCCAAACAAATAAACTCAATAGCAGACCTTGATAAGTGAACAGATGTCTTAAACAAATGACACAAGCAGGAAAACCATTTTCAAATGCAGCTCAAAGACATCCCCGTAAATCCATCCATTGCAGACAACAAAATGATCAGATTAACCCCCAAAAATACTTAACTTTATTTTGTGTATTTTTAGATTTTGTGCATTTTACAGATTTGATTAAAATAAAAACCAACAAGATGTCAGGAGGGAAGTGTCTTTTTTTTAGCTGGCCTCTATGTGATCGGAACGGGCAAACGGTTGTATGAATTTCCTCATTCCGTTGCAGCAGTGGTCTAGGCAACCAGATGCTTGCATGCTCTCACAGGCTGTCCTAATTGTACTAATTGTGACTTGTAGGTCTAATAACATTTTCTAAATAGGTAAATGTGTTTAAACAAATATTATTAGAATAATGATGCAGTCTTAAGAGACATTACATGAAGCACATTATAAATATCAGAAGTGAATTAATGCGAATGCGTTAATGCTTGGCCACATGATTGTTATCAATAAAATAAAATAAAAAAATGAAAATGCATCATTTGAGAAAATCATTTGTTGAACATTAAAACGTTTAAGTGTAATCCCTGTTAAAACAGACAATTGGGTGCCTTTTTCCTTTACTGCTACTACATATTTTGTGCCAGGTGCCAAAGGCCATGGGGTGAGCAGTGTGAATGAATGTAAGAGTTCTGTGGTATTGGTAGTTTACATTGGTCTGACAGGTCTGTACGTAATTGTATTACATCGTTGCCTTTTCACAGAATCAACATCCTATAGAGCAGTGCATTAAGTGCATGCACCTAGATCACAAAGATAAAACCAAAGTGTCTTCATTCTGTGGAAAGATCTAAACTCAAGGTCATGTTAGCACACACGTGACACAGGATATTACCAATCATCTAACCACTAAAAAGGTCAATCTAAATGTAAAGACATGAAAGGTTACCTTTTTTATCCTGATGCTCCTAATAAAATGTCAATCTTTTTAATATATTTTAGACAGACCGACAGCAAGAGCATCTAAGTGAGAATTAAAGTCCTAGCAAATGCAAAAAGCAATCATCATTCCAGAAGGAATATGAAATGTGGTTCACAGGTGCTCAGTGAAAGAGGATGAGATTTACCACAGCTATTTATATAGTTTTCACACACGGGTGGATTAAGCCCCATTAGTCCTTAGCTCATACTCTACAGCTCACAGGCAAACTTGCGTAAAAAAAAATTTCCATTAAAAGCTATAATGCTGTAAAAACGCAAGACTCCTTGCACAGGGAGTGGCAAAAATGGCAACTCTCTTCCAAGAATCTAAGAAAATAAATAAATAACATATATATATATATATATATATACATACACATATACACACACACATACACACACACACACACACACACACACAGTACTGTGCAAAAGTTTTAGGCAGGTGTGAAAAAATGCTGTACACAAAGAATGCTTTCAGAAATATAAATAATGATTATTTATTTTTATCAATTTACAAAATGCAAAGTGAGCGAACAAAAGAAAAATCTAAATCAAATCAATATTTGGTGTTACTACCTTTTGCCTTCGAACCAGCGTCAGTTCTGTAGGATTATAGTCGGTGTCTGATCAACCAGTTTTACCAAACAGGTGCTGATGATCATCAGTGTCACACGGAGGAGAAACACAGTCATGTTTGGAACAACCGACCAGCCGAGTTACTTCAAAAACTGTGTGCAAGTGTACCTAGAAGAACTGATGCTGTTTTGAAGGCAAAGGGTGGTCACACCAAATATTGATTTGATTTAGATTTCTCTTTTGTTCATTCGCTGCATTTTGTTGATTGATGAAAATAAATGATCAACACTTCCATTTCTGAAAGCATTCTTTGTTTACAGCATTTTTTCACACCTGCCTAAAACTTTTGCACAGTACTGCATGTATATCTATCTCAGAGCATTAGCTCTACCTCCTGTAATGACAGTTGATGCAATATACTCTGTCCTTATTCTCTTTAGTGGCTTAGGAGTTATGTTACATCCTTAGCATGAGGTTTCCACAGTGTGACAAAAATGCTTCAGTTCAATAGGATGTGCTACCTGTCCTAGATTGCAGATGTTACACCTTTGAATGGTTACAAGCTGAATTAATTTGTCTGTGCAGAGACAATCATTCAACAGTGAAGTCACAAAGCAGATGTACATCCATCACTGAATTCATAGAGGTGCCTTAGCAAACATTTAACATGATTCATGTGAAGAAGAACAAACCAGAGCAGAATACTTTCCAACAAAAAAACAGGAGTGTTTATATAACACCCTTATTCATAGTCCTTAAAAGATGAATCTGAAAAGCTAAACATTCTTTCATATGATGGCAAAGCTATGCAACCTTTTCACCTCTCTGTAACCCTTATATGGATTTCAAAACACAGGCAGTAGATAGTATCTCTATAGGTCCTGAAATTGAAAGTGTAATTTATAAGCCATGGATTATGCATCCTGTTCATGAATGTGCGTCCTATGCTAAATATTGTAAGGTCTAGGATAGAGCACTAACTGCATATAGTATACACAAAAATGAATCCCATGTAAACCCTAAACAGGCTCCCTCCACAATTTGAAACAAGAGTAAGGGGACGAAACAGCAACACCAACATAAATGTCATGCGTGTGAACATGTAACCACAAGGACCT
>CM029371.1:10673764-10739634 GCA_017165825.1 Hepsetus odoe
TAAACATACGTTTTGCAAGAACAAGATCTCAGTCCTAGCTACAGAGGACAGGGGGAGATATGCAGAGAGGCTGGGTTATTTATTTATTTTGTTGCAGTGGAGGCTATGCTGTATGCTACAGTAATATAGTGGACAAGGCTTTAAGCAGAGTGTATAAAAAAGGGCATCTTGGGCATTGTAAACAGCTGTCGTTCTGGAAAAGCCAGAAGGTGATTGTGGTTTCCTTGGCTTCAGACTGACCAGCATGATTCTAGGCAACTGCCAACATCAGTGTCCCCTTCCCAATCTCTAGACTTATATATATATATATATATATATATATATATAGGTTTGCAATAAAAACCACAAAATTGGTCTCAAAACAGGGCTGAACAGCTGCTGATGTCATCAGCACAGCCACCCCAGCTAGTGTTATGCTAGCACCGGCTAGCCTGGCTATATTTACCTGCTAACACATGCTGCAGAGGCTGCTACTGTGGTAACGCTGCACTGCTCAGCCTACAGTGACAGCAGGGACACTGCGCATAAATGAAGATGTCTGCCACTGCCATGAGCCGAAATGACGCAGACAAACAATAAGAGACAGGGAAGGCCATTGAGAGACTGGAAAATACTCACTCCAGAGTCAGCCCTGGAATCCTCAGCCTCTCTCGCTGGGCTTTCATGGCTGCTGCGCTGCATAAGCTTGCTCTATTGTGCACATGATATTCTCCCCCCTTTGCCTGCTTGCCCTGCAACCTTCATGCTCTGACAAAGAGCTAAAAGGAAGGCTCTGCTGTGGAGGAAAGGCTCTCCTTGGCACTCAAAGCAGTGCTGAGTGGAAAGGAGGGGGGTAGCGGGAGAACCCCTGGATATTCGGTCCTACTTCTATACCGAGCTGTCAGATGAGACCATCAGCTGCCTGTAGGGAGCTCAGGAGGTTGGACAATGGCTCTTTTCCCCTCCCATCCTAGCACTCTCCCCCTCCTCGGTCATGCACAAACACACACAGTCTGCTCCTGCCCCTCCTCCACTGGTGGGAGACCCTTACGTCAGCAGAGTAGAGCACAGATTCTGTGAAGTTCATCCTTCCATCTACACTTCAACAAATAAAGGCACCAAAGAGGGCAATGCCCTAGACATCCCTTTGGTTTTGTTCAAGAACCTGTCAAGAACTCTAAAATTGTAGTCAGTGTAATAGATTGAATCAATTACATCAATATTACTAGGATACTACATCAAATAAGTCTCTTTACATTTACAGCATTTAGCAGACGCTCTTATCCAGAGTGACTTCCACGTCCTAATTACAGTGACAGTACCCCCAGGAGCAATTCAGGGTTAAGGGTCTTTCTCAGGGACCCAGTGATGGTAGTACTTCAGGTGGGATTCGAACCTGGGGCTTCTTGACTCTTAGGTCCGTAAGCAAGTACCCTACCACTAGACTACCACCACCCTTGATTTTCCTACAGCCATGCATCCATGCAGAAAAACAAATATGGACTATCTGACTGCAATATCCTGGATAGTATCCTGCTAGTAACTCGACTGTCACAATAAGTCGAAAGGCGCAAGCCTCCCTCAACAGCTCGAAACCTTTTCAGTGGTTCTTAACGGACCCCTTACACATTGTCAGGCATTGCAGAGAGAAGAAGGAGGTCTTGCTACCAGACAGTGTAGAACAACAAAGGACAGTAATGAACTCCTATGGGAGTAATTTGTTCCATTGCCAAGTGACCTACATCATGAAGTATGCGAGCACTAACGCAACAAACGAATACCCACATTAAAGGAAAAATAACGAACAGCTAAAACAATCAACCAGCATACACGAGACATCTTTAAAAAATGTTTGACATCATAAATCAACGGATTAATTATCCTGAGCTCAGCGGATGGACAATGGTGGCCTAGCGTTTAGGGACTAGGCCCCAGAATCAGAAGTTCATTGGTTTGAATCCCGGACCAGTTGGTTAATTGGGATATGGTCGCCCGCTGCTGCGAGGTGAATGTATGTGTTAAATGCAGAGGATGGGTTTGCTGTGGTTGACTGTGTGCTGTACTGTGTGCTCAGTGACAAACAGCCACTTTCACTACACAAAAAAAAAGAAGCCAGAATACTTGAGCATCACCCACAATTTCTGAATCAAGCCTCGATCACAAAGACAAACACAAGCTTTTGCGGTTATATACAAGCCTCTTCTGCAAATTTAGATTTTGAACATTCCACCTTGCTGTTGACCAAAGCCAGCTATCTGACTGTTCCACTGACTCACTGGGCGAGTACTGCACTGTCTGTCTGTTTCTCTCTGTGTAAAATATCCACTCCAGCTGATATACTGGCATCAATCAGCCCACCTTTAGGGGAAAAAAAAAACATTCATTTTACAGACCCTGTACTGCAGTTCAGCTGTCCATAAACGTAAATCGCAAGCACGTACACACAGTGAAAAATCAAATTGCTTTTTTTATTTGATGCAGTTCTCAATAAGTTTCAGATTGCTTGAAGATCTTTTAAACACAGCAAGAAAGTTCAAGAAGGAGTACAATGGCAATTTCACATAAGCACATCAGATTAACAGCAAGGTTCCTCCTTCATGGTTTATTCACATTTCATTTTCATTTGTGTCTGATTTGAAGACCAAAGAATGATAAAGCACTGCTCGTCTCGAACCCCCACCATTGAAAAAAAGAGGAAGACACACATCGAGACTCTTCTCAGTTCTGGCCCCTCAGTGGTGGAACGAACTCCCCCTGATGGTCAGAACTGCTGAGTCCCTTGCTGTCTTCAAACGTCGATTGAAGACCCACCTGTTCATGGAATTTCTCAGGGACTAAACCTCCCAAACCATCTACTCTCCTACCTCTGCTCCTTCCTTTCCTTAAACCTCTGCTCTTTCTTTCCTGTTTTATCTTTAAAAAAATAAAAGTAGGTAGTGTAAGTGGATATACTTGTCACAGGGGCAAAGAAAAAAACTGGCCAAAGTTTTCAATTATTTGTATATGATTTTTCTTTTTTTTTGGTCAAAGTCAAAGCACCTTTATAAAACGGATCAGAACAGCAGAGACTGCACAAATTCAAGTAGGTCTGCAGTACAAATATAGCAAGTACTTGAAATAAACCTCATCAATTAGTTTTTTAAGAAATAAAAGATTTATGGTTACACTACCAGGGAACGTACCATCAAATATTAAAAATATGAATGTATAAACGAAACATTCAGCAAAGTCTGAATGGAAAAAGCAAGATCAAATGTGACAAAAACACTGTTCAAAATCACTGATCAGTCCTATGCTGGGACTGACCATGTGGATGCATGGTATATACAGTACTGGGCAAAAGTTTTAGGCAGGTGTGGAAAAAAGGCAGTAAACAAAGAATGCTTTCAGAAATGGAAGTGTTCATCATTTATTTTCATCAATCAACAAAAGGCAGTGAATGAACAAAAGAGAAATCTAAATCAAATCAGTATTTGGTGTGACCACCCTTTGCCTTCAAAACAGCATCAATTCTTCTAGGTACACTTGCACACAGTGTTTGAAGGAACTCGGCTGGTCGGTTGTTCAAAACATGACTGGGTTTCAACCTCCGTGTGACACTGATGATCATCAGTACCTGTTTGGTAAAACTTGTTGATCAGACACCGACTATAATCCTACAGAATCCCTGATTTTGTGCAAGTGTACCTAGAAGAACTGATGCTGGTTTGAAGGCAAAAGGTAGTAACACCAAATATTGATTTGATTTCGATTTTTCTTTTGTTCGCTCACTTTGCATATTGATAAAAATAAACAATCATCATTATTTACATTTCTGAAAGAATTCTTTTTTACAGTATTTTTTCACACCTGCCTAAAACCTTTGCACAGTACTGTATGTCACTAGTATGTTTATTGAAAGCCCAGGAATCCTGGCCTTCTGCATTACTCGGTCTGAATTAAAAACAGTAGCGCAAGTAAAAGTTAGCTATGCTTGAAATGTACACGTATGATTCATATTTGTACTACTCATTTATGTGTACACTTTTATTTATGTGGTGATGCCTTAAAGGGCAAGGCTCTTGCTTACTTTACTTCTTAATGTGAATCTGGTCTAATCGGTTAGACAAATGACAGATAAAGCAGGCAAACTACAGGCGAAGCATTGGCCAGAAACAAATGCAATAAAAGTATGCAATCATTTAAATCATTTAAAGCACAGTCCCTCATTGTATGTGTGTGTAATAAAATGTAGTTTAATTAATATTTTATATATATATATATATATATATATATATATATATATATATTCATTCAATTTATGCTTATATATCCTATATCTAAAAAAATAAATAAATGTGGAAAAAATCTTAAATGATTGACGTGTTGTGTCGAATGATTGTGCAAATGTTTGGTGGAAGCAAATCATAAAGTAGCTGTAAACTCTTAAAAAATTCCAGGGAAAATGCAGAAAGAACCCAAGGTATTTTATTGGTCCAATGCATTGTTTGAAGGAGATATATATATATATATATATAGCAGTATATATATATATATATATATATATATATATATATATCAAATATCCTTCCAGGCTTAAACAATGCATTGGGCCATTCTTCATCCAATTTTAGTACTTTTCCATGACCACAGGATATGTCTTATTACATAGTTTAAGAAATGAGAACTTAATCACTGCATCAATTAGATAATTAACAGATGATAAAGTTAAAGAAATGTTTGCCACCTGAAACACACAGTGCCCTCCACAATTTTTGGCACCCCTGGTTAAGATGTTTTTAGGCTTCTAATATTTTTTTTTCTCCAAAAAATATAGGTGCACACAAAAAAAGAGAAAAATCCAACCTTTAATTGAAGTACATTTATTTATTGGGAAATCAATTTTTTACATGAAATTGTGTGCCACAAATTATTGGCACCCCTTCTGTTAACATTTCGTATAACCCCCTTTTGCCAATAAGACAGCCCTTAACCTTCTCCTATTCTCCACAAGGTTGGAGAACACAGAGACGGGGGATTTTTTACCATTCCTCTTTGCAGAGTCTTTCTAGATTGTCTAGAGTCCTGGGTCTTCTCTTATGCACTCTTCTCTTTCGCTCACCCCACAGGTTTTTAATGCGGTTGAGGTCTGGGGACTGAGATGGCCATGGGAGGAGCTTGATTTTGTGTCTGCTGAGCCATTTTTGTGCAGATTTTGCCAAGTTTAGGGTCGTTATCCTGCTGGAAGACCAATGTCGACCCATCTTTAGCTTTCTGGCAGAGGCCACCAGAATTTCTTCCCATGTTGAAGAGTGGCTAAGAGCAATAGGACTCTGTGCCACATCATATGTATATCCCAAGGACACAGAAGTCATTAATTACTAACAAAGTTTTCATTAAAAAAATATTTTTCTTAATGTTTTTCCCCCAATTAATAAATGTACTTCAGTTAAGGGTTGGATTTTTCTCTTTTGTGTTGTGAGCCTATATTTTTGGGAGAAATAAACTTGCATTTCAGTTTTTATAGCTTTAACAAGCTTATGAGCAGATCATAGTTAACAAAATACCAGGCTCCTTTACTGACTTTAAGATGAAAAAAATAGCCAAGGATGAATTTTTTTTTTTTTTTTTAAGCACTGGACACACTTTAATTTTTTTCACAAATATGAGAGAGGACCAAAGTCTGAACCCACTAGATATGAGACTTATTACAATTACATCTGACTGTCCTTTACAGTATTGTGTCTTCCAAAGCTATGATCGTATGAATCAAGCACTAGACAGCAAAGGGTGTGTGCTCTCAATAACTGCAGTTGTGAACTGCTGCTTTAAAAATTACTAGCAGGTAATTTCTTTTCACAGCACTTATCACCAGCATAGGTCATTAGTGCCACCACAGAAATAGGCAGGGATATGGGCTTATTATAAACAGATGAAAACAAACCTGACCTATTTCAGAAACAAAAACATACATACCCCCCAAAGCAGCTGGGGGCAAGCCAGTGTTTTGAGAAGCACCATAAACACCGACATAAAGCAGCTGTTGAAGATGAATAATAAGCAACAAAATATACATTCTAGTCTATAGCTAAAAACCTAGACTCAAATTAAAGAACCAACAAACACATGAGATTTAAGGTCTTAACCTGTCAAAATGCAGTAACATCTATGTTTTTGATTCAGAGTAACTAAAAATAGACATAACATCCAACACTCTCAACATGTGTTATGCCAAGCATTTGTGTCACTCTACATTTGGCTCAGACTAAAAGATCTCATCAGTCTGAAGCTATTCCTCCAACAGGTGTTGATGACAGAGTGTTGCGACAAACCTGTTCCTTTTAAAAGAGATTATACCACACCATAAAATATAATCCATGCAGCACACAGCATAAGTAAACAAACAAACAAAACATTACTCTGAAAAAAAGATTGCCTTTTTACAAATGGGCATCTGTGGTGAAAAATGAAAGAAAAACAAAATCACGCCATTAGCTGGAATCAAAATACTCATCAATTAGATATTTCAATATGATCATTCCCTAAATCATTTAGACACGCATCACATGATCTATACAGTAATGGAACACTCTTTAATCCCTCAAGAAAAGACGCATTTCTTACCCTCTTTATATTCACTGTTTTGTTTTTACCTTCCCAAGTTGCTTAAGTGGTAGACTATGTCCAGTGGAGCAACTGATATGTTGTAAATAGTATATGCACTCAAACAAATAGCATTGATTCATAGGGATCTAGTCTAGGTTTCCAATCCTAGTGCACAGTCAGTAACACACACTTAAGAAGCTTGCCAGTCCTATTTCGGATCACAAAAGTTTACTTGATTACTGCGTTTACAAGTCATTCGTTTTCACCAATTATGAGGCAGCAATCACAGATGATGGTTCCTACCAAAAGTGGTCTATTAAAAGATGACTGATGGACCAATGACAGATTGGGCACAGCAAGTAACATCGCTTACTATTGGAGGACATGATCTCAGGATGCACTGTGAGAAGGAGGGGTTTGGAAAAAAAGTAATTAAATAAATAATGTATTATTTTAGGTGTTAGACTAAATACATGATGCAGAACGGTGGGGCACTAATGTGCAGGTGTAGGTCTGCTGGTACTGTTTTACATTAGATTAAACCCATAAATTAACAGAAGGAGCAAGTCGAAGTGGCAAGGGAAAAGGAAAAGGAAAAGTGGTCAGAGAACCTCCTCTGCCAGTACCAACCCTACCTGGTCCTAGATAAACAGCTTGGAAAATGAATGAAGAAATGAAATGAAATTATTGAAATTAATGGGTTTTTTTCCCCACTTATCAAACATTTTTCTAATTTGGGGTCATGAAATGCTGATATTCATTTATAAATAAATGTAACAACTACACCACTTTAGAACTCATATGACTCATTATGTTTAAGTGGAAACAGAAATATCTAGACTTATACCCTTGATACCCTTGCCATATAACGCAAGTCTTGGAAATTATTAACAGCATATCATTTTACTTACAAGCTCCCTCTTCTGGGCAGACTGAGCTCCTTCTGGAAAGAAGAGAATAAAGAGAAGTGTGTGAGCTCAGTGGTCAGTGGTCACTAGAAAATACTATAAGAGTGAGTGAGTGATACAACAGAATAGCCAACATCATGACACTTCAAAGTTTGAGAGGAACAGAGAGCCTTTTTAAAATACACTTGCTAAATTAAAAGTAAAAAAGTGAAGATTCCCCCCCAAAAAATATGACTGTATGGCAACATCAGTTTATGCAATAATTGTAAAATCGGTTGCTTTTACATCTTATGTAAATAATTACCATTTATGCAATATGCAGTAGTTCGGGGTTCTGGAAGTAAGTTCAAAAGCATATTATGATTTATATTTACCATGAACATCATAATACAGTTTTCCCTTTGGGTTTCATTTATGACAGTGAACTGTGAATGCACTGCAGGCAAACACTAATCTGACCATTCGTGGGGTGTGAAAACTGTTATTCTGAGTCTTTGTTTCTGAGTGGTGACCCACTTTCTCATTTGGATTTGTGGTTAAATGTCATTATAATAATCATTGTCGGAGTTCCTCATTTGTTTTGTCTTCAAAGTGTTCCAGTCCCATGCACGTCTATGTTTATGAATGTGAATCTCTCCTGTCCTACCAAAATCACGGACGAGACACTGGACAGAGCGGTCCTCCAGACACTGCAGGACCTCCACATACTACTTGTTATAGATGCATGAGGTCAAAGGGAGAACGTCAATTTAATCTCACTCTGTACTTGCACATTGCTGCTGATAAGAATAAAGGAACCTTAATCTTGACAGGAAGACAAAGCTCACACTGCTCACACTTTGAGGAAACATATTAAACAAAACCTACAGAGTGGTTCATAACTCTGGTCTTTTTAATAAAAACTACAATCTGTCATATGCAATATTCAAGTGGTACATGGTCTGCACTAAATCAAAGACATAACAATTCTCACAAAAAAGGAAACTGTACTCAGTTGTGCAGTCCGAAAAATGTGATACTGCATTTCTGACACATACGCTTACAGGAATGAAATTTTCACAAGTTTGCCGTAGAGCGGGCTTTTGCAAAAATAAATAAATAAATCAATCAATCAATAAATCATTAAATAGTATTTGGGATGCAAGGGTTTAAAAACATTAAGAGTTTGACAGTTTAATATACTATACAGTCAGTCTATATTGCAGAAAAAAAAGCCTGGCAAAGGATAGTTGGAATAATGGGTTTAATTAAAATTAATCGCTTTACAATGCAATTTTTATATGTACAGTGCTTGCCATAACATTTGAGACAATTATGTACTTTTCCTTGATTTATCCCTCTGAACCGCAATGTACAATTTTAAATCAAACAACTGAGATATTTACTAATGTTCACAATCCAGACTTTAGTGTTGTTTAGAAAAAGTTGTGTACATTTCAGTGTTACTATTTAGGAATCACAACACTTTTTATACATAGTCCCCCTCAATTCAGCACACCATAATGTTTGGGACAAAGTAATGGTAAGTGCATTAAAGTGCATTCTCCTTCCACAGCCAAGATCAAATGACTTAACAACCCCAATGAATGATGGGATATGTCCTTGCCTTTGATTGCAGACTGATGCTGCTACCTGAACACTCTAGTGATTTTTATTTGTCTTCTTGCAAACCTGCAGTGGAATTCAAGGCTTTGTAAGGAAAGCAACTAAGAAAGATAAGCGTTTTATTTCTCCCAAGGAGCCGCAGAATGAAATTCTGGGCTGGTTACCAAACGTATGAACTTTAACCTGAAAGTGTGCGCTGGGTACTCACGCACTGCAGTCTTTCCCATATATCTCATACTAAAGAGAAAAAGGGATTTTTTAAAATGTAAAAGAAAAAAAAAAAAAAAAAAAAGTTTTCCTCTGTCCACAGAGTGATTGGAATATGCTGAGACAATAAAAAACTTGCGTGCGTTTCTGCCAAACATGTAGACCTTCAGGATACAGACAGTTGTGAAGAGTTTAGATGCTAATCACCTAAAATAATGACTGAAGTAAGACAGCACTCATTGCTCATGGTAAACTAAAATATCTGACAGTAAATTTTCTATTTATTGGTAAATAAAATGTAACTTTTTTTTTTTTTGTCAGTCACTACAAAATGTCCCAGGTTCCTGCTATACATCAAAGCTGTGACATCGCTACTCTAAAGACCTTTCTCTGATGAATGATTAATAATTCTCTTTAAAATTAGCTACAGATTTCAACCATCGCAGGATCAAACACACATTGGTGGACTTGCATGATATTCCCTTTTCTTCATGACTTTCTGCTTTAAATATATTGAGAGCTGGGAGATGGGGAGTAGTGTAGTGACAGAATCTTATATCTGTGAGATTGCCCCAAGGACAAAGCAGCTGGGCAGTAGGAGCTATATCGGCTTTAAGATGACTGATAAGATGTGTCCTTAATAACACAAAAGGTATCAGGAAATGACATACTCCTTACACAATGCAATAAAAAAACTAAAATAATTCATAATAAGTAGGGCTGCCACTATCAGGGGATGAACTTTATGTCTGACATAATATTACATTATATTATACTGGTTATATTAAGGGGTCAACTGTTCATAGTAAGGAAGAGTGCAGAAGAGTAGTGAAGGAGAGAATGCAAGCAGGTTGGAGTGTGTGGAAAAGAGCGTCAGGAGCGACAGCCGAGTACCAGTGAAAGGAAAGGTTTAGAGGATGGTAGTGAGACCAGCAATGTTAGGAGACTGCTGATGAAAAGACAGGTGGTGGAGCTTTGTGTTGGGAGTGACATGGCAGAACAGAATTAGGGACAAGTGGATTAGAGGGACAGCTCAGGTTGGACGATATGGAGGCAAACTCAAAGAACTTGCACTGGTCTAGTCTAAGCTTCAAAGAGGACCACTGGAGTCTGGGTAGGAGATCAGCCATGATTTTCATGGAAGCAATGAAAATCAATCCATCTGCTGATGTGGCTGTGAAACTGACCTACAAGAAAACATTTTCATCTGCCTCAGAACCACTGTTACTCCTGTCCTCAATATCATTGTTGACGAAGGTCAGGCCTTGCGATATACAACATACATAGTTGAAGAGCAATAGTTTTTTTAGGTGCCTTTGAAAAATTCAAAGTTACTTTGTCTTTGTATTGATGTTGACGAAAAACTAAAAACTGACATTGGAGATATCACTAAAACATTGTAAATTATTTTCTTTAATCAATATCCTGACATTTCATACAGAAATCACACATGACATACCTTAACTAAAAAAAAAAAAAAAAAAAAAAAAAAAAAAAAAAAAAAAAAAAATGCAGAGTGAAATAAACTCTGAAAAAATACTTAAACACTTCAAAACTAACCTTCAATCAGCCTGTATGTTTTTTTTTTCCATGATCTCAGATATCAGACACATACATATAGGTGTGGGATCAGAAACCAGGGGCTGTCTGGAGTACAAATATAGTTGTTTCATTTACTATTCAAAACGACCAGTTAATCTATATCTGTAAACTATTTTTTTTTTTTTTTGTTTGTTTGTTTGATTTTTTGTCGTCTCCCCCCCCCCCCACAAAATCATCATAAACCAATGTTCAGGGCATATCTTCCTACATATCTAGTTTTCATCATGACTACTGTAAACAACTATCACTTGGTATGCTAAAAGCACTTCATACCGCAGTTCTGCTCATGATCACTTTTCCAAGTTTGAAAGCCAGTCTAACACTGCTTTCAGGATTCTTTTTTTTTAATTATCTGCTTATATAAAGTGTGTTCAGGTTTGTGATAGTGCATGTGTTTACCACTCAAAGCCACTGTGTCAGACCAGATAGTTGGCATATGGCACCCAGTGCATGCAAATGTGATTTGGATGAATGGCTAACCTTCAATGCAGCTTCAGCAAACTGAACAGAATGAAGAAAAGTGTGCATGACAATAGCTCTGTGGTAAATGTAAATAAATTTACATTTCAAGCAGGTGAACTCTCCAAACAGACATTCCAAAGTGCCAAGGCATCATCAATCAACATTATTGAACAATGATCCACAGTCTTACATTTACATTTACGGCATTTAGCAGACGCTCTTATCCAGAGCGACTTACAGGTCCTAATTACAGGGACAGTCCTCCTGGAGCAGCTCAGGGTTAAGGGTCTTGCTCAGGGACCCAGTGGTGGTAGTGCTAGAGGTGGGATTCGAACCGGGGACCTCTTGACCCAGAGGTCTGTAGGCAAGTACCCTACCACTAGACCACCACCACATTTTGTGCAATAATGTATTGAATAGTCACTGTCAGCATATGAAGCTGTAATGCCCGAATAAACAATTGTAATTGCCCAGGCAATAATGGAGCGCTACTGCCAAGGTTTTTAAAACTCAGCCACCAGGGATGCACAATACTTTATATTTCTTTGTGATCGTCCAAAGCCTGGATGAATGGGGAGAATTATGTCAGGGAGCAACTTTAGCCAAATCAATATGTAGACAACAAAACAGATTTCCATACCGGATTGGTAAAGGCCCATGTTAACAACGACCACCATCAATACTGTTAGAAAACAAGGTGAGGGTGGAAATTATGCTACTGTTGGCCAAAGGAGGGAGGCATGTCTGAAAAGAGGAGGAAGGCATGCCCGGAGGCAGGAGAACCAAAGGAAGTGTAGGTGAGTGGAAGTTATGGTAGGAACTTTGAATGTTGGCTGATATGATAGAGATAAGAAGGTTAATATTTTGGAATGGAAGGGTAGCAAGGCCTGGTGTATTGGAGGAGGATTTAAATAGTTTTTTCCATGGTGTGGATGGAAGGAGAAATGGGGTAGGAGTTATTCTGAAAGAAGAGCATGTCAAAAGTGTTTTGGAGGTGAAGAGAGTGTCAGATAGGGTGATGAAACTGAAGCTGGAAGCTGAAGGTGTGATAATGAATGTTGTTCGTATTTATGCCCCACAAGCTGGTTGTAAGATTGATGAGAATGAGGAATTCTGGAGTGAGTTAGATGAAGTGATGGAGAGTTTACCCAGGAGAGAGATAATGGTGTTTGTAGAATTACCCAAAAGGATGTAAATGGCTATAGAAATACTTATTTTAAGAAGAGGGAGGAGCACAGGGAATCCAGCCACTAGGGATGCACAAGCCAGTGTATTTCTTTGTGCTGGTCCCAAGCCCAGATAAATGGAGATGGTTACATCAGAAAGGGCATCCGGTGTCAAACTTTTGCCAAATCAATATGCGGACAACCAAACAGATTTCCATACTGGATCGGTCAAGGCCCGGGTTAACGATCCCTAATGACTGCCACCAGTGCTGTTAGCCTACAGGGTGGTGGTGGAAATTGGGTTTCTGTTGGCCAAAGGAGAAGAAGAAGAGGAGGAGAAAGGCATGTCTGGAGGGAGGAGAAGAGGAAGTGGTGGAGAGTGGAAGTAAGGGTAGGAACTTTGAATGTTTTTTGATATGATGGAGAGAAGGATGGTTGACATTTTGTGTGTGCAAGAGACTAGATGGAACGGTAGTAAGGCCTGGTGTATTGGAGGAGGGTTTAAATTGTTTTCCCATGGTGTGGATGGAAGGAGAAATGGTGTACGTGTTTTCCTGAAAGAAGAGTATGTGAAGAGTGTTTTGGAGGTGAATAGGGTGATAAGTTTGATACTGGAAGTTAAAGGTGTGATAATGTTGTGCGAAATGGAGGAGAAAGAAAAATTCTGTAGTGAGCTGGAGAAAGTACAGTACTGTGCAAAAGTTTTAAGCAGGTGTGGAAAAAAATGCTGTAAACAAAGAATGCTTTCAGAAATGGAAGTGTTCATCATTTATTTTCATCAATCAACAAAATGCAGTGAATGAACAAAAGAGAAATCTATATCAAATCAATATTTGGTGTGACCACCCTTTGCCTTCATAACAGCATCAATTCTTCTAGGTACACTCGGCTGGTCGGTTGTTCCAAACATGACTGTGTTTCAACCTACGTGTGACATTGATGATCATCAGCACCTGTTTGGTAAAATTGGTTGATCATACATTTGATTTAGATTTTTCTTTTGTTCACTCACTTTGTTTATTTTTATCAATTTACAAAATGCAATCATTATTTATATTTCTGAAAGCATTCTTTGTTTACAGCATTTTTTCACACCTCCCTACAACTTTTGCACAGTACTGTATATGACAGGATTTGTGGTTTTGTTTGAGGAAGTCAGGTGTTAGACATATGTGAGAGTAGTTCAGGATATGTATGAGGGCAGTGTGACAGTGGTGAGATCTGCAGTAGGAGTGATGGATGGATTTAAGGTAGAAGTTGGATTACATCAAGGATCAGCACTGAGCTCATTCTTGTTTGCAATAGTAATGAACAGGCGGACGGACGAGGTTAGACAGGAGTCTCAGTGGATGATGTTTGCTGATGATATGGTGATCTGTAGTGAGAGAAGGGAGCAGCTTGAGTAGAACCTGGAGAGATGGAGATATGCTCTGGAGAGGAGAGGAATGAATGGTAGTAGGTCAAAGACAAAATATATGAACATGAACAAAAGGGAGAAAAGGGGAGTGGTTAGGATGCAGGGAGCAGAGGTGACAAGGTGGAGTAATTTAAATACTTGAGGTCAACAGTTCCGAGTAACGGCAAGTGTGGAAGAGAGGTGAAGAAGAGAGTGCAGGCAGGTTGGAATGGGTGAAGAAGAGTGGCTGGAGTGATTTGTGACAGATGGGTACTAACAAGAGTAAAAGAGAAGGTTTACAGGACAGTAGCGAGACCAGCTACATTGTATGGGTTGGAGATGGTGGCACTGATGAAAAGACAGGAGGCGGAGCTGGAGGTATCAGAATTAAAGATGCTGAGATTTTCGCAGGGGATGGACAGGATTAGAAATTAGTATAAGACAACACCTGTTTATTTCAAGCAGTTCCTAAACTAGAGAGTGAGAGAGTTTTGATTGAAGAGAATAACTATAGACAGGGAGTAAATATTAAAGACAATAAAAGAGAGAATTTGAGTATGTATGTCTTTTTTATAATCAAAGCACTGGGACAAAAATTGTATTACCTTATTTTAACAATTATAATAAGATCATAATACAATTTTATAATAATATTATTAAGAAATTGTCTTGGAATGAAACCAAACTGGTAATTCTGAAAATTACCAGGTAAACTGAATGGATTGGTTAAGTGTGTCAAGGGACTTATTACTGAAAGCCAGACCTTAAATAACCAATAACACAGTCAACATAGGAAGCACCAATTTTATTAGCATGTGTGCAATGACAAAATGCATTACACTATTTATAAAATATGTTAAATAAGGATCATATTTCGCTATTTTTATGTAACTATGAAAGTTTTTAAAGCAGATAATGGAAACAAATTCAAACACAGCTTTTATGAAAACCTCATAACAGGTAATGCCATGTAGTGTGGACCCACAGTTAACCTGAATTTTCCTGGGGCATATTACCTAAATGTAATTTACACAAAGCAGGCAAATTGATTTGACCTTCGGAATAGGCCATTGCAACTTTAGCACCCAGTCAATTCCTGTGCTATGATGAAATTAAGGGATAGAATAAGCATGGATAAACATAGTACACCAACACAAAGCACAAAGGTTGCTTTACATATTCAAACTTCTGTACCGGGGGGGGGGGGGCAAACTGTGCTGGAAATTGACCGTCCAGGACTGGAGTACACCACTGTTCTATGCTGTCTACAAGAAAAAAAATAGAGTCTCTGTCTCTGCAAAGTACAAATAGATTTGAGATGTTTAACCACAGATTCAAAAACATAGTTAAATGGCTGGGAATAAAGACAAGGTCGAACAGCACACAGTTATAAAAAATATTTTTGCATGTCAAATGAACATGTGCCCAACATAAAATCATACATTCATTTTGTTTTGCATGAACACCTCACAAGTGTCTGTAGACCAGAGGGGGGAGGGGGGAGGGGGGAGGGGGAAGAAAAAAGAAAAACTTTAAGAATTTCTTCCTCTCGTTCTTCCCCATGATTCACCCCTGAGCTCCAGACAATGAAAGCTATTGGTCGGCGTCTGGAAAGGCGTTACAAAAAAAAATCTCTTACTAAACAAGCCTGTTCTGATCTTATTCAGAGATACAAATTTGCCTTTAATACTGCTCGAGCATCATACTTATCCTCATTTGCAAAGCTACCTGCAGACTTAAATCTCTTTTCTATATCATTAACAAGATTACCTAGACATTTGTTGCTGGATTGAACAGTTCTGCAGAGTTATGCGACTCTTTCCTTTACTTTTCCAAAACTAAAATTGACTCCATCTACAGCTGCTCCCCTAATATAGTTCCTCTACTGCCCAAAGTTTTAGAACACTTTGTATATTTGCTATCTTACTTTACCTCTGCTACCTGTTTCCCCACCCCATTCTAAAATGTGCTCCACCTGATGTTAAAACTGTAGCGGTAAGTCCAATGCTAAAATAAAAACCTGGTCTCGATCCATCGGATTTTAGTAACTATAGACCAACTCTGCCATATTGCTTTCAGTCAGGTTTTCACCCATTTCACAGTACTAAGTACCATCTCGGTATTTAGGTAGTTAATGACCCCCTTCCATATGCTGATACTGGGGCTCTTAATATACTTCTCCTTCTGGACGTTAGGTGTGCTTTTGATACTGGCTGCCATGCCCTGCTTCTTTCCAGACTCTCTGCTTTTGCTACCTCTGGTTCTGCATTACCTTGGTTAAGCTCATATTTTTCAGATATTGTTTTCAGAAAATAAACAAACAATCTCCATTTCTAAATATAAATCCTTTTTGCCATTCCTTAAGGATACTTTTCAAACCAGTCCTCTTCACCATTTACATGCCACCCATGTAGAAAAACAATCACCAACACGGTCTAAATATTCATTGTTACAAGTTGAATACAGTATAGTTGCAAGCCCCCTACTACCCCCCAACCCCCACTTTCACTATCTTCTTGCACTCAAGACCTTAAGCTTTGGATGAATGGCAACTTCTGAAAGCTTAATTCAAATAAAACTAATCTCGTATCATAATCGGTTCCCAATCATTAACCTCCTCTTATAGAAAATATAATCTAGACATTGACAGCACTGATATTAAACCCACTGTATGAGACCTTGGTGTTATCTCTGATTCTGCACTAATCTTTGATGACCACATAAACTCCATGTATAACACAGCTTTTTAAAATTGCACGTCTATGCATATATATTGCAATGTTTTGTTTGTTGGTCTCCCAGCAAAGTTTACCACATCTCCAGTTTATGCAAAATGCAGCTGCTAAAGTTCTCACCCCCACACTAAACACTCAGCACACTTCACTCCTAACCAATATAACCTGCACAGATCTTCAGGTCTTTTTCTTTCAACCTACTGTCCGTCCCAAATTTCCAACTATCCACAACGGGCTGAAGAATTTAGGGTTGCAGCCCTCAAGCCGTGGAACTCCCTTCTCCAGAACCCTCATGAAATTATTTCTATCCCAACAAAACTCAAGTGAAGTGCTATCTCTTCTCTCTCTTCTATTCCTCCAGTTCTGTTACTTGATCAGGTTTTGCCCCCTTATTGTAAAGTATCCTTGGGTTCGTGAAAGACACTATATAAATAAATAAATACATTTAAAAAAAAAAAAAAAATGTTTAAGTGTTGAAGGGGTTTTCTTTAGTTAATTCAGCACACAAAGAGACCCAAGATTGATAGCCACAGGAGGGAAATTACCCCTTTGGTCTGCCCTGATAAACACACATATGTTAATGACTGGATTGGAGAAATTAATTAACACCATCAAAGTGAATGCCAAAGGAACGGAACACAAGAAACTAAATGATCAAGTTTTCTGTCCAATTAATGAGCCTCTGTGCAAGCACTGTGATTGGACTATATGAAATCTTTGATCAAAAGCAGCTTCAACTGTGAGAAGAAAAACGCCCTGTGAAAAAAACAACCTCTTTTCTTTGAAGTTACCCGGCAAGCTTCAATTTGCAGTCAACTAATCTACGGCCATCACAGTGACTCAAATCTAAAGACCTTACGTCTAAAAGCCCGGTCCAATAACAGGTAATGAGCTGATAATCAAGAGAAAAAGCTCAAAAGAATAGAAAAAAAAAAAAAAAGAAAAGAAAAAACAAATCTAGATTGAAAAAGCATGCACTAACAATGTGAAAAGTCATGCTGAATTTCCACTTATAGGGTAGCTGACTGTGTGAATAGCTCGAGCATGATGGCCAACTTTAAGAGGTCCTTTCTCAAGTGAGGTGCGATCCATTTTTTGAAAAACACTAGCAACTTTTCACAGCAACCTTGGGTTTTGGCTCAGGAAGTAACTGTGGTAGCAACAGGGTGCACAGAAAGCCACGCTGCAGAGAATGCTTGCTGTCGCCTTTATTTTATGCCAAAATGTCTATACCTTTTTTTTTTTTTTTTTTAATAAAATGCCAGTTTAGCTCAGCATTTATTTGCCAAATGAGTTGTTAGTGCCATCCTTGCATTCATCCCATATTTTAAGATTTGCAGTTCTTTCAGACAACATAAGTTACAGTTTTCCACCATGTTAATGATAACATAAAAAGGCCAGTCTGCAGAACCACAGGTCTTATCAATTTATTTTCATGCAGAGACAGAGATTTCAATTAAAGATAACACCCTGTTGCTTTCATCAGTCAAGTTTCTGTCTGTTATTGAGCCATAAGTTAAGAGGACAGAAATTGGATTTGGTACTACAGAACAACAACAACAAAAAATAATCAGCTGAACACTGCAGTGGAAGGCTACTATGTCTTTAAATATGAACACAGTTTCTCTCTCTCTCTCTCTCTCTCATCTCCTTTGCTCTTCCTCCTCTAGCTCCACTAGCGCACACACACACACACACAGTATTATTATTCACCCTGCACCTCCAAGTGTTAATACAAAAGCTGCAAGAACTCCTGTGTGAGGAGCTCACAGTCTAGCACACATTCACACTACACCCACACAAACATACAGACCTTCACCCTTTATGAATGGCATTTGAAATATCCTACCTGTAGCCCCCTTCTCCTCAGAAGGCTGGACTCATCCATACTGAAAAGGCAGAGCTCTCCCTTTCCGTTTCTCTCCCCCCACTTTCTCACTCTCTCCCGTCATGAACCATACTGCACTACACTGCCTTTCCTACTGGCATGCGACTCCTCCAGGCATGCTCCATCTGATCTTAGCAGCTGCTAAACACTTACATCAGAATTTATCTGATTGGAGGGGGCATGTCAGCTGACTCCACCCTCTCTTCTGGAAGTTCACGACAAAGTGGGAGCATGAAGTGTGCATACATGCATGTGTGTCTTGGTGCATATGCACATGCATCTGTTTGAGGGGCAGCAGGGGGGAAAAAAAAGAGGAGGAAGAGGAAGGGGGAGGGAGGAGTGAGAGAGAGAAAAAGAGAAAATACTCTACAGAGCTCACAGGGCATGGAGGACCTAAAAGACCTGTACAACTACTATTCAATTAGTTTTAAGATTATATTTTTAATCTTTTATTGTTCATAAATAAAAACTTTAGGTACACTCAAATTAAAAAGAGCAAGTGCTTAAAGAGAGAGAGAGAAAATATTGGAGAATAACTACAGAAAGGGAGTAAAAATTAAATAAACTAATAAGGCCTGTCACTATCAGTTAAATAAATAATTCTGCAATAAAACTATTATATTAAGAGTATTACAGCAACTCTATATGGGTTTAATGCAGAGCATGAATTTAGTTGTGCTTCACGGTGTTCTGAGTGCTCACAATGACAGTCACTTTCACAATCATAAATGAACGATGTACACAGCAATACACATGGTCCTCAGATATGTAAGGAGAAGCTGCCTACCTTTTACCAAAAAAATAATAATTTAAGAATATTTATTACATCCCTTATATTTGGAATTTAAAATAAAATGAGGGGAAAAATGCCCAAAGTTTTGAGAAACTCCACTCTGTGTGATCATTTCTTGCTCGTCTGTGTGTGTCTAAACAGTCTAAATAGGAAAAGTGAGAAGGATGATTAGAGGCCAAAGATTGAAATTTCAGAACCGCAGTTCAGCCAAATCCTCTGGGTATCCAAATTCAAAATCTAGTGTACAACTGAGGCCAAAATTATTAGCCCCCAGGAATTATGGAACATTTTTCTAAACTTCTTCCCAATGTTTGCAGCATTGATGAAACTTGATATAAGCAAACATTCACCAGTGCTATTTAGTAGCTTTTGGTACATTTAGCAATATAAAATACATTTTTAGGCTTGCTTTATATCAAATATAGTAAAAAAAAAAAAAAAAAATTTGCTTATGTTTGGCGAAGAAATGGAGAGGCCTTCAACCCTAGGAACACAGTTCCCACAGTTAAACATGGTGGTGGGAGCATCATGCTGTGGGGGCTGTTTTGCCTCAGGCACAGGGAGCCTTGTTCGGTTGCATGGCATCATGAAAAAAGAAAATTATATTGACATTTTGAGGGAGAATATGCAGAAATCTGCTCGTAGTCTAGGCTTAGGTCGTCGCTGGGTCTTCCAACAAGACAATGACCCAAAGCATACATCAAAATTAGTCCAACAGTTCCTCAAGGATACCAAAACCAAGATCCTGGAGTGGCCCGCACAGAGCCCAGTCCTCAGTCCTATTGAGAATCTGTGGCAGGTGCTCAAAGTGAATGTCTGTTTTCCATGCTCTGAAAACAGGCAATTTGGACCAGCTAGAACAATTTGCAATGGAAGAACAGGCCAAAATCTCTCAGGAGACCTGTGGTAACCTAGTAAAGAACTACTCTAAGAGATTGTTGTCAGTTGTGGCTCAGAAAGGGTACACTATTGACTATTAATGGCCAGGGGGCTAATAATTTTGGATGTCTCCTTTTTGCCCTTTCTTGTTTCAACTCAGTGTATCAATAAAATATCCTAATTATACTTAGTGGACATTGTTTTTTATAGTGTATTTGTTTCCAAAATTATAAATAAATTAATAAATCAATTATTAGGGGGGGCTAATAATTTTGGCCTCAACTGTATTATGCCACCTCCAAGACCAGAAGCCTTTCCTAAGGAGGAGCTACAAAATGAACTTAGAACTACAAATGAAACTGTGTGATGTAAGTGCTGGTCTAAACAGTATTTTTCAGGCTTCCAAAATTGATATAAAGTGACTAATAAAATCATGCACGTCCAAGATTTTACAAATTACCCTAAACTTTTGTCCTTGGGTTCATGAAAAGAATCACTGTCACTGCTGTAGTACTTCTTGACCAGAGGCCTGTGACTCAGTCCACCTCTAAGCAGGCACGGTCTTTGTGAAGTGAGCACTTAAAAGTTTTTGTGAGGGGTGGGCAGCATGGCAGAGTGAGGACAAAAAGACAGGAAATCCTGTCCCACATTGTTCTGCCACTGTGAAACAATGCAGCTGGCATCCTGTCCACGCAGCCACCTTCTTTCAATAGCTAGGGCCATATTGAGCCAACAGCTATTTGTCCTGCTCTGGGGCCTGTAGATAAGAGCTAGAAGCGTGAAGGTCAGGAGGCTGAAAAGAAAAAGAGCCTAAGAACAGCAGAAGCCCACTACCGGCCACAGATAATGCAAATGATGCAAACACATGGACACCACCGGATGACCTGTAGCAGCTGGACCCGGACAAACTTCCCTAAGTGTTATGAACTGCCAAAACCAGGTGAGTGGCACTTCCTTTCATCAAACACAAACAAAGTTAGAGGTCCACGCAAGGGGATTTTCAAAAGTGGCCTTAAATGTTTCCTATTTTGTCACAGAATACAAAATTAAGTGCAACCAGTGTGGTTTGCAGACTTTCAAACCAACATAGAATATATAACTGCGAGGGTAAGGGAAAATAATTACTTGCAGAGACATAACACCTGATAAGTGGGGAGCCACTCGTTTGGTATTAGTGGCTACCAGCTTTCACTATTGTGGTTTTACAGTCAAACTGGAATAATTTGCATGTCGGAGAAAAGCAATTGCAATAGTGCCAATCACATCTACCAATTTCACAGTCTACTTCAGTTCTGACCTTTCTTTATTCAACCCTCTCTCTGGGTTTAATACACTTGCTCTCTTTCCTAACACACGCTCACTCATTCATTCACCCTATCCCCTTTCAATACAGTGAACCCGTCCAGCATGTGAATATTGATGAGATGCCCATTTATTCCTCCTGTCGTCAGCCAGGTATGAATGATCCAGGTTAATACATTATTAAAATATATTAATAATGTATTATATGGGGGTGGGGCACACAAGATCCCTGAAGGTCAAAAAGACAATAGTGCATGAAGCTACCATTTCATTTCCTAAGATTTTATTTAATTAAAATGATCCTTTTAACACTCTAAACAAGAGGTCTATAAAAAGGCTAAACCTAATCCATACTGATTGGACAAAAATGCTGATATCAGCTGACTTATTATTCAATACTTCAAATGTACTGATTCTAAAATGCGAACAGCTGTACACAAAGTCTTTAATATTGGAAATGGAGAGGCACTTGCAAGCATTGTTTTCCTTACAAAATGAGAATGAACTGCACATTGCAGTGGGTGATTAACCTAGGAGCTAACCTTACTATTCACTAAAGAGCACATCAGTCATTTCTCAAATTAAACTGAGGTTAGTCTTTTAATTTAAACCCATCAACCAGAGAGAAGCACACAGGATTTTTTTGTCCTCTCTGTATGTTTGGATAATTAATGCAGATTATCCAGCTGAGAATTAAACCACTCTGTTTCACTGAAGTAACTAGTCATGAATGATTTAGCAAGACTAAATGTGACAATTACAACATTGTGTTAAAGCTGAAGCAAAGAGTCGACAGACGTGTGTGTTGGAAAACTTTAATTTGTTGTATTTGGTGCTGGGTCCACTCCCTTGGTGAGGTATGAACACAAACACAAAGGGGTCTTTTCCACCATCTTAAGAAATATACTGAAGGGAAAAGCCACCTGCTGCTTGTTCATTTTTCCTGTGGATATGCAAAGTGTTTTTAAATAACTGTTGACAGAAAGCTGAAAGAGATGAAGAGATGAAACATACTAGGTTGAGCCATAGGCACTGTAAGAGGTGGGTCTTAGGACACTAGCCTTGAAAATTTGAGATGGTCAGCTGACAAGGGCCTGTCCATGAAGAAAGTGAAAGAGAAATTTAGTTAGATGAGCAAATGAGAGCGAGTGCACATAGTGGGTGTGAAAGGGTCCAGGGTTAAAGGCAGGAGAGAGGACCTGTGGTGAGTGATGATTGAGTGACCTGTGGGGCTCATCAGAGGTAAGCTCAAGGCCTGCAGAGTACAGACTTGCAGATTGAAACCTCAACTTTGGAGTGAGAGGAGTCACACAAGGGTTCAGCACTCCTGAGTGCTCCATCTTTGTCAGAGTAAAAAAGCCTTAAAAAAGGGGTCCTAGTGGTTAGGGAGTTTTTTTTTTTTTTTTTTTTTTTTTAAGTGAAAGTGACAACCCTTGTCATTGCGAGGTCACAGCACAGCAGACAGTGAACCACAACGCATGCACACTCAAACACCATGCAGCAGTGGGCAGCTATTGAAAGCGCCCAGGGAGCAATGATGGGGACGGTACCTTGCTCAAGGGTACCTCAGGGCAACCTACTGGAGAGGGGAATTGAACCTTAGTGGACCACAATCTTCCGATGCTGGGGCAACTCCCTAACCACTAGGCCACCGCTGCCCGAGTTGGCCCCCAGATCGGAAGATTGTGGATTCGAATCCTTTATCAGTAGGTTGTCCTCAGGTACCCTTGCCCTTGAGCAAGGTACTGTCCCCTTCACTGCTCCCCGGGCGCTTTCAACAGCTGCCCCCTGCTGCACAAGTGACTGTGTGGGTTAAATGTAGAAGTGAAATTATGTTGTATTTTACTTGCGTGCTGTGCCGTGTTTCACAATGACAAGAATAGTCACTTCTTAAAATCTCAAATATAATTTGTGTCTGCCATAAGCAAAACAACAACATACAATAACATATTGTATATCTTCTCAATCGTATGACACCTAAAATGAATATAGAAAGATTATAAAAAGGACTATGTAATATCATATTGAAATATACAATAAATTATATAAAAAACAAACATTTATAAATAAATTACTATTGGATGGCTCATTGGGATATTTGACTTTAAATAATTTCATTCAAAAGCATAAGGAAGAGGGTCTGTTTAATTCTGGATCATTAATAAAGTCAAAATGAGTCATGTTTAAGTACAAGTGTATTGTATTTTTATAAGTGTATTTCATAATTGAAATCTCATCTGGAGATCACTCATAAAAAGAAAAGAGTGTGTCAGTTCCTTTAATAAGATGGTCCTGAGCCAATCTCTTCATTTTACTGCTATCCCTCAAAATTCTGCCAAGCTATATTTGCAAGAACAAAGTCCCACCATTCCTTCACGGTGGTCATGCTGAGAAATAATCTTTAAGGGGAAGAGTGCATGCTGCTATCTTTGAAGGACATCTCCAAGCACCATAATGAAGGAGGGCTCTAGGCCACAATCCCAAACATAGAAATTATCTCCATATCAGCCCTTGGGAGACTGTATTGATTTCCTGCCAAAGCTAATCATGCTCAAGAGATACAAGGCAGCTGGGTCAGGTGCTTGTAGAAGTTGACTTTTTTATTCTGAGCTGAGATCAGTCTGATGGGATTGAAGGTAGTGGGGAAACTGATCCTGCATTAGTGCAAAAGGTCACAGGAATCTTCTACCTCTAGTTTGTTTTTTTTTTATTATTTTTTTTTCTTTCCACTTACTCCAGGAAATGACAAAGTCAGGGGATAGGAAAGGACAAAAGGGCTTGGTGAAAGGTTTTGGCCCGTGGCTAATACCAGGGAATGAGAGCTTCACCCTTGACTTTCTAAATGAGGAACAATGGGTAGCCAGTCAGGAAGCAGGTTTTCAGACTCTTAAAAGCACAGTAACAACAACAACAACAACAACAACAACAAAACTGTGGATTTATATACAACATTAATAAATCAAAGTAATCAAAAATGGAATACAATCAAAGAGGAAGAATAAAATAGTGAGAAACACTAAAGAAAGGGTTTTGAGAAAAACTGAATTTTTCATTTAACCTGAATTTGAACTAAGCCTGACCCTTTTAAAATGAAGTCAAGGCTAGATGTGAAATAGGCATGAAGTCCTGTCTGGTTTGGAAGAGTATTTCACTTAGGTATTCTGCTTTGCTAAAGGCATGTATAAAAACTCCTATTTCAATGGAAAGTCTGTTGTAAACTTTACTGTTTGGCCTGAATACGTGGCATTCCCTTTCAATACAAAGAATCAACAACAATTCCCAGATCATACTACTCCCACAGGAATGTAATGGTAGGCACTAGGCATGATGGGTACATCACTTCATCCCTCTCTGTGCTTACCCAGATGCTCCCATCACTCTTGATCAGGATAAATCTTGAATCATCAGATCACATAACCTTTTTCAATTGGCCCAGCATCCAATCTTTTTGCTCTCTAGCAAATTGATTCAATTCAAATTAAATCATTTTTGCTGGTTAGCTTCACCGATAAGCTGTTTAGTTCAAATACCTTGAGTTCTCTATGCACTCTGAATGTGAAAATGCTTTTATTTTCACTATTAAGCATAGCCATGAGATCTACTATTGATACTCCAATCTCGATTATTTAAAATGTCTTTTTTCTGAAGATGAGTGCTCAACTGCGCCCAGGCAGTATATTAGTAACAGCATCAGTAAAGAGCCATGTTATTGTGTCAATATAAAATGCCAAAATAAATAAACAAAGGTATACTAGAATTAGCTATGAAGCTCACTTAATGTTGGAAATTTCAAAATAAAAAGCTGAACAAAGAAGAAAGATATTTACAGGGAATTCCCAGAAAAGAACTAGCTTCCTTTCCTAGCTGCTAACCTTCCCTAGATGCACTTCCTTAGGCTCACCAATGTCATTTAAAAACAAAAATTTGGCCTCGTATCCCTACAGTAGGTACAGTACAGTAAGTAAGGCTGCTTATATGCTGAGGAGAGATTAAAATAAATAGGGAAACATGTTGAAATTCGAAAAAGGAAAGACTTCCTGAAACGAACTTCTGAGAGGCCTGTTGCAAGACAGTTCTTCAGGTTAGAAAGGGAGGGGGGACTTCTGCCTAATAAATTATGCAAGAAACAGTCTCCAAAGCAAGGCTGCAGACAAGGTCTCATGGGAAAGCATGATTTGAAGCAGGAGGGCATTGCTGAGGTCATGGTTCATGGGTGATTATGTAAACAGATGTGTGAAACCTGCAGCTCGTGGAAGGGGAAAGGCTATGTATGAAAATCTATCGATAGAACCAGCTTGGCTTTGTGCAAGAATTTTCTTTGTAGCAAGTGGACGTTTAGGGTCACAAATGTTGAAGGTCAACACTTCCAAGAATATCAGTAGTAATTAAAAATCAACTTGAGGGAATTACTACAGAATCATGAAAGCAGCTGTCAGTTTAACAAATGTGAGTCTTCACTGAGAAAAGGAGGCTAGAACACTGCATTAGGATAAAGTGTTAAATGTCACGTTAGCTGGCAGAAACACCATGAACAAAAACTAATTAGTAGTAATTACAATAAAGCTAAATTGCAAATGATAAAGGCAATGTTCTTGCATTTTGAATGAGGCTGTTGCAAAAGGCCATATCGTGGAAAATGATTTTTTCCCCCACATTAGATTTATACATTTTCTAAAATGTACCACTACAGAGTTTATACATTCCATAGATGGAACCAAAGATGTTTTGAATATGTGATGTCCAAACAGATCAGCCTATTGAGACAATAGTAGTTTAGCTCCACCTTTTCAGAGTGAGATTTTAAGGACACCTTATATTCTGAGATTACATTACTACATTTACATTTACGGCATTTAGTGGACGCTCTTATCAAGAGTGACTTCCATGTCCTAATTACAGGGACAGTCCCCCTGGAGCAATTCAGGGTTAAGGGTCTTGCTCAGGGACCCAGTGATAGTAGTGCCAGAGGTGGGATTCAAACCTGGGACCTCTTGAGCCATTGGTCCATAGGCAAGTACCCAACCACTAGACCACCGCCACCCACTTACTCACTTACATTACTAAGATCCTCACAGTCATAAGGGGATCTAAAAGGCAAAAATATTTATGGCCCATTTTGTTACATTTCAATTGTAATCAAATTACAATTTAAAGAATGCAGTTTCAAATGTCTCTGTATGCATTCAACAGTCCAGCAGATATCTGAGACATTACATGTGTTCCTCTGAAACAGGATTTCCTGCAGTGTGCATATAGTAGGTGTCACAAACTTTCCAACAAAAGTCCAACAAGAGATCCTGTGTCCCTTAGCAACTTGAGGTATTCAAAGACATACAGATAAGCTTCCTCTGTGTGTGTGTGTGTGTAAAATGTGCAAATTATCTTTCAAGGTCACACAAATAATCAATGCAGTCCACAGGCAAACAGTTTGGCTAAACACTGCTAACATTCCCAAGACACGCTCGCCTCTTTGTGTTCTGTGGTACATCCAAAGGAAGGAGAAAAGGGCTGAGAATTAGCAATTCAATAAGAGTCCTTCCAAAGCTGGATGGCCTAGTGAGCCAGAATTGATTTTCACTGAAGCTGGTTTAGATGCATGGCTGTGTTAACAGACAAAGCAAATATTGCTCTACGCACCAAAACTGGTACCAAAATAAACATGCGCAGAGAAATAGTGACAGACAGAAAGAGCAAGAGATTGAAAATAAAATGATCAAAATAGGACAATATTCATTATTGCTGAGATAAATCATGCTTTTCTGAGTATAACATAACGCCATCAGTGCTTAGGGCACATAGGTACACTGCAAGATTTAATAAACACACCACTGCTGCACTCCTATGTCTTATCAAACCTCAGAAGAACTAAATACTGTGAAATTTTATACACCATAAAAGTTTAATGAAATATTTGGTCAAACCACCATTGCCATCCCAATAATATGGCCACAGTAGTAGCCTGGCAACTGGGGGGGGGGGAGCGCACAGTTCAGGCTAAAAAAAAATTCTGCTTACCACTGCCCTCTAATTGTGCCATAGCACCCATCTCTTTTTTTCATTAATTTTCCTTAACCCAACAGAAAACAACCCATTTTCATGAAAATACGAAACACTAAATATTTAAGAGTTCTTTTCCGTTACACGCAATAACTGCAGTAGGCATATCCAGGGAGATTATAAAAAGTACCTGCATCAGCAATAAATGTACCTTAATTTTAATATTAAATTAATATATTTTCCTGATTAGAGGAGGTGTCTAGAAACCTTTGGACAAAGAGTAAATATCTTTAATAAAACTAAAGCCAGTCATGGCATTTACACAGTAAGTAAATTGTTAGCATGCACTTATTAAAACCATGTGGACTGCACATAAATGCAGTATGTTTTGCAATAAACACAACGCAATGAAAAAAAAAGTGTATCTAAAACAAAATTTATTTCACTTTATATATGGATTTATTTCACAAAGATCTTTAGTGAGAATATGTGGATTTTCCAAAGAAAAACCTTTTAGTTCAAGCAATTAAAAATATGCAAGTCTCCTATATTTATGCGTTATAAGCTCTACAAATGCAATGTTACTTTATGTGCAGATAACCATTGTTAGCTGCATTCTAGCAAAGACTGGCTAGTTGTGGACTACACTACAGCTGCTTCTCTTCATGATGTCTGCCTCAGTGACAGATGAATAATGTCTGATATGTTCTCAGGCTTCATCCTGTAAGTCCTTTGTATTGCAATGAAACAGCTCCTTGTTCTCCATAAGAATGGCCGAGTCCACCAAAAAGAGACAAAGTGATCCAGACAACACTTTGTTTGTTCTCCGATTTAAACACAACAGTGCCCCCCAGTGACTCAACAGGAAATCTACAAATGGAAATGAGCCGAGCTTTCTGAAAGATCACCATGATGGTGAGTGAAGTCATTATATGAAGATGAAAAGAAGTGTCGATGAACTTACCAGACCGGCAGTTAGGGAGGGAGCAGACTTTCCCAGGCTTTGAGAGCGCATGCGCACCAGATTCGAGCTTTCTGACCCTGCAGCTGGACATGTCTGCTGAGAGGACAGATAGGGCAGGAGGTACTTTCCTAGAGAAAGAGAGATTTATAATAAGCTTTCATTGAGGCGTTTAAGGCTACCGAGACCATCTGATTAAACAAATGGGATCAAGCTTAATGAAAAACTGGAATAAAAACATGCTGCCACACTGTCCCTCGGTAAACAAATTAAATATTAGGTTTTTTAGTTTCAGAGACTTTCAGAGATGTATTTATTTAATTGCAAGCATGACATCCACAAAATAATGCCCATGAAATAGCTACATCCCTGACTTTGAGCAGTTTCTTTTTTACTTTGTACTGTTTCTTGCCCTTGACTCACGGTAAGGAAATTTACTGTTTCGGACTGTTTTTAAAACAGTAAACTCAAACCCAAATTACCTGGAGAAAGCAAGCCAGGTGTTATCTAAGGAGCTTCTTTGGTTTAACAATGTCTAACATATTATATAAAATGCAAAAAATGGTTCCCTACACACACACACACACACACACACACAGACCAAAACAGCTGACTCATCGAGTAAAGAAAAGAAAAAAAGAAAAAAGTTTGAAAGGTTGATAACCCATCATTTACTCATTTTAACATAAGCTACGATACACTGATTGTTGTTTACCACCCTAACTGATCTTTATCTGGTTTTTTAAATAATAATACCAGCAGCTGTTCACTGTTCCCCACCCCTACTGCTCCACACTATAGGAAGCAAGGGCAGTGAACCTTTCTAAAATCGAGCTTATCTTAACTGTGTAAAGTGAAGAAAACAGACTAAGAGGAAAGATCTGCATCTTTACATTCTTAAAACATTCTTTCCTCTGCTAAAACTAGTCAACCTCAGTTGAAGTTATTCCAATCATGCTACAGTAGATGGCAGCAGGGTCAAGTTAGATTTTTATATAAACAGGTTAAATAAATGTTCTGAGACATTAACACTGACCTCTGAATAAGGAATTCCAATCATTAGCTAATATTGCTAATACAAAATGTATGAAAATGTTGTTACAAAGCACAGTAAGACACTGACATTTTGAGGTAATGTATCTTTTAAAAGAAAAGTCATTTAGACCAAAAAGCCTTTATTTTAATCAGGACCTTTACTAATTTAAGTAACCCAACAAATACAGTAAAGAAGGGTCCAGTTTTCACTATTTTAATAATCATTTATTATTAATCTGTTACTTTTAAATATTTGAAACCAAGTCTCCAGTAGCTTTAAAGCATGTCTTACAAAAGATTTTAATTTTACCTGTGGTTTCTCCAATGGGAGGTAATTTATCTGTTAGGTAGTGAAACTGCATGTTTAGCAAACTTGTCCAGTAGGATTTCATACAGTATAGTCCTTAAGAATATTTAATGTCATTATAAAGTATGGAGTGCATCAATCAGTGTGTCTACTTTGAGGCTTTGGACATAGGGTATGACCGTGAAATTGAATTAACATTTTTTATTGATACTGCATCTTTCCATTATTGAGCTATGTAATTATAAGCCATCAGCATGATTATCAAGTACTCTGCCTGACGTCTACATACATGTGGCTTCTCAATGTCTGAAAAGAATTCTAATCTGAAACAGATGCTTTTTTTTTTGCTTATTTATTTACAATATTTAATATTTACTATGAATATAGCATCATTTGGAGACCTGTTAATTAATGCATGGAGAAAACATTTGATAGCATTTAGGAGATGTTCTTATTCAGAGTGACTTCTAATTTCTAATTACAGGACTGGCTCCCGGAAGCAACTTGTGGTTACAGGTCTTTCTCAGGATCCCGATAGTGGTAGTGCTGGAGGTGAGATTAGAAACCTGTGACCTCTTGGCCCATAGGAGTGTAAACCCCTCCTCACCCCTTATTAAAACAATATTTTTACTACAAACAGTGTGCTTATTTGAGTTAACATAGTTCTCCTTTACTGTTATTATGGTGAATTAATAAACTGTTATTAGAGTAGATTACACACTGTCAGCCAGCGATTTCCCAGAGTGAACTTACTTCTGCACTTATGGTTTTTAATGAGTTTTAGTGCCTTGATGTTTCAGATTATAAATTATTTTTCTCTTAGATAACCACAAGATGGTGGGGGATAGTGGGGGTCTAGTGGTAGGATACTGGCCTACAGACCAAGAGGTTGAAGGTTCGAATCCCACCTCCAGCACTACCATCATTGGGTTCTTAAGCAAGACCCTTAACAACAAGTGTCTCCAGGGGGGACTGTCCCTGTAGTTAGGAAATCTAAGTCGCTCTGGATAAGATTGTCTGATGAATGCCGTAAATGTAAGATGCACAATAAATAATGTAGTAATTACTTACTTAATATAAGCTATGGTTTTATATGCCTTTATCAGTATATTAAATTATAAGGCTGCCAAAACCAACAGGCACCACAGAAGAGATGCAAAATTAGTCAAAATTGAATTATTGAATTATGGCGTTTGTCCAATTGCCCACGTTTTATTGTACATGGAGGGTGTATTCACTACTGTGTCATCCGTTACATATAGATCAGCAGATGTTTGGCCTCTTAAGCTAAATAAAGAACCATCTTCTCCCTGGAAACTGGGCCTGTTCTGTAACCTCACAGCACTTATTTCTCTCCTTAGTAGAAAGATTAGCAAACCAGAGACTGCAACAATATACTCAGTCATGTATTGTTTACAGATGTTGGCAAGGTTAGGGCCACAGCTTTCTGAAATATATTTAACACATTTTGTCTCGCTAGTAAAGCCAAAGGAGAATTGGCACAGAAACAGCTCTCTTGCAAAGTTCAGCTCAAAAACATCCTTCCACCATTCCAGCTCTAAAGGTCCTATTGGCTGCACTATTTTCCCACCCCAATAAAAAAAAAGGACTCATAAAAAGAAACACTGACTTGGGATACATGCTTTGCATAACCTGTTGCTCTACACAGTCAAAGACAGTTTTGGTGTAAAAACAGGATATCAGAGAGGAAAGCTTTGACTCCTGTTCTTTGCGGAAAAGGTGTTCATCATAGGAATTAGGAAATACCTATTTATCATCATACTGTACAGACACAGCTCCATGGAATACTCTTCTTGATATAAACAGACAGTTAAATGTACTGCCCAGGAAGTGCTCAAAACTAGAAAGGAATTGGTTTAACAGGTTTTTGTTTCCTTATAAATTTGGATTTGGGAATAGAGTCACTGGATGAATCCAGCTCAGAAATATTTGGTATTGTCCATGTTCGACCACCTAATTAAACCACATTGTGGCATTTTATTTACCTTCATCAAATATGATAAAAAAAACATTACTACATTAATACAACATTAATAAAAAAAAATATAAAAAAAATCCATAATTAGGTATAATATATTATTACTGTGGTGTTCTTTGTTGTTGTTTAAGGGCTATATTGAGCATAAAACTGCCATGTTTTTATGACCCAGAAATTTTATCCTGCAAAATAACTCATGAGAGTTATCACTCAATAACTTCCTTTGTTAAAGATGTGCAATATTCCTTCCACAAGGGCAGGGGCACATTTTATACAATAAAAAGGAAATTTAATCAGATGTGAGCTAATCAAAATTTTAAATGTGGTGCATTTTCCTTATGTTTTAGCAACCTACTGGTCTAAAAGGAATAGAACTTTACAATGGTTGGTGGAGAGAAACATTTGCATATTGTTGCTGCTGAAAATGAAATGAATACTGTAAAGCTAATGTTCATATTGACAGTTTAAAACACAAACTGCCGTTTGCCTTGTGTAAAATTTACGCAGAAATAATTAACATTACTGACAGCATTACCTGTAAGGGCGCCACCGAGACTCCCTCGACGGAGCTGTTTCCCATCTTCACTGAACTGCTGCTTAAATTTGAGCGACAGGCTTGAGCTGCTGGACACCTCTGGGTTGCTCGTCTTGCAAAAGGCCACAGATGGGGGCGGCAGGATGTTATCCAGCTAACAAAGAGGAAGACGACAGATAAACATAATGCTTAATTTGGGAAGTGCACACGCACATTTAGAGTATATCAGATAGCATCGCAGAACAGTATAGTTTAAGTTAATGCATCGGTTACATTTACATTTACGGCATTTAGCAGACGCTCTTATCCAGAGCGACTTCCATGTCCTAATTAAAGGGACAGTCCCCCCTGGAGCAACTCAGGGTTAAGGGTCTTGCTCATGGACCCAGTGGTGGTAGTGCTAGAGGTGGGATTCGTACCTGGGAACCGCTTAATCCATAGGTCTGTAGGCAAATACCCTACCACTAGACCACCGCCACCCCTATTATTGCTGTAAAACTTACAAAAACAGAAATATGATCAATCATCATAATTAACCATAAAATTAATTTCTTACTAGACTTTGACCCAGTGGATTTTCCTAATGTTCACCTGTTGGGTAGTAAGTAATTTACTCCCTTTTAGACTTTCCAACATGATACAGCCCTTCTTTGATCTGCTACCAGGCAAAGCTTATCAGTAACACTTCTGTGTAGGATAGCTGTTGCGTTATCTACATTTCAGATAAGAAAGTAACTTATTTTCACTGTGATAACAATGAACATTGATGCAATAATTCTAGAAGGCCTTAAAGAATAAACAGTATTCTAAAAGTCCTGGCCACTATTCTAGGCTCATACTTGTTCAAACCTTAGGGCCTGTCAAACAATTAATCCATTTAAAAAAAAAAAAATTAAAAAACCCACTCAGCTGACCATTCATTAAATCAGTGAAAAAAAGAAAATGTCTGGAGAGAGAATTCTGAGAATTCTTCCAGCATGCCCATTTATCTTAAAAATAGAATGAGAAATAGCTGTATTTCATTCAAATAAAGGTATTTAAACAATAATGAGAAATAATCAATGAACTCAGAAGTAATTAATGAACTCTGCTTAGATGATCATTTCTAAAACCAGTGCTCAGTTAAAATAACTTCAGAGACTGGGACCATCACGCCATTTTGATTTTTGCTACTGAAAAGAACCAAAGTTGTTCCACTTGGAATTCAAAGCCATTTAGCCCTCAGCCAAGAAGAACTCTATTGTCCACAACCTAAACACTGCCCTAGATGACGCAACACAACAGCCCATTCTTAATCTCATTGTTCAACAGTTGAAAGGAACCCGTGTCCTGTTAAAAAAAAAAAAATCACCTCTCAATGGGATAAGAGCAGGGTAGTGGAAGAGTTTCCTCCAGACAAACACAAATATACCATGTTTTCTGGAAAGGGAAACACCCTCTTGTTGGAGGTGCAAGTTAAGTCCAACTGTTTTGTTGTAGGCTAGTCTCGATGTAATGGGTGGAGCCTTACATGACTGGAATATAAATAACACGTATGAAAAGATGTGGTAATAAAGCTGTGTTTATTATGCTTATCAGAGGGGGAATAATGATTGACCACTATAGCGGATTTAATACTGGTGAAGGATTAGGTTCCTTCTAGACACAGTGTCTTGCCTGCAACCTGTCTCAAACAAAAAGATTACACTGCCAAGCAATGCGGTGGTGGCCAACTTAAAGCAAGTTTTAGATCTATAGTCTGTATTTCCCATCAGTAAGCAAACTATTATCTTTTAATTTATTTTACCATTAATGCTGTCAGTACTCATATGTTAAACATTTTCCTTCACACTTAAAATATAAATAACGTGTTCATCAGGCTTTTAGAGTTAAAGCAAATAGTTTTATGATAACGGATATACTTTATCCAGGTATCTGCCTTAACTCATTTACTCAAGTTAGGTCATTGTTAATGCCATTGTAAGAGTAATGCTGCTTGTTTTAAGCCAGGCATTTCATTTTTCAGTGGGGAGTGCAGAAGGGAGGTGAGGGGTCAACTATTTACATATACAGCATTTTGCAGATGCTCTTAACCAGAACAACATGCCACAGTGCTTTGTCTCCACATTTGAACTTCATATTAGTAACCAGCCACGATCAACAACTGCTGATTAATGATTACAACCAAATAACAAACTTGAACCTGTGACTAGAACAAAAGAAAGTGCCATTATTGTTTTGTTTTTTTTTTGTTTGTAAAGAGTAGAAGTAAAAGGGTGGGACTGTTTGAAAAGATTATTCCCTGAGAAATTCCTTGAACAGGTGAGTCTTTAAATCAACGCTTGAAGACAGCAAGAGATTCAGCAGTTCTGGCCATCAGGGGAAGTTCGTTCCACCACTGAGGAGCCAGGACTGAGAAGAGTCTCGATGCATGTATTCCTCTTCTCTTCAATAGTGGACAAAAACTATTTGTTTTTGAGAGAGGTGAAATGATTGTATTCAATTCAATTCACATTACTAAGGTCTACAATCCAAATTCTCATGTACGCATATTGATTTGGCAAAAGTTTTACACATCCCTAGTGGCTGGATTTCAATCACTAATCTCATGAATATTGAAAAACATTTTTAGAATCTACTAATAACAGTGCAGCTGAAGAGCTGCTAGGAGTGTGATAAATGTGATACAACAATTTTCAATAAGTAATTTTTAGTTTTTATCTCCCATGAAGAGAATATTCTGGCTGCCAAACATATACTTATTATAGTCTATAGATACCTGGTTAAGCTTATTATTGACAAGATAACTTTACTTTTGAATTGAATAATCAATTTTAATTGATTACAGCCCAAATTTTTAATCCAAAATTTTCAAGAAACAACTTGCAAGTATTATCCCAATCCACAGAGAAGTCAATTTGCCCAAGGCTTCAGGAAGAAAAATAAAGGGGGAAAAAAAATATGAAATGCATCTTACTGCCTACTTTCCAGCATGTAATGTCTGCATCTAAAGCTTTCAACATCAAAGATTGTTGATTTGTAGCTCTTTCTATCAAGCAGAGCACTCATGCAAGAACTAAAAATGTGGTTGAATTAAATAGGTACCCCTCAGCAATTAGTCCCTTTATTAAAAGTGTTTTTAGAAAATGCATCTTAATGAGGATTTGACATCTAGCTACTTATGGGAAAGAAGTAGAAGCTAGGTTAAAAAAAGATTAATGATTAATGTAATGTATATAAGCAGTATTGTTTCATGCTGAGAAAGAGCACTAGAATCCAAACTTTACTCTGAGGGTGATAATTGAGATATATATAGCGAAGGTCAGAAAGAGCTGTATTGTGCCTTTGTGGACTTGGAAAAAACATATGACAGAGAGAAGCTGTGCCTAGAGAGAAGCTGTGGTTTTGCACGAGGAAGTCAGAAGTAGGAGAGAAGCATGTCAGAGTAGTACATGACATGTATGAGGGCAGTGTGACACTGGTGAGATCTGCAGTAGGAGTGACAGATGCATTTAAGGTAAAGGGAGGATTACATCAAGAATCACCACTGAGCCCATTCTTGTTTGCAATGGTAATAATGGTAAAAACAAACAAACAAACAAAAAAAAAAACCTAAAAACTAAATCATAGGAACAAAGTAAAGCAGTATTTGATTCTGCAGAAATGGAAACATGTGATGAAGTGAAGAATAACAATGGAGAACCTGTCTACAAAAATTGGAAGGTGGTAGATTCAAAATCCCGGACCAGTAGGTTGCCCTGAGTTTCCCTTGAGCAAGGCACCATCCCAATCACTTCTCCCCATGTACTGGATATGACTGTCCACTGCTGCATGGTGTGTTTATGGGTTAAATACATAGGATATATTCCATATATGTCCAATGAGTGCTGTGTGCTCACAATGACAAATTGTCTCTTTTACTTTACATGGTTTGCGTTAAGACGTTTTGCAAAAAGATGCTATATTAATATTATAGTCAACAATGACTTTGTAGAAAAGGCTATATTTCTTAATATCAGTATATTGCCCAGCTCTAAAGCAGACCCCATTTCTGCAATACTTTCTAATGCCCAGGTACAATTATTATTTTTAATTATTGTTAAGTTTGCTCTCATGGTATGAAATATAAATCATTTATTCATTCCCTGATACATAGCCTTTAAATTCACATATTTTAATGTAATAAATTTGCACTTTATTGCTTGGTCCTAAAGACCGAATATGAACATGATTTGCAGATAAGAGAAACTATGCCATAATTCTGAATTAGCAAGATTTAGGTTTCTCACCTCCTTGCAAAGGTTTGTTATCTCAAACCATAGACTAATTGGACACTACTGCATTCTTTTTGCACACTTTTACATCTGAACTTTTTATAGCCATCACATCACCACAGGGCACCACAACGTTTTTGACTACTGTACCCAAACTAATCTCCACGAATGGTTGAATGTGTTACATTTAATAAAGATTATACTTTCTTAAAAACATATGCTACCTAGAAGCCCAATGAACACCTTAGAAGAGCTAATTTATAGGACACTCACTGTAGAACTGCACATACAGTGCAGTGTAACAGTGCTCTTTGAGATGGAGCTCTATATTATTATATTCTAACCCATTTTAGTATGGGTCAGACTTGGATTTTAATACAGAACTAGTCATCCAACATACTCTAATGCCTTTGAGGCTGAATGTAATAAAATCCTCACAGCAAAGTAAAAACATCTAATGTACAGCTTCAAAGGAAAAGTAAAGACATTTTACCCTTATTTTTAAAAGAAATAACCAAACTTACCACTAACCAAACTTAGTTAGCAAAAAATCTTATTTTAACATAATGAGGCTACAGCGTGCGTCTCTGAGATAGTATACAGTAGATCTTTGTCTGCAACACAGTGCTTATCATTGTATTACTCATTTCCATTATTAATGTGGTGGTAATTTTAACTGGGTCAGTGGGACTCATGACAGGTAACATCCACAACAGCCTTTATTCATAAAGGCCACACAGGGAATTCAGAGCCAGCCAATATTTTTTAACATGCCATAGGGAGGTGAAGTGTAGCTACTTAAATGCAAGTCATCAGCATGATGAACTGTGCCCCTTATCCAAATCACCTTTTCGTTTACAGCTCAGAGTGCTATGAACAATACATTTTTAAAATAATTAAATAAAAATAAAAAAATCTAATAAAAAAAAACTCCCTTTGGGTGCAATTTTACTTTAAAGCCTCTTTAAGCTCTGACCTTCACCAGATTTCCTCTTAAACTATCAATCACAAAACCTTCTCACAAACTCAGTATTTCTGCACAGCTGTACAAGTGATGATGATATAAACAGTTACATAATTAATTCATAAATCAAGAATGCAATAACTCAGGGGAGACATAGGATTAAACAGATGAAGGGAACTGTCCTATTATAAACTTGTATCCACCACTGGCTAAATCTTACACAGACTTAAAAGATTTAATGAGAGTGGTGATTAAAGGTAGATCTCTATTGTTTCCACAGTTTCTCACATATGCTCTTACCTAGGTATTTTCCAATAATTGAACAGCCACTAAAAAGTGAAGAATTTTTTTAAATTCTTTACACATTGCCAGGTGTATTTGTCTTTGGTAAAGTGCATCATTTTGGTAATGAATTAAGTATCTAAACACGGGCTACAGAGAATCATTAATTTACATTGTTGACACTGTTTGCTAGCAGTCTCTCTATCATCCTGTACATTCTTTATTAGGAACCCTGTCATATGCTTTTTCCAAGTCCACAAAGTTTCAATGCAACTCCTTCTGATCTTCTCTACACTTCACCATTAGCATCTTCAAAGTTGCTGTAATATGTGGTGCTCTTTGTCAGCATGAAATCATTTTGCCGCTCCATAAACATCACCTCTTTTTTCTTAACCAAGCTTCCGTTACTCTTTCCTTGGACTTCATGCTGTTGATGATCAGGTATACCCTCTATAGTTATATATACCCTCTCCATCTGTGAGGCATAAGCACTAGCAGCATTCATTATCTTCAACTTCCAGCTTACTCATCACTCTACCCGATACTCATTTTACCTCCAAAACACTTCTGACATACTCTTCCTTCAGGATAACATCTACCTCTTTTCTCCTGCTATCCAAACCATGGTAAAAACAGAATCAGCCTCTAATATACCCAGCCTTACCACTCTTTCATCTAGTCTCTAGAACACACAAAATATTCTCCTTTTCCTTCCGCAAACAACAACAACCAAAGTGGATCACAATTTTAGGATTAATGTTAAATAAGGCTTTCCCAATATTACAACAAAAGAATGCATTTAAGGGTGAAGCATGGACAGACTGCTCAGCAACTTTAGAGCAAAAGCAAATGGACGAAGCCATGCTTCTACAAAGCCAGGTTCGATTGGTCAAGGTGATCCAGGGAACGGAATAATAATTAATTACTTCCACTGCCAGCCATAAACAAAGAAGAGCCTATTGAGGCAGTCCATACTATTCACATGGCTACAAGAGACCAGTAGGCAAATAGCAAAGCCTCTAATGCATCCTCCTGCCAAAACCACAGTTCTTTCATAAACATTTCCCCTTCCATTACATCAGAAGTAGAATCTCTTTGAGAGGTCATTATCCACAGTAAGCTTCACAGCAAAGATAATAATAAACACATTCAAGTAGCAAAAGAGATGTCAGGACATGAAATGCATTCAGAATGTACCAATTCCAAACTTAGCTCAGCGGTAGAGCACAAGCTTTTTAGATGAATGCATACTTCTGACCAAGCAGCTTTGAGGGGCAAAGCTTAGTATACCATTTCTTTACATTTGAGCAGCATTTATTTATGCTCATACGAGATAAATTTTAAAGAAATTGTATTAAAACCAGTTTGTATTTAAGGCTCAGTGAACTATTGCATCCATGTAAATCAAAAATAGTTCATGTAGGTATAAGTTTTAATATGAATGGAGACTGAGAATTCAATTGTTAGAAATTAAAAATCTTTGGTATGGTCCATTCTCTCACAACCTTCTCTATGTCCTGCCTATCATTCCCACAATGCTTTTATCACAAAACCTGTGTTATACCAGTACTAGATAATTATTATTATTATTCAGAGAGCTATTCAACAGAACTCAGCTCATGGAAGTGGTTTGGGAGTAGCCCCCCCTTAAATTGCCCTGAAGTACCCAATATTATCTATTGTGCACCCAATATTATTTAGACTAGCACTAGCCATGCCAATGCACGGTAAACATATCTAAATTTCATTAAAGCAGGAGTGCAATTGTGATAATGCATTTTAGCTTTGATTATGCACAGTATTGTGTAAGACATTCATAATACTAAAGCTAAATTATGCCCAAATGCATTTGGCATCACTGCAAGGATCACCTGAATAATGGATGTAATTTTAGAATGGTCACTTCTGCAGCTTATGAATGAGGTCATTCCTATTGACAGCACCCATATATCCCCTTACACAACATAGTCAGCAGAGAAGCTTCCGTGATAGAACATATAATATTTGATAATTTACTGCACAATAAGTACTTCAGCAACAACATATTTGACTTTAAAGTGAGAAAACAATGTAAACAGACCAGTGGAATATTATCTGTTTTAAATAATATTAATTTAAAATATTTATTTGTAAATTTGGAGTTGTTCATTATTCTCACTTTGAAAAATTTCCCATCTCACTTGTTCATTTGTTATTTAGTTGCATAATAATTCAGTACACTAATAGTTGTCTAATAATTGCGCACACATGTTCCCCTGAATGCTCACACTCACGTTTCCTTTGAAGAACATTTAAGTTTCAGGGTTTCTAACATTTGGGATTGACTGATGGCACTGGATTTATTCCAGATTAAAATGAATCCTCAAAATACTCACTTGCCTAATTATTGTGCACAGTGTAAATGATTAAAAATGACATGTTTTTCCCCATAAACATCTCTCTATTCTTCATGTAGCTTTTTTTTTTTTAAACAAATGCAGTATTCAAAAGCTTCAGCTGAAAGTTGTTAGCAAGTGTTGTTTATAGTTTAGGGAATTATCCTAAAAAGATTATATAAAAAAAAAAAAAAAAAAAAAAAAAAAAAAAAAAACTGTAATAAACATCTATGAGCCTCTCATGTTTCAATATTTTTACTTACTTGAAAAACTGGGTGGTCAGACTCTAGGTGCTATATTCCCTATATTTTCTAATCCGAAGAAATCTCTGTGATATGAAAGTCCCTGTCATGATAAAGATGCTGGACTTCTGCATCATGTTCATTTAATGATGTACCCAAATAATTGATCGCTAAATAAATTGCCTATTTTAATAATATATATTTTGATGAGTTGTTGCAGCCCTAATCAGTATCTTCAGGTTTTTCCTTCCTCAGGTAGAGAATTTGTAGCTTGTTCAATATGATTTATAATGAGAATTCCCTGTGCATATTCAGTTTAGCACTTCTGCTGTGGGGGGAAATATTGTCTACTGCAAATGTTACTTCATTTTTTCAAATTGTATAACTAATAAGTGGCAGCAAAAGAATTTATATTAGCAGGAGAAAATCTGTGTTCATATTCAGGGCAGCGATGTTCTAGTGGTTAGGGAGATTAGGAGGATCGGAAGATTGTTAGTTCGATTCCCTCACCAGTAGGTTGCCCTGAGTTACCCTTGAGCAAGGTACCATCCCCTGCCACTGCCCCCCGGGTGCTTTCAATAGCTGCCCCCTGTTGCACGTGTGTGTATGGGTGATATGCAGAGGTTGAGTTCCGTTGTGTTGTGTTGTTTTTCACAATGACAAGGATAGTCACTTTCACATTAAGCACTTTCCATATTTTTCAGATGGAGTTTTGCTCAGCAAACTAATTTGAATCCCACAACATTTTGTCTCCTTACTTGCTTTACATCAAATCAGTAGGCAAATGTAGCAGAGAAACCTTTTTAAAAAGGCTTGGTGCACGCGCACACACACACACACACACACACACACACACACAATCAGTACAGGACACCCGTACTGATGAGATTAGGTCCTGTTGCTGAACTGAGCTGGGTGACTGCAACAGTGTATGATTAATACACAACAAGGATCTAGGTCATGTATCCCAGTTTACCACCTAGTCAGCAACATTACCATATTTACCATCCTACAATTAAACCACACATTTAGCAGAAGCACATTTTAAACAAACAAACAAACAAACAAACAAACATACATTTTATATATATATATATATATATATATATATACACACACACACACACACACACACACACACACACACACTTTTTTTTTTAACTGTTATTTAAATTCTGAAATGTTTGATAAAAATGATAAGATGTAAATATAGCAAAAATGTTATCATGGAAAAAGAATGTAAAAATGTATCATTTACTCATTTGTGATGGTGAGCCAGTGAACTTTGTGAAGGCACATTTCTTCTGATCTTTACTCAATGCAATTGCAAATGCAGTCATATTTGCCTTTGCCAAAGCAAAAGTCGTTGATATCATGGTTTGTTCATTATTCAGTTCTATTTTTCTACATACCCTCCTGCAAGAAGAAAAAAAAAAATCAAACAAATCAAACATTTCATTTTTTATATAGCTTTGCAAGACAAGCAAGATCAAAAATCAAAGTGTCACAGGTTGTAGGCAGGATGTAGGCATGGGTAGCAAACGCAGACATAACTTTATTAAAGAATGTAAAACATAACATAAACAAGAACCCAAACTATAGAACTAGGACAAACAACTAAAAAAACTAAACCTAACAGAGAACTCACTCCCTTTTATTACTGCTTTTCCTGATTAGGGTCAAGGGTGGAGCTAGAGCCTATCCTCAACGTGCAAAAGGTGGGGGAACACTCTGGTTGACAGTCCATCGCAGGGGAGACACACAGACAAGCACATACACACAGACAAACACACACAGAGACACCTAGCGGGTAATTTAGCATCTCCAGTCCACCTCCCATGCATGTCTTATGACTGTGGGAGGAAGCCTTAGCACTCGAAAGAAACCTGCACAGACATGGGGAGAACATGCAAACTCCACAGCGAAAGGACCAAGACCACCAGCCATGGATCATGCCACCCTGAACAGAGAACTAAAAACAAAAAAGCCAAAAAGAAACAGGCAAGACAAGGGACTCACTGCAACATACAGAGTTAAGATGGCAAAGAACCATCAAATAGAGACACAAACACAACAGAATTTATTAGGGAGGAGACAAGCATGGCAAACACCTTGCATGGGCAGGACTAGGAAAAATAGAGGTAAACTTATTGTACTGGCAATAACACTTACTGTTTTATATAGAGCTTATATGTGCTGAAATTTTTAAGACTCCATATGCATTGGTAATCTACCACAGTTGATTTTGTTCTTCTGCCAAAGCAATTAAAGTCATGGGTTTCTGTAGAAAAAGAATTCACAACAATAATACAATATAATTCCTCACTACATGTTAAGCTTTTCAAAAGTTAACAAGTACAACTGTGGTGAACTTGGTCTCATGATTTCTCCAACAAGCTTAGATTATGATAATCCTCATACACATGCACAAGAAAGCATAATGTTTAAAACCAACAATCCATGCACATAAAATGCTAGTTTTGTTAAGAAAACTCTACTGTGTGAGTATGAATAGTGTAATTATTCATATCATATAAATTATTATAATTACTCAGTTGCTGTTGACACTGTTTAAAATAGTGCTTCATATTATTCTTTATGTTTCTGTGATTATTTGTACTTTGCAGATTTTTTCATATGATGGGCTTGTTGGCATAAATAAAGAGGTTGCTTGCTGTGCCATTTTTCTTTTCAGGCTTTTAGTACAAAACAAAAACATAAAATAGCAAAAGTAATTCATTTGCTAAAGGGCTGGAAGGTGTCCAGCTCCACCATCTGGACCACCAGATCTGTTAGTGCTTTGTAATCCTGAAGCACATTACACATGGACTAGGGCTGAAAGATTACCTTCACCAAAACAACAGGTCAAAATAACAGATCTTGACCTCAGTTTACTTCAAATAATCACAGTATTGATGAGAAAAAATTCCAATACCATTATTCCAAAATTTGCTATGCATTTGATTTCTCAAACTCATAATTAAACAAATTAGTTATAATACATTTTGTGTATTTTGAGTATTAAAGAAAGTCTGTGCCATCACCTTTAATGGAATCACACCGTTCTTCACAAATACTCATGTTCCTGCAAGAGCATGACACTGCAAAATAAGAGATGAATGAAAAACATTTTGAGAAATGGTGGACTACTGATTGCACATTAATCCTGAAAAATGTATGAAAGGATACCCCCCCTCACAGAAGCCAATAGAAAACATTTCTGCCTGTTTTTAGAACTATGAATATTTTTAATCAGTGATGATTAAGGAATATTCTTCTATGGTGTAAATGTGCAAAATGTTAGCAAAGTACACATTTCACAGTTTTAGCCCTGATTATCCACTTGCTTACAGTATTTGTAAATAAGCAACAAAACCCAAACTCAACCTCAAAAATCTGGGGCAAATCATTGCTTGCACAGGCCTTTGAATTCAGCTCTTTATTGCTAAGTGTGAACTGTTCAAAGACCCCATCTAAGTGAGCCAATGTCTCACAGATGCCTCACAGATGCCTCACAAATACCTCACAGATGCCTCACAGATGCCTCACAGATGCCTCACATGCTAAATATCTGGACCTATCAATCAGCCAAAATCTATATGTGTGAAAGTGTTTGATCTGGCTGTGACTGGCAGAAATTCATATATATTTTTAAATTATTGTTAACTGATTTGCTTTCATTGTTATAACTGCTTTCTTTGTGGAGCCAAGTTCAAATTTTAATGCTAATGAAATGCTAAGGGTCAAAGTTCATTAGGGGAACATAAATGTTATTTAGGATTGGAGCATAATGTTCTACGCTACATTCACATAGATTTAGATCCATTTAAATTATGAAAATTTGAACCACGTTAATGAGAGGACAACTGGCTTTTTCTCCTTGCTTCAAAATTGATCACCATTTTAATATATTTACAGACACTTCTAAGTGTGTAAAAAGAAGGCCAAAAGCTGGCTAACAAAAGTTCAAGTTTAAATTCTAAAAGTAACGTCAAAGTATGTCAGCATTGTATTGCTGTACCTTGGTCTGGAGAGTTTTCTCTTTACAATTAAACCCAAATACTCAAATAACTTGGGCCAAACCTGGGTTAAATTAAACTTTAGTAGTTTGCCAGACCTTTCTTGCAAGCAGTCATAACCTACAACTTGGAACCAGAGTACCTATTTAAAAAAACATTTAACAGGAATAACAACTCTTAAGATTGCGATTTTCTATTTTTTTAAAAACTGCTCCTCAGATGTGGTCAATTCAGATGTGGTTGCATACATTTCAGTTTCACCTTGTAGAAATGTAAACATTTTTTCATAGTATTTATATACATACCGTAGTACTCATTTCAGGGCACCATAATGTTTGGGGGAAAAAAAATAAAGCTAAGTGAAAGTGACTACACAACAAAATTCAACCTCTGCCTTTCACCCATACACACATGTGCAGCAGGGGGCAGCTATTGAAAGCACCCGGGGAGCAGTGACAGGGACTGTACCTTTCTCAAGGCTACCTCAGGGCAACCTACTGGTGAGGGAATCGAACACAGTGATCCAGGGCAACTCCCTAACCACAAGGCCACCGCTGCCCCTAGTTAGTCATGTTAGTACTTTGTTGCATTCCCCTTGCATGCAATCACTACAAGTATGCAGTTCATAAACATCATCAGGTACAGAGTATCTTCTCTGGGGATGCTCTACCATGCCTCTACAGCAGCCAATCCTGCTTGTTCCAAGGGCTTGTCCTTTACATTTTTTTCTTCAGGTAATGGAAGGTATGCTCAATAGGACTTAAATCAGGAGACTGACTAGGTTATTCATGAATTTTACTATGTACTACTATGAGAAATGTCTGTATTGCACTATGTTTGGAATCATTATCTTGTTGCAGGATGAAGGGTGTAAAGGGTGTAGAGTGTGTAAAGCAAGGGTCTCAACACACCTTTGAGGAGGTTCAGTTCTAAGGGTGATGGTGTTGATGGCCATGGATATAAATTGTTTTTTGATGGTGTGGATGAAAGGAGGAATGAGGTAGGTGTTACCCTGAAGAAAGAGTATGTCAAGAGTGTTTGGGTGGTGAAGAGAGGTGAAGATGAACACAGGTGGATTATATCCTTTTGCAGGAGGGTCAGTCTTAGGAGATTGGAGACTGCAAAATAGTGACAAGAGAGCACAGCTAAACAGCATAGGATGGTGACCTGTAGGATGACCTTGGAGATCAAGAAGAGGAGGAAGGTGAGGGCAGAGCCAAGGATCAAATGGTGGAAGCTGTAGAAGGAAGACTGCAATGGAGGTTTTGGGCAGGAGTAAAGACAGGCACTGGGGGGCAGTGAAGAGTTATGAGATTGCTGGGCAACAACTACGAAAGTAGTAAGGGAGGCAGTGAGAAAAGATACCTGGTCAGAAGAAAGAGGATAAGGAAACCTGTTGGTTGAAACCAGGCATTCATGAATGTACACAGAAGAAAAGGCTAGCAAAGAAGAAGAGAGATAGTGAGAGAGATGAAGAAAGTAGACCGGAGTATAAAGAACCACAATGCAAAAAAAGAAGTGGTGAAGGCTAAAGTTGTATGGTAAATTGTATGAGAGGTTGGTCAGTAAGGAGGAAGAAAATGACCTTTACCAATTGGCTAGACAGAGAGACAGAGCTGGGAAAGTTGAGCAGCAGGTATAATAAAAGATAGAAACGAAAACATACTCACAAGTGATCAGAGCATGTTGAGCAGATGGAAAGAAAACTTTGAGGGGCTGATGAATGAAGAGAATGAGAGAGAGAAGCATGTTGGAAGACCAGTGATGTAGAGAACGAAGAATGGAACTGTGGAAGCATGGAGTTTCTAACTCTATTGTTCAAAACAATCATGGAAAGTGAAAGGATGCCTGAGGAATGGAGAAGTGTTCTGGTGCTGATTTTCAAGAATAAGAGTGTTGTGCAAAGTTATAGTAACTATAGAAAAGTGAAAACCCTTGTCATTGCGAGGTCAAAGCACAGCAGACAGTAAACCACAATGAAATTGGACCTCTGCATTTAACCCATGCATACTCAAACACCGTGCAGCAGTGGGCAGCTATTGAAAGCACCCGGGGAGCAGTGATGGGGACGGCACCTTGCTCAAGAGTACCTCAGGGCAACCTATTGGGAAGGGGTTTGAACCCCCAATCCTCTGATCATGTGGCCAATGCCCTAACCACTAGGCCACCACTGCCCCAGTGGGCAGTATAGAGGGATAAAGTTGATCAGCCACAGCATGGAGCTATGGAAAAGAGCAGTGGAAGCTATGTTAAGTAAAGAGGTGTTGATTAGTGAACAGCAGTATGGTTTCATGCAGAGAAAGAGCACTACAGATGCAATGTTTGCTATGAGGGTGTTGATGAAGAAGTTAGGTGTGGCAGAGAATTATGTCAGAGTAGTACAGAATATGTTTGATGGTAGTGTGACACTGGTCTTCTGCAGGAAGAGTGATGGATGCATTCAAAGTACAGTTGGCATTACATCAGGGATCAAGGTTGAGCCCATTCTTGTTTGCAGTGGAAATGGATAGGCTGACAAAATATTAGACAGAGTCTACTGTAGACTATGATGTTTGCTGTTGATATTGTAATCTGTAGCGAGAGTAGGAAGCTGCTTTAGGAGACCCTGGTAAGGTGGAGATATGCTCTGGAGAGGAAAGTAATGAAATACAGTAGTACATAGACAGAATACATGAAAGTGAACAAAAGGGAGTAAAGTTCAGTGGTTAGGATGCAGGGAGAAGAGGTAACAAAGGTATAGGAATTTTAATATTTGGGATCAACATTTATTAGTAATGGGGGTGTGTGGAAGAGAGGTTAAGAACAGAGTGCAAGTGAATGGGTAGAAAAAAGTGGCAGGAGTAATCTGTGACAGACAGTTACCAGCAAGGAAAGGTTTACAGGATGGTAATGAGACCAGTCAATGAAAAGACAGGCAGTGGAGCTGGAGGTGGCAGAGTTAAAGATGCTAAGATTTGCCTGGGAGTGACGAGGGTGGACAGGATTAAGAATGAGCATATTATATAATCCCGAGGTTAGGGAAGAGATTGCATTCATTTAGACTTGTACAGAGAAGAGATGAGGATTATATTAGGAGAAGGATGTTGAGAATGGAGCTGCCTGGCACGAGGACAAGAGGAATGCCATAGAGGAGGTTCATGGATGTGGTGAGCGAGGAAATTAATGAAGAAGATGCAGAAGACCAGATGTAATGGAGACAAAAGTTCCACTGTGATTATCCCTAAATGAGCAGCTGAAACAAAAACTAAAACTGAATGTAGGTGAAACTAAATGTATGCTAATAACTTTAAACTAAAATCTGGAATGATCACTTCAATCAAGTCTGAATTGTTTCTTTAATAAAAAATTTACACTGAGAAACAGAGGGGTAAATAAAGACAAACAGACAAACAGACAAACACACTTCTGTACACATACAGTAAACACTGGTTTTTGCATTTGAAATATTTGCTTAAGTATTGTTTTGGTAATGAGTGATGACTATACACTTGTTAATGGTATTGATAAACTATAATTGATTTTTGATTAGAATTTTAAGATTTAATATGTCATGAAACTGAAACAAAAACAAAAATTCAACCATCTGCTTAAACGTAATGAGTCATTCAACAAAGTGACTACACCCAATTCATAAATAACATTACTATAAACGTTGTTACAGTGTGTCAGGGAGTGGTTGCTGGGAATCCAGCATGGCAGTGAACGAACAGTCTAAAGTAGTGGTGTAAATCTCAACAAATTGTTTTTGATTGTCTGTTTTTAATCATTACCACTGTATATATGGAAACTAATTTAGGTGCCTTAAAATTTTTTCCTCAGATAACAAGCAGAATGTCGTTACCCAAACTATATGTAAAACTGTCAAAAAGAGGTACATTAATGAAAATGCTAGTACTCTACTAATGGAAGCCATGTCTATGTTACCTGGTTAAAAAGTAGGGTCTGTGGATGATCATCTTAATCAGTTTAATTATTCAATTCTCAGGGTCCTTGTACTCAATATATCACCATGGATGGTCTGCAAAATCTCCCTGTTAAGTTTCTTCTAGAGTTCTCCAAGCAAATAATAATTTGCTATATAAATATTCTTTTATCTTTGAAATATCAAGTATGTAATATCGATAACATAAATAAAATGGGAACAAATGTTTTACTGTGACAAACTGGAAAGAGTCTACAGCTACAAAGTGATTAGATATACAGGTCCAACCGCTCAGCATTCAGCATCACCAGTATACCAATCGTCTGTTTCTTCACTGGTTTATTCACAGGTGAATGTTTGGCTTAGCTAACGAAAAAACAAACAAACCAGAATGAGAGTCAAAAACGTTGTCCTTCAGGAAACTTAAAGAACTGTTCTTCAGCAATGCAATAATCAACAGGCTCTTTCAAAGAAAAATATTAAGACATGAAGGGTGGGCCAAGACTTTTGCACAATTCTGAATATTAACACAAAATATGGCCTTCAAGTAAAAACATTTCTGCTTTTGATGGCAAAATTCAGACGAAATAGTGTTACATCTTAAGCAATCCACCTGCTGTCTTAGAAGATTCTATACATGATTTTCAGTTGTTTAAAAAGACATATAGCAAGGCACTTTTATTAATCTCGCAATAGGTTTGAAGGCATGTGGGGTGTGGTTCATGACATGTATAGACTGAAGAGGTTGTTGATGGGTAATGCGTGTCTGCAAACATTTGTGTTGAAACAATTCAGAATGCCTACTTTGCAAGCAACACAAATCACAAGACCGTGATTCCCCTTTTTTAGTTTTCTAATTTAGTCATCTAAGTGTCTATACAGGCAGGAGCAAGCTTGAAAATATAAAGTACTGTGCAAAGGTTTTAGGCGGGTGTGGAAAATGCTGCAAAGAATGCTTTCAAAAATGGAAGTGTTAATCATTTATTTTCATCAATCAACAAAATGCAGTGAATGAACAAAAGAGAAATCTAAATCAAATCAATATTTGGTGTGACCACCCTTTGCCTTCAAAACAGCATCAATTTCTCTAGGTACACTTGCACACAGTTTTTGAAGGAACTCGGCTGGTAGGTTGTTCCAAACATCTTGGAGAAATAACCACATATCTTCTGTGGATGTAGGCTTCCTCACATCCTTCTGTCTCTTCATGTAATCCAGACACACTGGATGATGTTGAGATCAGGGCTCTGTGGGGGCCAGAAGAACTGATGCTGGTTTGAGGGCAAAAGGTAGTAACACCAAATATTGATTTGATTTAGATTTTTCTTTTGTTCGCTCACTTTGCATTTTGTAAATTGATCAAAATAAACAATCATTATTTCTATTTCTGAAAGCATTCTTTGTTTACAGCATTTTTTCCACACCTGCCTAAAACGTTTGCACAGTACTGTATATCTGGCAAATATTATGCTTGCATCTTTTTTGAATCAAACCTTTTCAGGCCAGTATAACTTCTGTTTCTGACTATGATAAGCTCTGTGCACATTTCCTCCACACTTCAAGCCTTAAGCTCCTCTCTGTTCCAGCCTGATATACTGCAGACTCATCACTAAGTAAATTAGATCTGAGCACTGTTTTCTAGTCTATCCATCACTCTCTCTCAAAAAGTCAGTTCTCTCATCACACCGGAAAAAAGAAAAAAGTTTAAAAAAGTCTAAACTTACTAAAAGCAAGAAACCTTCAAAAGCTGCCTTGAAATGCCCAGAAAAAGGTCATCAAGCCTCAAATATAAAGTTTTTGTGTGTGTTTGTTTTATAACAGTTAGTAGACTGTTGTAACTTTGAAACAAACTATTAGAAATTACCAAAAGTGGCAATGTATTACTTTCTGCAACTCTGCACATGTCCATGGCCTACAATCAGTTACTATGAATAATTATCATCCTGATTAACATGCTTTTTTTTTTTTATTTACTATACTTGCAAATGATGCTGATTTTTAGATTGAGAAAGGCGCTATAATAAAAAGTAGCAGTAAGAAGAAGAGGAGGAGGAAAACCAAGGGCGACAGAATTCTCATCATAATAACCAACAGCAGTAACATCTTCAGCGATGAAAGCACAACAACTGAATAATAAGACAATAAGAATAATAAAAATAACAATTAGAATGACCCCAGTGACAACAACAACGACAACAACATCCTCAACAAAAAATCTACAGCACTGTTAATATTACTCACTCTAATATGGTAAGGCCGCATAGTTAGTCCAAGATGTTAGTCCAGAAATAGTTGAAATGAAAATGAAAATATGAATATCATTATCCATGTCACAGATACCCACAAAACTTCCCAAAGATCCCGCTCCATTTAAATGTGACACGCCGCACCGCTTCTGAGAGCGGACTGCAAGTTATATGATCCGAGTTTTTGACACTACGTTAGAACTTCATTTCTCCTCACACCTCGCCTGCCCGTGCCGCAGATATACACCCTCTGTTTCATTAACCCGAACTGGCAGCTCTGCTCGTATTCTACCCTTTCCGAAAAGTGGAAAGAGATGCTGCGAGACAGTTCCAGGGTTTCCAACAAGCTCGGCTGGCCGGGGAGCTTCTGCGAGCTGGCGTTTCGCCTGAAACACTGCGCAGTTTCAAATCAGCTGCCAGAAGAACTACTTTCAGTGTTTAACATTTAACAAGATATACAAATGATCAACACAGAACCTCATCATTCCATAACCATTAACTTATCGTGACCTAATGACACACAACTGACCTGCTGGACCTTCTGCAGTAGTCGGCGCTGCCCAGATGCAGCCGAGAAGAATCTCTGTTAGAAATCAGGAAAAGGAGCAAAAGAGCAGGGTTAAACAGGAAACCTGCAACGACAGTCAGAGGAAGAGTCTGCTGTCTTTGGCGAACAATCCCGTGAGGTGAACTCGAGCGAAGTTACTCACCGAAAGAGAGCGAGAACACCGCGGCGCGTCCACGCATCGTGCCGTTGCCGCGGCGCAGGTTCGGCTCCGTCGCGCAGGCGGATTCAGACGGAGGAGAAATCCCTTCACCACACCCTTCCTCTGGGCACGCAGAGCGGTTCCACGCAGCAGGCTTGCCTCCTTTCTGTAGAGCTCCTTCTAGTGAGGTTGCTAAAAGGTTCGACCAAAGGCGCGGATGTAAACCTTTCTAGTTTTGGTCTTAGTCTGGCACACAGCTCAAGCAAGCAACCTCTTACATGCGTTTCACTTCCTCTATTAAATTAGCTTTAAGTAGCTTTTTTAGGCAGCGTTTGGGATGTAGCTCCGGCTGAACTGGCCGGCTCGTGATTTGTATCTAGAGTACCAGTTTGAGCTGATGGGCTTTCATGTATGTAGGTGGAAACACTGTTGCCCTGGCAGCTCGCGTTTAATCCTTTTGCTGGGACAGACGCTGGATGAGCTGTTTTATTTGACACATTATGACGTCACTGGTTTGCTTTCAAGGAACTTCTTTGCTATTTTAATTTTGTCCTTTCGGTTGCTGCCTGTTGATTCATAATAGACCTTGAGCTGAGATCCGTTTAAAGTAAGCTACATTCGGGCACAACGGGTCGTTTTGAAACGAGAGTTGAAATAAACTACGCGTGGGCACGTTCACAAACTGTAGTACTGACTTTACATGGTCAAGAGTCAGTTTCAGTTGGGCTGATGCTGATACATGAGTTCCTTTGGGACACACACTCTTTCTCTCTCCCACACATACACATACATATACACACTCTCACACACACACACACAGCACACACAGGAAGGCAGGAAGACGCAGTTTCACACTTCAGAGCCTTACGAGGCCCCAACATAGAAAACACTAACACCATCACTGTTCTGTTCTCGGATCATGTGACATATGCATTATAGAGGCAGGGGAGAAAAAAATGTCCTTTCAACTCGAAAGTGACTTCGTTTTAAAATAGTGTCTTGCTGCAAATGCTGAATATACACCCTTACCCCTTTAGCCCAAATGTATCTGAATGGCCGAGACACTTTAGGTTTCTGAACTTTGCTTCTTTTTTATTTTTGCAGTGGAGATACAAGGTTCAAGGTTAATACAGCAGAAGGCTTTGGTGAAACTCCAGTGCAAAAAAAAAAAAAAAGAAGCAAAGTTAAGACACCAAACTTATCTTGACTACTTATGTATGGGCGCAGGTTAAGCGGAAGCTGTGTATGACTTTTCGTATAAAGAGTCTTCCTTAGAGCTTCTAAATGTGTTTTTTTTTTCTTTCCAGAAACTAGATTCAGATACCTGTGGAAAAGAGTATGTAAATAAATTGTTTGAACTTATGTGAAATAGCAATGATTAAGTCTAACCTAGTGATGATTTGAGTCAACAGTTAAGATTCTTTGCCCAAAACAGTAAAAAGGGACACTGACAGGAAATTATTCACTTATTTGCAGGGCCATGAGAGTCAGTGCACCACAAAGACGTAAAATCCCCACCCATGTACTTATCAATGTACTGATCAGCAGCAAGTGTTTTTTTTTTGTCACCTGTCATATGGAGAGCGACAGTGCGACTTGCTGAGATCACAGAATTAGATAAAGAATGTGTGGGGCATGTTGTGCTTTGATAGACTGATGTGTATGTCAGAATGCTGTCAGACAGTTTTTAAGTAAAAGGCAGAGAATGGGGAAGATTTAATAAAGTTTGCAAAGTGATTTCCTGTGTATATTATTATAAAGCTACAGTTCAAGAGAATACCTGCATGAATATCAATTTGTGCTAAACCAAGTACCAGCAAACGACAGCTTCTCTCGTAGTTACATTCATATCTGCTGTCCCTAATTTATGGGCTGATGGCACAAGCTGTGATAATCCAAGATATACAGACCCCTCCACAGGTACACTGTGTGCACAATTATTAGTGAGTGAATATTTTGACCATATCATCATTTTTATGGATATATTCCAACTCAAAGCTGCATAAACTTGAATGCTAATTGGATTTAAGCATATCAGATGATATGTATTTGTGTAATGAGGTGTGGCCTAAGGAGGTCAACATCCTATATCAAGGTGTGCATAATTATTAGGCAGCTTACTTTTCCTCAGACAAAATGGGCCAAAAAGAGGTATAACTGACTCTGTCAAAAAGTCAAAAATTGTAAAAGGTTTTTCAGAGGGATACAGCGCTCTTAAAAAATGTTATATACCACCACCACTGAACAAGACACATAAGTAGAAATGTCAAGACTGTGCCAAGAAATATCTCAAGACAGATTTTTCAAAGGTTTAAAGGCCTGCAGCTGGATCAGCAACTGGCAAAGAGCTCCACTTCGACTCAAATGCCAGCAAGATGAAGGTGGGGTACTGGTATGGGCTGGTATTATTAAAGATGAGCTTGCTGGACCTTTTGGGGTTGAAGATAGACACAAATTCAACTCCCAAACCTCCTGCCAGTTTTTAGAAAACACTTTCTTCAATTAGGAGCAGGAAAAAGTCTGCAAGAAGACAATGATTTTTATGCAGGACAGTTCCATCACATGCGCTGAAGTACTCCAATGTGTAGCTAGCCAGTAAAGGCCTTAAGATGGGAGATTTTCAGGGATGGAAAACAATGCACCTCTGTGAACAGTGTCTGGCAGGCAAAATCCCGTTTATGGGTAACCACAGCAGATCATCCTTGTCCGTTTCTAACGGTCCACTGCATCTTCCGCATTCAAACCAACCACCTGTTCTCACCACATCCATAAACCTTCTATTTGATCTTCCTCTTTTTCTCTTTCCAGGCAGTTCAGTCTTCAACGTCCTTCTCCCAAAATAATCCTCATCTTCCCCCTGCACATGTCCAAACCAACACAATCTTGATTCTCTAATTGTCTCCAAAATATCTAACCTGAGCCTCTAATATACTCATTTTTAACCCTATCCAACCTCATCACACCCAACGAAAATCTCAGCATAGTTAACTCTGCCTCCTTAAGCTCCCCCTCTTATCTTTTCATCAATGCCACTGTCTCTAACCCATATAGCATAGCTCATAACACTACCACCCGATAAACTTTTCAAATGGTTAAAATGGTTAAAAGGAATGGAAGAACGGATGAGTGGATGTTGAGCTCCCTCTAGTGTTTGAAAACACCATTAATTTCTAAATTAATCAATGCTGCAGTACGGAACAATGCACAGCAAATTGGAAATCCTTTTTAGGCTATACCTAGCTTTGGGTCTGGGAAACTGGCTTTATATATATCAAAAACATCCAATTAAATAATCTCTATAGAAAACCTTCTCAGTGGAACTGGACTCAGACATTAACATGCTGACTAACATGTGATTTGAGGTTGCCATGCTCAATGCCAGGTGTCGGCTAAAGAGGTATAAAGCTCACAGTGCTGGTCTATGGGAAAGATGAAGTGTTGAGTCTTGGAACACCATCTTTACCGTTGGAATAGTTTTTCCAGAACTAATTATCCAATATCAGTACCTGATCTGAAAGGCTTCTGAGGCTAAACTGAAGCTGTTACTGTTGGGGTGGGTGGTAATTTCAGAAGAGTCAACAAATATGAGTATATTAGTATTTTCCCTTCCAAATGACTGAGATTTATTTTTACATATTAGTTATTTAAGAATTTACGATATTATCATTAAACTTTCTCCTTCATTGATTTTTTTCAATTGCTAGTAGCTATTACTACTAGGTGGAGGAGCATAGATACTTGGCATCAACAGATAAGAATAATGGGGCTGTGGAAGAGAGGTGAAGAAGAGAGTGCAGGCAGAGTGGAATGGGTGGAGAAGAGTGGCAGGGGTGATCTGTGACAGATAAGTACCAGCAAGAGTGAAAGGGAAGATTTCAGGATGGTAGTGAGATCAGCTATGCTATACGGGTTAGAGACATTGGCGCTGATGAAAAGAAGCACTTTATAATAGGGGACAGCTCAGGTTGGACGTTTTGGAGAAAGAATATATTAGAGGGACAGCTCCGTTTGGAAGTTTTTGGAGACAAAGTTAGAGAAGCAAGATTGCGCTGCTTTGGACATGTACAGAGGAGAGACAAGGATTACATTAGGATGTTGAGGTTGGAGCTTCCAGTAAAGAGGAGAAGAGGAAGGTCAAAAAGGAGGTTTATAGATGTGGTGAGAGAGGACATGCAGGTGGTTGGAGTGAAAGAGGAAGACGCAGAGGACAGGAAGAAAGTGTTGACCCTTATATTAGAGCAACAAGTAGTATTATTCTGTCTCAGCTATAGGCACTATGGTTCTATAGTTAATTGGCTGTGGCATTTCCTAAGAAGGTGACCTGGTCTGGTCTGTAGGAATGAATGTTGACCTTTTTGATTTACATTTTTAGCCTTGTTGTTTAGCCAAGATGTTTAGTTTCTGGAGACTGTAGTTAGTAATTTTATTACAAAACGATTCAACTAAAAGTGCTGACACACAATTGGTAACAATCAGTACAATCATGCTTTCATGCAATTGATGGTTGACTGAAGAATAACATGTGTGAAATGTTCCCAACATAATTTTTTTGTTTACTTCTGGAGCTAGGAGGCTAATGTTACAGAAGTCTATGTCAGCAAAAAATAGTTCCATTATGTGTTGGGCCAACCCTTTTCTCTCTCTTGTGCTCTCTCTTTGTTCATTTTATTTATAATTAATAAAAGCATTCTTGTATGTTTTGTCTTGGGGGGGTGCAGTTTTGCAAGGTCAAACCAGATTCACTTGTTTTTTTTCATATGGTTTGTTGAGCTTTCTTTGTTATGTAAATACGACACACATCTTTAATCCTTCCGTAATGTCTGATCCAGCAGATGGAAGTGGTAGTAGCTACAAACTTATTTTAGGTGAAGGGTCACTTTTGTGCAGTAATGTGTACCATACTTTCTAAAGAATGAAATATACTTTCTGCTCATTTCTGTTGATGTAATAAATTTATTGTGATGAATAAGACTGTGTTCTGCCGATGCCATTATGTCAATGGCTTTGGGATAGATCACATTTGAGATCTTTTAGATTTTGTTTAGATTGAAGCCTGACAAACTCATGATGTTGTGCTGCTGCTGCTGTGCATGCAACGTCAAAACATCTGCAGCCAAATTTGTAAAGATATTTTTGCTTCAGTCATCATTTCAATGCTGTAACATTGAAACGATGGCAGCGGTGGCCTAATGGTTAGGGAGTTCCCCTGGATCGGAAGATTGTGGGTTCAATTCCCTCACCAGTACGTTGCCCTGAAGTACCCTTGAGCAAGGTACTGTCCCCATCACTGCTCCCCGGGTGCTTTCAATAGCTGCCCCCTGCTGCACGTGTGTGTGTGGGTGAAACGCAGAGGTTAAATTTCGTTGGGTTGTGCTGTGCTTCGTTTCACAATGACAAGGGTTTTCACTTTTCACTTTTACACTTTAACTAGATGAGATTAGGCAACATAATCCACCTGTGGTCAAAACTTTGTGCAGTGTAAAGGTGTTAGGTCCAAGGGCATCTTTTCAAATAAAAAATATTTCAACCAAAATAAAACTAATAGTAGTCAGTCATTTTCATAGCCGCTTGTCCGAATCACGGTCGCGGGGGGTGCTAGAGTCTATCCCACCTCTCACAGGGCAAAAGGTGAGGAAACACCAGTCCATCACAGGCCAGATACACAGACCAACACGCTCATTTACAGGCAGTTTAGCATCTCCAATCCGCCTGTCCTGCATTGATCTGGACGCTGGGAGGAAACCAGAGCTCCCAGAGGAAACCCAAACGGACACGGGGAGAACATGCACACTCCACACAAACAGGACCCGGTCCTAACCTTTCTAAAATAAAACAGTCCAACTTTATTTTTAGGAACCTGAATCCTAGTAATATCACGGCAATGCACACTAACCGTCAAATAAAGCACAAATATGAGAGTTTGGCGCAATGTATTGTGGGTATTGTAGTGCGAGAACAATGATGAACAAAGTAAAAAGAAAACGTGACAAACTGGTGGTGTATTCGGCTGCATCACAACGGTCACATAACCAACCCAGTTTTAGACCCGCCAGACACATGCTGCTAGTGACACTTCACCTCTGCGCGGGCAGTGTTTATCTCATGCTTATAGATGTTCATTCTGTTCGCCTCTTGCTCGCTCTCTCATTGGCTGGGCGGAGTTTGGTGAGGCGTGAGTGCAGTGAACTCAGACTCAGGCTCAGGCTCAGGCTCAGCACGGCGTCGAGTCCTGCTGCTTTTGGGCTCGATGGAAAGCCGCGCACGGGAGGAAACTCTTTGAGAGGCTGTATGGAAGCTTCTGGACGATGTCCTTTACGATGTCCATGACGGAATAGCTCTCTGCAAAGTTATCAGTCGAGCTCGCCGGCCGGCATGGAAGGAGAGGAGTCGAGCAGGCTCGGAAGTGACGGGACGAGAAGGTCTTGGAGCTCCCAGGCGCTGCGGGCTATGAGGAATGATCCTGATTCAGGACGCTTTGAGACGCCTCACCGTCGCGCTTTAGAATCTGCCAACCTCCAGCAAAAAGTTAAGGACAGAAGCGGCGGAGAGGAAGAAAGGAGGATTAAAGAGGACCAAGAACGTGAGGGCGACCAGGAGGATGGGGACGAAATGGTAAAAACAAAACTTATTGCCCGAGAAGGACTGCATGATGCAGCGAGCCTTGCAGTTGGCTTTTGACAAGCAGCATCGTTTTAAGTGCTTAAAGAAGCTGGGAAGGTGTGCGTGTGTCGGTGGGTGTTACAGCGTCCTTGGATGTGGACTCAGGTGTCGGACAGGCTAGTCACAGATGCCTCTGTAGTTTACAGTAGGCGCATGAAACACATCAATCTGGTAACAGATGAAGCCTTTTGGTTTAGAGGTGAATACTGATTGTAACAAAATGATAGAAAAAGGTCATGATGGACACACACTCAATACATAACGATACATTTCATCCCCTCAGACCAGTGTGAGTTGCTTCTTTAGCGCCTTTCCTGGCTCCACACTAAATTAAAGCTGTGGGCTTGTCAATAAATGGACTGGTTGCGCTCCTACTTGTACATCTGGGAAAAGAAAAGCTTGGTCAACTTGTCTGATTGCCAGATGTTCAGACATTTAGGACACAAAGACGTGCGTAAACGTTTAGCTGGTTCTGCCAGTTAAATGTTCGATAAGTTAATGGAAGTACATGTCAAGCTCTTCCTTTAATTTGGGACCTTCTTGCTGTTTTTTTGACCTGTCTCAAGTGCTGTTTTGAGAAATATTTCTGCATGAGAGTCATTCAGCGCCTTTACTTAAGGGAAGGCTTTCCTGAATGTTTGGTCTTGTGGTTTTTCATATTGTGTTTTGTTCATATTGTTTTTGTGCGTGTGTGTTTTTTGGGGGAAAGGAGACAAGTTTACTTTCTTTTTCCTTCACAGTTCCAGTAGTGATGACCTTTACTGGCAAAGAGAGGAATAATGTATTTGTCTAGTTTTCTTCTGCTCTTCAGAATGGATTTCTTCAGCACACAGCCATTCTGTGTTGTATGTTGAATTCTGATTGGCTTAAATTTGGATTAGGACTGTTAGCTGAGGAGTTGAGCTTGAAAATGAGGCATGCCCATGGATTGTTCGTTTGCCACAGGTGAAGTGGCCACGGAGTGAGAATAATTCAATTCAGTCATCGCCAGTGATCTGCCTTTTTCCTCACACTCACCAAACCTAACAGCAGAAGTGAGGCTCCTGGGAACCAGTGGCTTATCTTTTCCATCTGCTCAAGCTTTGTTTACTTTAGAAGAGTTCAGTTGTAACATAGCCAAGACAGTGAGGAGATTTATGCAGCTCACACTGAAGAATATTAAGCCCTTACCCTTTTATTTATTTACCTGATGCATCTTGTTTGGTGTTTTTTTTCCCCCTCTCTCTAGCATGTCTCAAAAGTTGCAGAACACATTTGAGATGACCTGTCACCATTTTGTCATCTTTTACTTGCCAGTATTTAGCCTTTTTGATATATGTTGAAAAGTATTCAGACACAAAATGGGTCCAGCTCTAGGGTGTAACCTGATTGGGTGCCACAGGTCTACAGACTCTTTGTGTCTTTTAAATACTTACTTTGCTTTGTGACACCACAACCAATCCTTTTTTTTTTATGTCGCACCGCCCAGAGGGAAATGCAGTGTTACTTGATTCTAACTGATTTTTGCTAACTTTTGCCCTGGTGGGCCTGATGAATTGTTTCATTATGTCCTGAGTGAATAGCTCAGTCTACTACATATTTGTCCTTCAGTGAGGAACACTCAGTTGATTAGAAGCTCATCCCAAAAGAGTTCCATGATTATTTGAATATTTTATATAAAGGTTCTGCCTCATCTCCTCACTGAACATGTTTATTTCTGGATAATTTCATATTAAAATCTTTTCAGGTGTTTTTTTGTGAAATGATAAGTGGTGGAGAAGCTAATCTACCTCTTTATCAATACATTGGTTGAAACAAGTTGCAGTGTCTCAAATTCAAATATAACAATTGGTTATCCAAAACAACCAATGAAATGGCACGTTTTTATATGTAATTTTGATTTAAGAATGATTCTGGTTAAATCTAACTGTAATAATGCAGACATTTTGATAAAATACCAAAGTTTTTATCCTCAGGAAAAATTAACACAAAAATATTTAACATTAGGTTCCAAGCTTTGGAATTCAGTTTTTGATTTGGAATGAGATTTGATTGGGATATAAATATAATGGATTATTGGGTTTTATCATTAATATTAAATGCATTACCAATCAAAGGTTTTTTGGCCTGGATTTTTAACTACCATTAACCAAGCACATGAAAGTATGATGTTTTTGTTGACAGACTTGTGAGGAAAATGAAGGGAAATACTTTCCCATAAAGCTGACAACAAACTGTGTAAAGGCAGTGCCTTGCAAAAGTACTCAACCTTATTAAAAGTAATCAGAATAGTCTATAAAAAAACTGTTTTTTTTGTTTTATCATATCTGACCATCATAATCAAATGAAAGCATAGCATTGTATTATTTTCTGTGATGCAGGTTGTGCTGTGGAAGATTTCAATTTAAAGATGTAAGATGCACTATTAGTACAATATACATTCACATTTACGGCATTTAGCAGACGCTCTTATCCAGAGCGACTTACAGGTCCTAATTACAGGGACAGTCCCCCTGGAGCAACTCAGGGTTAAGGGTCTTGCTCAGGGACCCAGTGGTGGTAGTGCTAGAGGTGGGATTCAAACCGGGCGCCTCTGGATCCATAGGTCCATAGGCAAGTACCCTACCACTAGACCACCACCACCCTATACTAATAGACAGAAACGCCCTGTCACTGGCAATGGAAGTTTAAATGAAAATGAGGTTGGGGAATTGTTTGCATAGACACTACATATAAGTTAGAGAACTTGGTGGTCATTGACAGATAACAACAAGCAGGGTAAATAGCATTGTGCTGCTGACATCTGATTTATTTGGGCAGATGGAGGAACTGTGTTCACCAAAGGCGCACTATGGACCCTTGGTTAAAAGTCCTGAAGTGACTGTATTTGTACAGGAGATAAAATGAAAAGTTAGTGGGGTCATTAATCAATAATGGGGTCGTACACGCAACAGGTCGACTGAAAAGTGTATTTCATGTGAAAAGGTGCTGACAGACACTTTATTTTTAAATTATTATATGGTTCATGACCAAGCTCTGCCATTTTATATTGTAATTCTGATGTATGTAGCTTGCATAGTTTGCTAACACTTTCAAGCCATTCTTTTACTAATTAATTAAAAAAAGGTATACATAAGTACTCTCTACAATTTTACCCTGTTTCTTTGAAAGCGCGAAACAAGATCATTTTATGAAATATATTTGTGATGAAATCAATGACAAACATCACATTTATTTGTTTGGCTCTAATTTTGACTGCTGAATGGGGGGGGGGGGGGGCGCAGATAACAGGCCTACTAATCAATTTAGCTGATTCCTATATTTTACAAATGATCATAAATGCATGGGAATTTCTAATAAAACTGTGAAATAACCCTGAACCTCATGCATTAGCAGATCAGAGTCATTTGCAGTGGAACTTGGACCACATAAGGAATATGAACATTTTGGAGCAGCACTGGCATCGTGGTTAGGGGTTAGGCTCCAGGACGAGAAGGTTGTGGGTTTGAATCCCTGACCAGCAGGCTGTCCTGAGGCACCCTTGTGCAAGGTACCATCCCCAGGCGCAGGATATGGCTGCGGACTGCTGCATGGTGTGAATGGGTTAAATGCAGAGGATGCATTTCATTGTGCTTTGCTGCGTGCTGTGCTGCATTTCACAAAGACAAATAGTCACTTTAACAGAATTTTGGCTGCTCAGTAAATCAGTAAACAAAATCAACTATGAAAACACAGCTCTAAACACTGTGGCATTCTTTAATAAAAATATGAGACGATTAGTTGAAAAACAAAATCTGACGTTTGTTTTAATTAAAGAATAGCAAACATACTTCAAATTCTGGATAATTCTAAAATAAAATAAAAGGTACCTTTTTATTAATTTAAGACCAATATCAAGAAGATTTTTCAAGGATTCAGAGTCTGACCAGCCCTTGTCTGCCCCAGTAAATCTGCAATGTGACCGCTTTAATGTGAAGTCGTCAACCTCATTTCTTAAATAGCAGCCTTCTCCTCTGGCTTCTCCCTTTGGAATAGTTGTTTAAATAGGAAAACCTGGAAACATGGACAAAAGAAACTGTCCTGAAATTCACCTTTACAGTTGTCTGTGAATTCACACTAAGGTAGGGGTTTGCTTCTATACAAGGGAAAGCTTTGCATGTTGTGGGCTATTTGAATTACAGGGTTAGTGGCCTTACATAATTGTTTTGACTTCCTCTTCTCATGAGAAATAACTGATATAGTGTGCATTATAAACTGCCAAAAAATGTGAGAATGAAGAAAAGCTATACAACTGTCATACACTTCTGATATCCATTTTCATTGTTTAAAAAAATAGAAAATAAATAAAAGATTTATGAATTCTGGAAAAGCCAGAGTTTAAAAGCAGCTGTCCTATCAGGCTCCTTTACCATATCCATTTGAACACTAGATCTCACCAAGTCCAAGCAACTCAGAAGCTATTTCCAGGATATAAATAAACCTTCATGGATTTTAGTGACGCTTTTCCTTGCAAAGGTGTGTAGAGTCAGTGAATGGCTTACCCTCTAAGAGGATTCTTCTTTAATCTCTAAGGCTGTTCTGCCTCCACTAGGGGTGATGTCATTCCCAGCTGGCTCGTCTGATTTGTGATGTTGATCTGTTACTCTCTCTTGCATTGGAAATGTGAATGGCAAATATATCGCTCTTTTCCATAAAGACACGAATGACACTACAGAGGAATTTGACCGTTCCAGAATCCAGTACTTCAGATGGATGCTGGGTAAGAGACCCTTACATGACCTTGAAATGCACTGGGTGATTCAACAAGTTTGAGATTATTTTTAGAGAGCCTTGTCTGAACATAACTTCTGACAGGCTCAAACTTTGACAGTGCTTAATTAAATTGGTACCTTTTATTTAAGTCTCTCTTGAGGAACAGTTTATGAGGAATGTACTGAAAACGAAAATGGAGGTAGCAGTTGCTAGAAATCAGTCATGAGGCAAATGTTTGAGAAGTGTTAGATCAGCATAAGTGTTGTGGCCTGTTTAGATATAGCATGAGAACCAGACTGAGGCAAGAAAATGACAAAAAATGATCTTTATGCAAATTGCCTAATGCACTATGAAAGGTCAGCACTTAAGGTTGTGTCAGTGTTCATGTCTGGGTAGTGACGGAGCTTTGTGGAATTAGGAGGGCTGTTAATATGCCTGGATTTTCAAAGATAGACACCTAGCCTAGAGAGCCAGGTAAAGTTATTTGTCTTGGCAGGCTTATCCATGTTGTCCCAAGGAGTGTGTGCCATTTGCTCAGTATAGTCTCTCAGGGAGATTAAACTCTTAAAAGTAAACTTTGAGTGTAGAACAGCAATACAGCAGTTACCCTAAGCTTTAGGACTTTAAATGTATGGATCATAAACAGGGACTGGGAATTTTGCTGCTGTTGTATTTGGTAAGCAGTACCACTAGAACAGTGCTCATGTGACTCCAAAACTTACTTTTGTTGATAATCTTTTTTTTTTTTTTTTAAATCCTTGAAATCAAACCTGTCATTTTATTTAGTTGTATCTATATTTTTGAAAAGTTTTCTTGACCTTTTTTTTTTTTTTAATCAATCCACATAGCCACATGAATACTTTTTTATTTTTTTGCACATTTCACATTTAAAATTACTATTTATATGTAGTGTGACTTGAAATTCCAAGTAGAGTTTATGATAACTATTGGTCAGGATATATCTACACTGTAAACATAGCTGTTTTATATACAGGTCTACAAGTCTTTTCCAATACTTTTAAAATCTTTTCAAACTGCCATGAACACGTTATCACTGGTTACATTTAGAAGAGAATGCTTAATAACAAGCTTTAATGAGAGTGCTACCTCGTAATATCCTCATGCTGGGGCCATTGCTTAGACAGATGCACTGCTCTGGAGCTCATTATATGGAGCACTGATATAAGTGATACAGAGCTAAAACTGGAAAAAAAGAACATTTTAAAATACGTTTAAGCACTTTAAACACTTTATCCAAAAAAAACGATCATGAAAGAATGCCATAGACATAGTTTAATGTTTGCAGCTTTTTTACTCCAGAAATCAAGAACGGCTATTCTAACAGTTTCTTGAAGGTTGGCCAATATTACTAATATTTATATTATAATATTAATAAAAAATGTAAAAAAAAAATCTGAAATTACTTTTTAAGATTTTATTTATTTATTAATTCATTAATTTTTTAAGTTATCACACTTTATAAGCAAATCATGTCTTATTGTGGCCTGAAGTCACAGCTGTTTGTGTCTAGAGACATAACTGTCAATACAGGAAGCTGCAAGCTCCCTACTGGGAATCTGCAGGGCTGCAGAAGAGCTTGAATGCACTCCAGTTCATGCCCTCTTTCGTTTTGCAGAGCTGAGCTTGGCAACAGTGCTCTGTAATATGAACTGTTGTGACCATCTCAGAATCATGATTTAGCTGGGAATGGAAAGTGGGGTGAAAGCTGAGGTCCACCAGATGTCTAATGATAGAGCCTTTCCTTACAAGTTACTTTGGGGTCAGATTGTTAGCATGAAGATGTGGATTTAATATACTTTTTTTTTTTTTGCAATTTGTGTGTCATAATAATGGTAATGGCATTTTGTTTTTGTTTTTTAGGTTTTTTTTTCTCTATTTAATTCATAAACTCCCTTAAAAATAAAGATGTTGGAAATGATTATTGAAAGGATGCCAGTGAAGAACAATTTGGGTTTGACTTAACTGAGGTTTTGTAGGGATCCATAAGTGGATGGAACCTAGCGCGTTTATTTTGAAGAGTGTAAATTAAATTAAAAGAATTAAACTAAATCAGGCTCAAAATTTCATCATTTCAAAATGATTGATTTTCTACCATAGAGTCCATCTTAACACCACTGAGAATCTTTGGTATTTACTAGAGAAGCCTTCACACAGTGTGGTCCAAATCTCCCTTCAACACATACAAGACCTTTGCAAATAATTAATGCAACTCTAGATGGAAATACATGTTGACTTTGCATAAGCTTATCAAAACAGGACAACTGCTAAAGATGGGCCAATGAAATGGCGTGTAACTATTTGAAATGCTTTTGCATACACTAGCTAGCAAAAAGTCTAATTCAAAGCAACCTATCCTCGAAAATCCAACCTACATAAATTTTGGTTTTATTTATTTATTTATTTATTTATTCATTCATTCATTCATTCATTCATTTGTAGGGTTTAAATGGGGAAACATCACTCAGACAAAACTGTTACACAGTAAAAGGCCAGTAGACATGTTTCCCACAGATGTAAACTGAATGTGTTGGATGTACCACTGGTTGATCAATATGGCTCTTATTAATTTTTATGTATTGTGTAAAGGCACAATTTTTAAAAATGTACAGGTCGAGTCAGATCTGCATGATGAACATGTGAACAGTTTATTTTTATTTTACTGATTTTCAGGACATATAACTCTGTAGTCCTTGTTAGCCATAACCCTCGATGCCTCTCGTGAGTAGCATGCTCCACTTCAGCAAACTGTGTCAGCTAACTAGGGTTTTGAGGTTTTTTTACCCCACTGCCCCTTCAATACATTTTTGCTCATTTGTTACTGGGTTGATTACTGCCAAAGAGGAGCATATGGACTCCATTTCTCATGTTACAGTACCAGCTCCTATGGAGGCTATTTTAAGGAAAATGGTGACCACTTGGCTAACTCATGTGCTGATGAGGGCATGGCCTGTCTAGGTCCTCATGTATCAACTGATTGATTTCTGAGATGGATATAGGAGAAGGGGTATACTGAACTGCTGAAGCACCTGTTTGTAGTAGAATCTGGGTGTTAAGAACAGCTTAGCTGGCTGAGGATACCTGTGGGGGGAATGGGGGGGAAAAAAAAA
>CM029371.1:10742634-10845134 GCA_017165825.1 Hepsetus odoe
TGTGTGTGTGTGTATATATATATATATATATATATATATATATATATATATATATATATATAGAGAGAGAGAGAGAGAGAGAGATGATGTATCATCTTAGGAGTAAAAGCTGTACTTAATTTTTTTTTTGCTTTGCATTTTTCAAAAATACACTATTCAATGTTTGTGTATTTATTATGAAGTCTTTAGCAATGTAGCCTTTACAAATGTACAATGTAGTATTTACAAATAGAATCGGTAACATATGTTTTAAAATTCTTCTTAAAACTCCCATTGCTTGTGTTCATTTCTTGTACTGCAGTACATTGTGGCCCACCTAATAAGAAAAATATAGCATTCAAGCGAAGACAAGGAGCTTTGATTGTTACAGCTGAGTGGAATGATAATAGTGTAAAGCGGTACTTTTTGAAGTACAGGGAACAAAACAGCACATTGTGGAAAGAGGTAAATTTTATTCTTCTGCTTAAGAAATTATTTCAGTCATTACACCTGTCATAATAATCAGAATAATAACAGACTTCATTTATAGATTACTTCTTGTTCTTGTAGATGCAGCACAGTGTGCTTTACATTTTGTAACAATTAATAAACTATTAATTGTAACCTAGCCACTAGGGATGCACAAGCCATTGTATTTCTTCATGCCCAAGTCCCAAGTCTGGTGTAAAAACAAGATTAACAATAACAATAAGTAGTGGAAGCGAGGTTAAGAAAAGAGGTGAGGATTAGTGAATAGCAGTATGGTTTTATGCTGAGAAAGAGCACTACAGATGCAATGTTTGCTCTGAGGGTGTTGATGGAAGGGTACAGAGAAAGTCAGAAGGAGTTGCTTTGTGCCTTTTAGGACTTGGAGAAAGCATGTGACAGGGTGCCTAGAGAGGAGTTGTGGTTTTGTATGAGGAAGTCAGGTGTTACAGAGAAGTATGTGAGAGTAGTTCAGGATATGTATGAGGGCAGTGTGACAGTGGTGAGATCTGCAGTAGGAATGATGGATGCATTTTAGGTAGAGGTTGGATTACATCAAGGATCAGCACTGAGCCCATTCTCGTTTACAATAGCAATGGACAGGTTGATGGATGGGATTAGACAGGAGTCCACATGGACAATGATGTTTGCTGATGATATTGTGATCTGTAATGAGAGTAAGGAGCAGCTTGAGTAGAACCTGAAGAAACTGAGATATGCTCTAGGGAGGAGAGGAATGAAAGTCAGTAGAACAATGACAGAATACAGGCGTGTATGAAAGGGAGGAACGTGGAATGGTGAGGATCCAAGGAGTAGAGGTGACAATGGTGGAGGAATTTAAATACTTGGAATCAACAGCTCAGAGCAACGGCGAGTGTGGAAGAGAGGTGAAGAAGAGAGTGCAGGCAGTTTGGAATGGGTGGAGAAGAGTGGCTGGAATGATTTGTGACAGACGGGTACCAGCTAGAGTAAAAGAGAAGGTTTATAGGACAGTAGTGAGACCAGCTATGGGTTGGAGACGGTGGCATTGATGAAAAGACAGGAAGTGGAGCTGGAGGTGTTAGAGTTAAAGATGCTTAGATTTTCATTGGATTTGACAAGGATGGACAGGATTAGAAATGAATATATTAGAAGGACAACTCAGGTTAGATGTTTGGGAGACCAATTTAGAGAAGCATTGTTGTGTTTGGACATGTCCAGAGGAGAGATGAGGATTATATTGGGAGGAAGATGTTGAAGGAGCTGCCTGGAAAGAGGAAAGAGGAAAAGAGGAAGACCAAAGAGGTTTGTGGGCATGGTGAGAGAGGACATGCACATTGTTGGTTTGAAGGAAGAAGAGGCAAATGACAGTAAGAAAAAGAGACCGTTGATCCACTGTGGCATCCCCTAAACGGGAGCAGCAAATAGAAGAAGAAGTTAATTGTACTAAATATCTACACACAAAAAAAATGTCATCTTCGAAAAATAAAGAAAATATATTTGGTCAGGGTATGGTTTAATGTGATATGAGGAAATATTAATGTATTAAAAGAAAACTCTGTTAATTAAAAATACCTTTAGCTGATATGTGTGGTTGCCTGATTCATTGGCAGTGTGTTACAAAGTTCTGATGCATAAAAACTAAAGGCTGTCATGATTATAAAAGACTAACTGACTTAACCATTGATTTGTCATTTTGTTCAAATAATTTATTTAATATATGTTTAACATTTTCACACCTGATCTTACTAATCAGGTCACAACAAACTATTTCTGTGTTGAAATGAAAGAGTTACAGTAAGGAAAATGTTGAAATGAACAGGCCAACAGAACCACCAGTACAGGTTGGGAAACATTGCATTACAGCATCAAGTAAAAAAAAGACTCAATGTGTTGAGTTGGCAATGTGTTCCTTTTTCCTTTATTTGTATTTATTCTATAAAATGTATTTTTAAATTGATATGTTTGCAAAATAAGACAACATAGGAAAAAATAATCACAATTACTAATAATTACTAATAATTCCAATTAGGCAGATATATAAGAAGCTTTTTTTTTCTCAGATCTTAATAAAGTCAACGCTTGATCATGTGTTACAGCAGGTAAATAAGAGCAGAATAACCTATTTAACAAAAGTTGACTTTTTGACCTTTTTTTAAATTTTTTTTATTCAAGCACCAGACAGGATGTTATGAGTCAGTATTCACACAATACCCTCTTTGAATTCAGATTGCAGCTTCTATAGAGATCAAAATGAATTATTGATACCCCAGGAGATAAAAAGACAAAAGACTTCCAACAATTGTTATTTTCCTCTGTGTCTTTGAATGCTTTATCTTCTATCTTGTTGTCCTGTAGGTGCAGTCCCATAACAGCAGAGACTCTACTGTGGAAAATCTTACCTCATTTCTCCGTTATGAGATGCAGTTACAGTGTGTTGTCACTACAGAGTGCCCACAATGCCCCTTGAGTGATGTCATAAGCATCCCACATGGTGAAAACATTACTTGCACACCCATTTGATTAATTTCAATCAATAGTCAGGGGAACTGACCATAATGTTCCCAGTATGTGGTTCTAATAAGCTTCATGTACGGCTCTATTGTTCTGCCTCTATTTGGGGAAATATATAATATACAAGAAAGGAAATGTGTTCTTTCAGGAATGTTAGAATTTTCTAGATCCTTTAAGGTTGCTTTATAAACACTGGAGGCTCTTTGAGCTTTTCAGAGGTTTTTCGCATGCACAAATTTTGAATACAAAAATGATTCCTTAAAGAATCATCCATTTTAGTTTTTTAATAAAAGCATTATTTTACTGTTAGATTCAGTTTCCCAACTTCCTTTAACACAAAAATTCAAGCTTTGAGAAAACACACACTATCACTGATATTATCTTTTACATCCGGGCTCATGGTTATTCTTTTTTTTTTTCCTGAGCTTTTTTGTTATGCTCAGAGTTTCAGTCTAAAGCAGCTTTCCTGGTGTGCACATACACACACGCACACACACACACACTCTCATTCGTGCAAAAACACACACAAAGCACTTCTGCAAAGCTTCAGCAGTTTGTCAATTTTTTTTTTTATTTGCAATGTCTGCTTTCATGAACAAATTCTTTATTTCAGGCGTAGAATTGCTGGCATTTCATCTGTTTAGCCATCTGCAATCAGCAATGCATGTATGAATGAGTTTCACATCATGAACTGGAGCTCAGAACACTCCAACTTACTGATTTTATGTGGTTTTGTTTAGAACTTTGTTTATTGGGCTTTCAAAGAAACACTATGCATTTGTATATGATTTAAATGTTGTTTTTTAATCAGAATTGGTTGATCCGCCAACCATAGAAGAAATAATCGTGAAGCCGTTTCAAAATGGACAGAGGAAAGTAATAGTAAAGTGGCAGGTACAATTCTTTTCATTGTTTCACCGTCTTCAGCCTTTGGTTGCATGTATGTTGCAAATTATTTCACAAAAATATAATCTTGTTAAGTCAATACTGATCCTGGTAGGATACAAACTGAACTGTGTAATACGAACATGTTTTACAACTAGTTTTTAAAGAAAAGCTCTTACTCTATTAAAAATGGTCAGTGCTTTACTTTGTGATGGCTTCTAGATTGTGCTTATATGGGTTAAATGCAGTGGTTCACAGTATGCTGACACATACTCACTTTCAGATTCTGAATAATTGATGAAAATGTTATGTATCACTTTTTACTGTGTGCTTTTTTTTTCAATTAGCCTAAATACTCCTAGAGTCTAAGTATATTTAACAAAGGGCAACCCTTTCATATATTTCGCTTTTATACTACTCTGAGACATGCTTACAGTCATATGCAAAAGTTTTAATAACCCATATTTGTAGTCCAATTACATCTTTTTTTGATTTTCAAAGTGAAAATACATTTACATATGCACTGCAGGGGAACATACATTTTCCATTGTATTTTTCATTTTGCAATGTATACTATAACAGTTATTTTATGTAGGTTGAGTTTAACACATCAGAAAAACATAAAATACAAAATGTGCAGGATAACAGGTAAAGTTGTGTGTTATTAGTAATTGTTCATTAAAATGTTAAGGGGTGTGTTATAGGCTGAAGATTTTAACTAACCAAAATGTAGATCCAAGTTTTGCTCCAAACTGTTGACTGTGCTCTTTGTGTTTGTTTTTGTTCCTGTTTCCAGTATATGTACAGTGAAGCAGTGGAAAGCTATAATGTAACTGTTTGGAAGATGTCTGGGGAAAAAGCTGGAGTGAGCACTTACACTCTCAAAAGTCCGACAATAACTCTGATTTTGTCCGCCTCTGCCTATGATATCAGCATCAATGCTTTCAACCAGGCCGGCCCATCACCTCCTGTATTTGGAATCATAGAGCCCAGGGTGAATCAGAGTGGTGTGTTATTTTGCTTAAATATATATATATATGATGCACTTACAGCTATGTGGAAATATTTTACTTACATCCTACCAGATAAGGCTTTTATAGGAGAATATGTGTAAACTCCTTGGAGTGATTTGGATTTCTGTTTAAATTCTGTTTAAACTCCTAAATTCTAATCTGATCTTCATTCAAATTTAGACAAAACATTTGGTCTGCGAATCCTGCTGTGATCTTGTCATCTTGCAGGAAATGCTCTACCTTCACCCCATATGCGCAGCTGTTATCAGCACTTACTTATAGCTGCTGCTTTGCTCAACACATAAGTGCCTGCAGTGCAGATCCCATTCAAACTACTTTCTTTAAACAAATTTTTGAACCCATTTATAATGTTTTAAATATCACAAACTGCTCTCAAGAAATGGGTGTTTTCCCTAATGGCCTTAAGATTCTTCCATTTTAAATAATTTCAGAACAAGCTACCATTCTTAAATAAAATCTTAGAATTTTTTTTTTTCTTTCAAAAATAATGCTGAATGAAAATTATATACTACATCCATTCCAACTGGTCTTCAGGTCAGGGCATCTTAAAATGGTTTGATTTGAACAAGGAAGCAAGTGCTTTGTTAATTTAGCTGGGCATTGTTCCAGCATACACAATATATGGTGTTCCACAGGGTTCCGTATTTGGCCCACATTTCTTTTCGTCATATATGCTTACAATTACTTGCTTATATATGCTTTTTATATTATAATATTATATATGCTTAAAAACATGGAGTCAGTTATCATAGCTATGCTGATGATCTGCAGTTATATAGAACCAAATGATACTACATTAAATAAATTGCATTAAAGTCTTCCATTTTAAGCTAAAAAAATTCAGTCTAAACCTGACCCAGCTTACATGCAGAGCAAAAACTTCACAGTATAGCTCTGCTTAAATATATAAAAATAAATTAAATAGATCAATAAAGAACCATTTTTAGCCTTGAGCTCCTCAATCTATATGCCCAGTTTCATTAAATAGAATTAAATGTAAGTAATTTTTTTTACCAAGAACATTGTCAACCTTTGACTGTATATGTTACTCTGCTGTTATATTTCTACATTTGAAAAATCATTCTGGCTGAAACTCAGGGCTAAGTCAAAAATAAAAATAACACAGCATGGAACTCCAGGGTGCCAGAGTAAAACTGCTTTTAGATATTACATGCAAACCTGCAGTGAGCAATCAGTTCTTTCAGAAAATGTATCAAACTCACAGCTGTTTTTACTGCTGGCACTACTGCCCATGTTATGTCTCTTATTTACTACAACTTTTAAGAGATGTTCACAATGTTCCTTCAACAGCTACTTTCCTTATGTATAGTTAATAAAAAATGTGCAATATGCAAACCTACATTTACTTTAAATCCTGTCAACTGCAGATCATTTAATAGCAATTAAACATGATAATGCAATGCAAATAAAGCTGACCTCTATTGCTGTTGAGTTAAAGATAACAGTTTTCTGCTCTTTATGTTACAAACAAAAACTGTCCAACAACATCATAATAACACTAAGGACAGTCTGATTACTTTGTTGTTTCATTTACCAATGTAGATTTGAATTCATTGGTTTCTTAATGCTGTTATTTACAAGGCATTCATGCTTTCAGTCTGCAAAAAGCACCAGCCCATTAGATTTCCTCAGTCGCATGGAAGATGAGGTTTTTGGATTATTATGCTGTGTAGGAAGCTAACATAAAGTGGCACACAGCTTTTTTTGTTGTAGAGCATTGTTTTCCTCTTTAGTATCTCAGTATACGTCACTCTTGTTAAGGTTTATTTTGTTGTTGACAGATATAATAAAGTATTGGAGAAGTATGGGAAGCAATCATTTAACTGCACAAATAAAATGCTTGATGGACAAGTATCTTTGAATCATATTGTATATGTATGTGCAGCTACATGAAAAACATTACTTCCAAGAAAATACATGAAATGCAGAAACGTTGTTAATTATTTAATTGCTGTCCTTTAGGAAATTCTAAGGAAAACAACTGTTTTTTCTAGTAGTCTTTAAGCAACCCTCTTTGCTCTTTTGCTAATCAGTCCTGCAGTTTTCAATATATTGACACTGTTGCAACTTGTTTTTTCTGATCTTGTTGCAGTTCGTTCTGACCAGGAATGCTTGGTTTTATGCAACTTTTTTTAATGCAACCACTTAGCATACCACAGTAACCACCAAGCACCACCCTAATAACCACCTGGGACATCATTTTAACCATGTAGTATTGTTCTATGTGCAATCACTTTGCCCTTCAGAAAATACACTTTTTAGTTTATTCTTTGAATAAACAGCTTAAACAGTTTCAGTTTTTAAAAGATTTTAAAGAAAATGCAGATGATAAATGATTTCATTTTTGATGTCCTGAAGCCTTAATTGACTTTTAATTAACACTCATAAAGAAAACAAAAAGAAAAAAAGTAATTGATTCATTGAACAGAAATGGGAACAAGTTTCTTATTGTTTGCAACTCAAAGAGAAACAAAAGCTGCAACGAGGCCTGTGTGTCTGGAGAAGCTGGATACTCTACTTCACGTTCATACTCCTAGCATATAAATGAATAAAATGGATAAACAAGTGGAAACTATGTTTAAGTAAATGTTACTGTAAAATACATGTTGTTTTCAATGCTGAAAAATTAATATAACAACAGCAATAGCTACACTTATCTGAGTTTGTCAGTTTGAGCATATTGTCAGTACTTACAACAGAAGCTGCTGCTTGGGTCATTAAAAAGGTTTTTATGTCACGTCACAGTAACAAGTTGGATCCGAGCCAATATGACAATTAAGTGAATTATTGAATTATAATATTGAAAAAATGAATATAATAGTGAATTGGTTTTGCCAATTATTTTTACTAACTTAAAATTAAGATGAATTGAAATTAAGATTAACAACTCAATTTTTTCCATTATTGCATAATCATAATACAAAATCATGAGTATCCTCATTTCAGCTTGTCATATCGCAATGGCATTTTATGCCAACATAACTATTTATTTTTTCTATCTCTGCAGGTTGGGATGGAGATTTTAATGTTACTTGGAACAGCTATAACAGTTTCAATCTCTCATGGAATAGAAACCTGTCCCAGCAGTATACCTGCTATTCCATTGAATGGTGGGAAAGCGGCGGGAAAGAACACTGGGAGTCTTTTTTTACAAGGAAGCCCTACCATGACATGAAAACTCTCAATGGTTAATATTATTTTTCTTTGTTTGCTTTATGATTAGCAGCATGATTTAAGTGAAACGCCAGCTAACAACCTGTTTCCCTCACTTCAAGAAAAAAAAAGTCATGTTGTGACCTAAAACACAAGTCTGCACCATCTAAATGTGGAGATGAATATGGTTAGAGCGGGCTGAAAAATGTGGCTCCTCTCAATGTTTCTCAAAAACTCCAACTCATTCTTTTTGCCTCCAACCCATCAACTGTACTATTTTACCCGGAACACAATATATTGAGTTAGTTTTTCACTTTTCTTGACAACTGTTGTCAACCAAATGAGGATGGGTTTCCCTGTTGTTTACAACTTTTATTACAAAGCTCGTTTTGTATTTGACCACCAAATTTTTCAAGTGAGCAAATTGATTGGAACATGAAAGATTCCCAGGAGTTATTATATAGGTGTGACCAGTATTTAAAGTACTTAAACTATAAATAGCTCTTGATATTCACTCTCAGTTGAAGATTTAGATTGAACCTGTGAAGACATCATGTGTTGTTAAAAATCCACACGAAGGTCTCTGGTCTTCTTGTGGATTTTTAACAACAAATGATGTCTTCACAGGTTCAATCTAAAAGAAGCTTTAATGTCCAGTAATGTCTTACTTACTTCACCATGCACTTTCTCTTTAGTGTTCGACCACTGCTTTCTACACCCCAGAATTCTTCTTTCTCCTCCATCTCACAATCACCTTGCAGGGAATAAGCAGTAACAACCTTCCAGCTCCAAAGTGCTCATCACCCTATCTGACACTTTCTTCTTCACCTCCAAAACACTTTCCTCACTTTTCACTTTTCCAATCTCCATTGCTTCCTTCTCTCCTCCTGCCTCTGAACATGCCTTCCTCCTCTTCTCTTTATTCTAATTTGGCCAACAGTAGCCCAATTCCCACCTGCACTCTGTTTGCACAGTATTGGAAGCAGTCACCAACAAAAACATATTATTATCTGTTAATAGGATGATTGCGGTGGTTTTATGTAAAGATCACTTGAAAGACCCAATTTTCTTTTTGTCTGATTTGTAGTCACTTTTCAGCCCTATAAGAGGTACCACTTCTTCCTGCATACCAGGCCATATAAAGACACCTGCAACCTGAAGAATGTGAATTACAGTGAGAAGACCTATGGGAAAGCCCAGGCATACCTGAAAGAAGGAAGTCAGTTTCAAGAAGAGCTCACTTGCACATTCAGTGTTACATCACAGAAAACATGCACATGATTTTCAACTATATTGTATAAAATATTTTAAGTCAATATTGTAACCCAATGTCAAATTTCCAGCACCACTAACTGCTCCTGGGAATGTGACCATCTCTAACATTACCAAGAGTTCCTTTGTTCTTACATGGAGCCTGGTGGCTGAGGAGGATTTGCGCGGTTTCCTAAAAGGCTACATTATCCACTATGCTAATGTGCAAGGTAGCCTTGAAAAAAGTAAGTCAACTGTTATATTTATGAGAAAGTCTCCACTCTGTTCTGATCATACATATAAACACTTATTCTTTGTCTTATTGGTGTTGCATTTAGAGATTTTCCCCATCAGTGGCAAATATATGTCCGCATTGGGCAGAAGGGGTAACTGTTTGTATTTAAAAATAATTTCTCCTCAGGGAGTAATATGTCATACCTGTTTAGATTCCTGTGCCTGTTTTGGCTAATCAGTGATGAATTAAGTTTAATCAGGAGGGCAGCAGATAGAATTTCACCATTTAATGAGTTTAATGAGTAAACTATTACTGAAACCAGTTCCTAAGATTACTTCTTAACACATTCTTATTACTTTTTACTGAATTTATATTTATTTGTAAATCTTTATATTTATTCTAATGATGTGACTGAAATAAGTAAAGTAAATTTTGCAAAGGAAAATATATAATATCAATTTATATATATATATATATATATATATATATATATATATATATATATATGAAAACAAAAAGCACATTCAAAAAGAAAGAGTGCTCTATAATCGTAAGGTCACCGGTTTACATCTTGGAAGATTGTTTCACTATTGTGACGCCCCGTTCTTCATACCGGGTGCAGACACAGACTCAGAAGCCCCACCCTCTGTAGTGGTTCAGACACAGTAGCTCTCGGGCTGATGCAGACTCTGGCAGGTGCAGACACAGACATCTCAGCAACCTGTTGTTGAAGTTCCTCTCTCTGTTTTCTTGTTTCTTCCAAAGCTTTAACGATCCCCACACTTACAGTCTGGCTGCTGCTCAACTCGGCTCTAGACTGCTGAAGCTCTGCAGAGAGCTTTTCCATCTCACTCTCCAAATCAGCCTTCATTAAGCTTTTGGTTTTTGACAATATATAGGATAATAAACATCAAAAATGTTTTTGGAAGATTATGTCTCACTATTGTTAGGGAGTAGTCTTTCAGTGAGTTGCTCTGTTCCTTCCAGATATCACAGTGGATCCTTTTAGGAATAACTTTAAGCTGATGAATCTGCAAAGCCGAAGTGTATATCGTCTGCAACTGTCTGCATACACAACTGCAGGAGAAGGCAGGCGTAGTGCAATTATGATCTTTGAAACAAGCCCAGGTGTGTTCTTACATTAGCTCGTGCATGCTGTTTGGCTTGGGATTCCCTAAGTGCCCTTTTTGAATTTGTATGTTACAATCCTGAGTTTAAGGTTTAGGTCTAATTCATGTGACTATAATAATGTCTGCTCCTGAACAGAAAGTAGCACCAGCTGAAACTGATTAAATGGTTTTATAAACAGAGCCAGAACAACTGATTATATGTTTATAATCACGGGGTGTTGGTGGTCTAGTGGTAGGGTACTTGCCTATAGACCTATGGCTCAAGAGGTACCAGGTTCAAATCCCACCTCTAGCACTACCACCACTGGGTCCCTGAGCAAGACCCTTAACCCAGAGTTGCTCCAGGGGGACTGTCCCTGTAATTAGGAAATGGAAGTCGCTCTGGATAAGAGCGTCTGCTAAATGCCGTAAAAATGTTTAGATGTGAAAGAAATTCATTAGGCCGGGATGCAGCAAATTGTTAACATGATGTTTTATTTTACACTTTTTTCCCTAATTGTATTTTTGTACCCCAATTGTCATTGATCGGCTTGTGCACAGGGTCTGAAGTGCACTTTTTTTAAAAACTACAGTAGCTTGAAAAGAAGCTGATATGGACTTCCCATGAAGTAGTTTATATTAGCTATGAAGATTTAAGGAAGATTTAATTAGCATTGTAACTAATGTTGACTAATTTAGACTTCTATAATTTAGACTTCTATTATTGCATGACAAATTTCTTTAAACTTCCATGATGTATTAGCTACATAAGCAGGACGCGGACTTTTACTGCTTATAGATAAATAGGATAAATATAGATAAATTTTTTCCACTGGGTAGTAGAGTGCATCTGGCTGCAGCTTCTGCTTTTCTGCACCACTCACTGTTACAAAAGTCAAGGTATACTTAAACAAAAGATTTGGAAATGCCATTTCAAATTTTACAGTTTGATTAAAATATAATGGTGTGGAAACAGAAACTAGTGGTACTGTAGATTCAGTCTATACCTTTAGTACATTTTAGCTGATAGTGGTTCATTAGTTTGGAAATTAAGAATGTTAACAGGACACAAAACCTATAACTGACTGCCTGTCATCTCCAGATGTGGTGGCTATAGGTGGAATGCTTGCTGGAGTCATTGTGGGGATCATTGTTCTACTCATGGCTGTTCATTTCTTCTGCCGTCTGCTGCAAAGGTGAAGCAATAAGGTTTAGAGAATGACTGTTAAATCTTATAGAAATTTAAACCCTCAATAAGCACACAGCCTTACCAATATAATGACATGTCACTTCCTTTTATACCTAGATCTAAGAATGTGCTTTGGCCAAGCATCCCAAATCCATGCAACAGTAATGCTGTGCAGAAAATCAAAGGAGGCCAAGAACTGGTAAGTAAGGGTTTGAAAGTGATCTGAGATGAAAGTCTCTGTAAAGCTTATTTTATCTATGATGTAATGAGAGTTATCTGTTATAGTACAGAAATTTCTCTTCTAGAGAAGCCCGAAGACTGTTTACTATGTAATGCCCGAGGTCTTAAACTGATGTAAATTGCTAAAAAGTGATTTTAAGCAGTTCTTGATTTTGGGATCTAGTTTCTAGTTTGGTGATGTTTAAATACACCATCTCAACCTGGTCATTAACCGCAGAGTTAATTTATGTGTGTTTGGGTAGTAAAATCATCAGACTACTTTAAATTGTTTCAATCGCAGTCATGTCAATGCTTTGCAATGATTTCTGGACTAGTTTGTTCTGCTTTTCTGTTGTGCAAGAAATGTAATGTGTTCCTTTTTGTCTGGAGATGCTGGAGCCTCTAAATAGGCAGAGCCTTGAGGAGACTGAGGAACATGTAAGTGTGGTAGAGATGAAAAAGGATGCACGCTGTTCCAGCAAGGTTGCTCTTATTTCTAAGGGTTGTATGAAGCCAACCCTTGTCATTTATACATCATCTGAGAATCTGAACACTCAATCTTCACCTTCATCAACTACAAACTCCATATCTGCAGAAGCGATCTGTCCCACAGACAGTAACCAGAACCATTCTAAACTCCCCCCAACCACTGACACCAACATTTTAGAAAGCACAGCCAACATGGCAGACACCTCAAAAACAAGTGCAGCGGACTATATCTCCACGGCTGTTGCAAAGCCAGCAATGGTCTTTGTTAGTGATTACACTACCATGGAATTTTTCCAGGAGATTTCAAAGGCTGGTGTTCAGGATCCTGCCAGCCAGCCAGGCAACTCTGAGAAAACGTCTTCAAATACAGGACAGGACTACATTCGCCAGGCACTCAGTTATGCAGAGGATATGCAACAAGAGTGATGCGTCTGATTATATACTACATTACTGTGCACAAACATATAAAATGTATGCTGTAAATGTCATTTTAAATAAATTTACAGAATCTCTATGTAAAGATATTGTAAAACCATAATGTCTTCACATATTATATACACTGCCTGGCCAAAAAAAAGTCACACTATTTCATTGGACCAATTTTAGCTTTGATGTAAGCTTCATTTTGTCTTTTAATTTTTTTTAATTATTATTGTAAGCAATAACCTTTTTTGTAATCACAGAACACCTGAATAAAGAGTTACATTTTAACATAACTTTTCCTGTTTAAAGTAAATTAACACTACATACATCTGAAGAGGTTTGAATGTATTTGCGAATTATCTGAAATCTCATTTACCAGTGCATGCTACAGATTTCACATTATCCTGATGTATTTTCAACCTTACTTAGATGTTAGGTCAAAAAAAAAAAAAAATCACAATAAAAAAGGAAACTGCATATTGCACGTGTGTAAATATGTTTATCACAAGTTAAGATAAGTTTAATCACAGAATCAAAACAAGAAGAAAATTCCAAAAGATTTCAATACTGTATTCAGCACTGCATACTAAAAAGAACTCAAAGCCATTATCAGTTTGAGGTAGACCCTCTTTAATGTATATTTGATAGGGAAATGCTAGTTCATTATACAGTTATAGTCTTTTACATTTTTTTTAAAATAGGCTAAATATATCCAGAGTTTCACTATAGTTCAGGAATCACTATTTACTGTTTTTCAATATTAGTTCCAAGAGTTATTTGTGCATGATCTGTAACCAAATCACAGAATGTATACCTAAGCAAGAACAGTCATATAAAAAATAAATAACATTCAGAAGCCTCTTGAACCTCACTCATGTAAATATTTTACCCCAGCAGTTTAGAAGTACATCTTTGTCAGCCAATGTATACCTTTGAGCCAATGCATGAAAACTTGTATATATACACACCACACAACAGGAAAACTGCACAAAAGTGGTGGTACATATAGATCAATGACAAACACATACTTGGGATAAGTACATGTTCACGCTATTCCTAATCATTGGTTTAGGAAAAGCATTGTTTTCCAAAAAAAATATATATAAAATATATAAAAACCACACCAAAAAAAAAACAAAAAAAAACAAAAAAAAAAAACAACAAACTGTGATTAAGTGGTTTTCTAGTTAGAAATCTCTCTAATAATTATGCTTAATATTTTCTTTGCAGTTTTTTCCAGGCACTTTTACATGCTATGCATTGTTTGCCATACATTTCTCCTGAATTCCTCTTTCTTTTAATAAATTGTGTTTTGAGTGAATTTCCTTGCTTAACCTTGCATTTAAAAAAAAAAAAAAAAAAAAAAAAAAAAAGACGACCATGCATCTCTGTGTAGTATGACTCTGCATTTTAGCATGATGCACAAAGAGACACAAACCTCAAAAAATACCATGTTTCCACATCTATATACAATGTAAAAACTAACATGAACTATAAATGTGACATTGCTCAGATAAGTGTAATAGAATGAAAGAAGAATAAAAAAAAAAAAATAAAAAAAAAAACTAACCATGAAATTTACAAGTATATCCTTCCAGTAAAATGCAAACAAAACACACACCTAAGCTTTTCATAAATCACAAATAAATGACAAATAGCAGCCCATCCATGTTAGAAACTGGTTTAATGGATATAACAGCATGGCCATCTGAAGCTAGGGAAAATATAGGGGGACATTTATGATTCATGAAAACATTTTTGAAAAGCACATTATGTTTTTTTTTTTTTTTTTTTTTTTAAACTAAGAACACTGCTCCAGATAATAGAAAACAAGTCAGCTGGATATAATTTTTTTGAATGGTCACTCAGTAGTGGAGAATTCATCCTCATCTCCATGTGTGCTGCTGTAGCTGCCATTGTGTTGCGCCTGGGGAGAGAGGTCTTCACTGCCAGTCGAGGCAAAACCTTCAACGTCACTTTCATAATCCCTCTCCTCATAAGGTCTCTCACACTGAAACATCAACAGAAACACTGTAAACATGATTTCAAACTAAATATTACTAGAGACATTATGCAAGGATAACTTTAATAAATGGTTGAAAAGCTTGAAAGGAAACTGAAGAATGCTCAGCTTCTGTACTCTTGGGACAATTGTATAGTGCAATGTTCTCAAACTGAGTAAGTATTGCAAAGATGTTTTAAGGAATCCAAGTCTGAGCTCCTACTTAACAAGCAAAGGTCAACAGAGGCAGGGGAAAAAATCCCTCATTACAGCTGGAGGAAAGAAACCTTGGAAGAAACCTATATTCAAAAAGGGAATTCGTTCGACACCAAACAGCATAGAGAAGGGGAAAAGGATATTTTTTTTCTAATAAGATTTATTTTTTCTAATTTTCTAAGAACACTGATGAGTAACAATTTTAAAACACTTAAAATAAATAAATAAATAAATAAAAGTCAAGTGAATTACACTGTTTATTGTCGTTATAATGGCACCTGTCAAACGGTCAGGTCTTGAAGATAATGTTCTGGAAGCAAGAAAAATGGGCATCTGAATCCCTTTGCCAAGAACAGGTTTTGTGGGGTGTTCCTGGCATGTAGTAGTTAGTACCTACTAAAAGTGGAACAAATGGTTGCCTGTCTGATCCAATTCAACAGAAGTGCTTCTGTAGCTTTCATGATCTGCCCACGAATGTAAAGTGCTTAAGCAGACTCTTGTCCACTGATGAAAGTACAAGCAAAACGCAATTAAGCATCAGAACTGGAACATGAAGCAACAAAAGAGGGGTGGTCTTGTCTGAATCATTGCATCATGTGGTTTTGTTTCATTTACCTGAGGAAGAGATGGACCCAAAAATTACTATGGGAAGTACTTAAAGAAATAGGAATTCTGGGTTCTGGCATTAAAATGGAAGTGAGAGATAGTATTATGTTATAGCTGTTTTGGGGCACAAAGGAGGTCTACACAGTATTATGTGGTGTAATATAAATTTTCTTTGCAATGACAACAGCTTTCCCACAAGTAGTGCAAATTTACTGAGAGCTTTTTACAGAAGTCTTCTTAAAATAGCTCTTTTAGACCAAATAGTCAGTTTTTTTTGCAGGAGATTGCTATATTAATGGTAAATGCATTGGTTCTATTTTATATGAAGGGACGTTCTCAGCAAGTAGAAACAAATCAGAACTAGGACACAGTTCTGCTGATTGTAATCACCAACAACTAAACAGGCATGCAGGTATGTTAATCTCAAAGAGGATCGGCAATGATCATCTCTTTATCTTGTGTAAAATCGAACAACCAAAACATCTAACCATATATGGCACTTCCAATGTCAATGACGGGAAAAAAGAAAGACAATGAGGCCATTAAGAAGAAAAAGAAATGTACTGAAGAAAGTGTGTTAAAGACCTGCTTTGACATACTCACATGGCTGAATGCTGACAGAAAATAAAAATGTCTTGCTCTTTGCATACTCTGCTGCCAAAGCAGCCTTCTCTATGAATATGTATTATTTTGTTAATGATAATATACATTCTACATTTTCAATATAAAGAGTAAATCCTGGAAAAAGCACAGGCATGAGAAAAAGGCCTTTTTTATAACTCACAGCCAACAAAATCATCAAACATTAAGGACCACATGATTTACAGTATTGATTAATTATAAAAATAAATATTTCTCAGTAATAAAAAAAAATCATAAAATCATCACACAAATATACAACTTTGTTTTGTTTCTTTGTTTTCTTTTGTTTTGTAGGGACATGCAGCAGTAGTAGCTTAGTAGTAACACTAGTACATTTTCGTCACCCCATAGTATCCGATATATAAGCAAATGACAACGGAAATAAATCGATACCCATTAATATCAATATCCCTATTAATGCAGCCCTAGTTATGGTAACTGAACACTGCATGAGCTGCAGCTATTTATCTCTGCACAAAAAGTGTTGCGTGTTTTTTTTCCAAAGCAGAATTACTTAGTTTGAACACAATATAAGCTGTGTTGCTTAAAAACTTGCCTTGGTATTTTTAGTGTTGTGTTCCCGCACGTCCCTGCTTCTGCTGCTCCTCCTCCTGGATGAAGACCCCCCCCTTCGGTCCCTGCTGCTGTCCCGTACACGCTCTCTCTTCTTTTCTTTCCTTCCTCTGAACAAAAAATGAAACAGGAACGTTAATAGTAGAAGACGGGATAATTAGAAAGTTCAATTATGTTAAAATATGAAGTGGTAAAAAAAAAAAAAGCCTGTAACCAGGTTTCTTCTTAAATGAAAAGTATTTGCTTCCCCTTGCTGTAGAAAGTGCCTCTACTTTTAAGGAAAGGCTTTTGACTGAAATGAGTGCCTTCAAACCTTTAGACACGTAGTCACTTTCTCTCAAGGTACGCAACCGCAGAAAAGATGGAGTTACCTCTTTGGTGAAAGAGATCTTGAACGAGTTCTGCTTCCCCTTCTGTTGTCACTGCAAAGAATAATTATTGGCTTATTACTGTGATACAACAAAGGAAAGGACAACCTAAATAATGTGCATAGCAGTAACATTAAAATTTACCTGAAAATGATGCCAATCAATACAGAAACTTAGAACCAGGACCATTTTTTTTCCAAAAGTATTGCACAAAAAACAAGGAATTTGCAGTAAAATGGAATGTAGTGCAGTTAGCAGTATCACAACATGTGTGTGTGTCTTAATCCACACAGCAGTATCACATTATGAGTGTGTGGCATTCAAGATGCAAACAGCAACAAAAACATTGATGTGCATTATGCGTAGGAGTGGAGTTATGTTTTTTAGATAATTATACAAAACAGGTAACAGTCGATGATCGTATTAAACAGCTATTTATAGGGGTGATGGCTTGTAGGGAGAAAGTGCTTGTGTTGGGATGTTTTAGCATGTGTGGTTCTATAGCGCCTGTCAGAGAAGATGAGCTTGAAAAGGTTGTGTCCATGGTTCTAGGGATCCATAATTTTCCTCGTCTGAGCTTGAGTGGGTGCAAATTTGACCATATCAAAGAAGGAATTTAGGTCTACAGCCAGGTCTTTATTTGCCTCATTAGTAAGGGGGTTGAATGTTCCTGGCCTACTAGTACTAGGCCTACTACTAGCCAGGATGAGGGGATATATTTTTAAACACAGAGGCTTTACTGACACTTCATCCAAACAGCTCATGTAAAAATGAAAGCTTACAAAATTCAGTTGGCATTATTTGGCAAACCAGAGCACAAAAACTATTCCAATGATTGGTAATTAGCATTAATGCACATATTACTCCTTCAAATCATGCTGCTAACCTGCTTGTACTGTGGGATCTAATGGACGGCACATAGCCTTTGTGAGGTGTTCTGGCCTTTTTGTCTCTTCTCTGATCGTTGCCATTGTCTCCCCTCATTTTACCATCTTTCCGTCTGTCCCTGTGACAAAGAGGAGGTCAAATCTTTACTTTTACCATCAGTCCGAACAGTGGGTTTCTGCAGTATAACCAGGGTTGGAATGGACCAGTTACGTAAATTATGTGATTATACAATAGAGTATTTCGTGGTGAGTTTAAGCAACACCGTCAACAAACCTGAGTGATTGTGAGAGTAGTGGACAGGCAGTACCAACATCCCAGCTTGTTGTAATTACCTGTTTCTGTGAACCCATAGAACTGCACCTTTTAACTAACAGGAAGATTAATTACTAAAAGCCTGACTTAACAAGTAGGTTTTAGCCTGGACTTAAATACTGAGAATGTGTCTGAGTAACGGATAGTAGCTGGAAAAGTGGGGCTTTGAATGAAAAGGCTCTTCCCCCCCATTGTTGTTTTCAAAATTCTGGAAACTATTAGAAAGCCAGCACCTTGCGATGTAAGTGAGCCGGGGGGGGGGGTCATAGAGATAGTCAGGAGTGAGGCCATTTAAGGCTTTGTTAATCAGTAGAAAAACATCTTTAGTCTGTGTGGAATTTCCAGACCTCGCAGCTTGTAGAGATAGTCAGGAATGAGGCCATTTAAGGCTTTGTTAGTCAGCAGAAAAACTTCTTTAGTTTTTCTACTTTAGCCTAGATAGCATCGGACTAACACGAGTACTCTAGCTGCCGCATTCTGGACTAATTGAAGTTTATGAAGGCTTTACTGGAACATCCAGGCCACTGCAATAATCTAGTCTTGAGGTAATAAAAGCATGTATTAATATTTCTGCATCATGCAGTGATAGTGTGCATCCAAGTTTAGCAATACTGAAGATGAAGGACAGCTATTTCCAATACTTATCCAGTCATTGTGAATTCCAAGCTTTTGACAGTGGGTACTGGATTAACTGTAAAACTAGCAAAGTGTATTTCATTGCACTTTGCATTTACCCATCATGAGATGCTTCTCATGTAATACCTTGGTAATGAGGAACCTTCCCATCAATTAGGACCAAATCAGCTGATATTAATTTGACGATGGGGGTGAGGATTGCTTTCTAAATGCTGACATGTTTCAGCTGGTTTGATGTAAATTTCAGGTCAATAGCCCCATTAGAAATACGTTTACATTTGGTTGCAGCCTTATTTCAAAATGGATTATATAAATTTGCAGTCTGTTTCCACTGGTCTTCCCACAGAAGTTTCTACAACTTGATTGGAGTCCACCTTTGGAAAATTCATTTGATTGAACTTGATTTGGAAAGGCACACGTAATTCTATAAGAGGCCCCAAAGTTGACGGTGCTTGTTAGAGCACAAAGCAAGACATGAAGAAATTGTCTACAGACCTCAGAAACAAGACTGTATCGAGGCACAGATCTGGGGAAGGGTACAAAAAAAATTTTTTTAATAAAAAATAAAATAAAATAAAAAAAATTAATTGCTGCAGCATTGAACGTCCCATAAATGGAAGAAGTTTGGGACCACTACGACTCTTCTACGTAGACCACTATGAGAAACAAAATTCTCTGGTCTGATGAAACAAAAATTTAACTTGTCCTTGAGTGGCCCAGCCAGAGCCTAGACTTGAACCCGACTGAACATCTCTGGAGGGATCTGAAAATGGCCGTGCACTGACTCTCCTCATCCAACCTGATGGAGCTTGAGATGTTCTGTATAAAAAAAAATAGGTGTGCCAAGTTTGTAGCATCATACGCAAAAAGACTTGAGTCTTTTTGAGACTTGACAGTATTGTGTGTAGAACTTTGTAGTAAAAAATCTATTTAATCCATTCTGGAATAAGGCTATAACATGTGGAAGAAGTGTACTGCAAATACTTTCTGGATACGTTTTATTTTCCCCTCTGTATTTCTGCTTCAAGTTGTTAAAGGTGGTAGACAACCTTTTTTTCTTTTAATAGCATGGTCTAAACCAGGGCTCACCAACCATTTATCCATTTAACTTGTCAATAAACAATTTTTTCACTGTGTGCACAATTATTAGACAAGTGAGTATTTTGAGGACTTATTTTAATATGGAAAAATTCAGTGCTATCAGTCAATACAAACTGTTAATATCCCTGAAACCTGAATATTTTACAAAGGAAACAGGAGCGCGTGCATTATCAGGGAAAAACGTGTGCGCAATTATTATGCAACTATTAGTTTGAAAACTGACAATTTCTCATCTCACTTGTTTATTCTTTTTTGATCATCTGTTAAAGTGAGAATAATAAATAAACAACTCAATTTATAAATAAACATTTCTGACAAAAAAAAAAAAAATATATAGCCATTCTTCTTTTCAATAAATAGGTCTTCTATTCATGGAGTCTGTCAGTTTCTTGATCTCTTGTTGATCAACATTTTCTGCAGCAACCACAGCCTCCCAGACTGTTCCGAGAGGTGAACTGTTTTCCTTCCTCATAAATCTCCCATTTAAGAAGGACCCACACATTCTTAATAGGGTTTGGGTCAGGTGAGGAAGGGGGCCATGTCATTATTCTTTCATCTTTGAGCCCTTTACTGGCGATCCATGCAGAAGTACTTCAATGCATGCGATGGAGCATTGGCCTGCGGGAAAATCACGGTCTTCTTGAAAGATGCTGACTTTTTCCTGTTCCTGCTTGAAGAAAGTGTCTTCTTAAAACTGACAGTAGGTTTGGGAGTTGATTTTGAGTCTTCAACCTGAAAAAGGTTCAACTAGCTCATCTTTAACAATACCAGCCCATACCAGTACCCCACACCTTCACCTTGCTGAGTCGAAGTGGAGGTCTATGCCAGTTACTGATCCAGTCACGGCCCATCCATCTGATCCGTCAAGAGTAAACCTCATCTCATCAGTCCATAAAACCTTTTGATGATGTGTCTTGTTCAGCGGTGGTCAGGTTTCAGCCTTCCTTACCCTGGCCATGTCTCTGAACTGAACACCTTGTACTTCTGGGCACTACAGGTAGGTTGCAGTTCTGAAATATGACAACACTGGAGGATCATGGGTTCTTGGTAACTTCATGTTTGTTTTTTCTCAAATTTATGGCAGCTAATTTGCATCTTTTTTCCCTCAGCATGTTTCTTGAACACTGACTATTTACAACAAACCATTTAATCTTACCAATTCCAAGATTGCTTAGAAAGACTTTTTACAATTTTTGACTTTTCAGAGTCAGTTCTCTTTTTTTGCCCATTTTGGGTGAGGAAAAGAAGCTGCCTAATAATTATGCACACCTTGATATCAGATGTTGATTGCCTTAGACCACACCCTCCTTCATTACACAAATACACATCTGTTAAGCTTAAATCCAATTAGCATTGATCTGTTGATCTGTTTGTTCCTGTCTATTTCCTCCTTCAAACATATCCTCTCTCAACACGTCCATAAACCTCCTCTTTGGTCTTTCTCGTTTCCTCTTTCGTGGCAGCTCCAACTTCAACATCCTACCAACTTAATCCTCGTCTCTCCTCTGGACATGTCCAAACCAACAAAACCTTTCTTCTTTAACTTCTCCAAAACTTCCTACCTGAGCTGTCCCTCTTATACACTAATTTCTAATTCTTTTCATCCTTGTCACAACCAACAAAAATCTCAGCATCTTTAACTCATGACACCTCCAACTTCGCCTCCTGTTTTTTTGTCAGCTCCACCATCTCCAGCCTGTATAATATAGCTGGTGTCACTAATGTCCTGTAAACCTTCCTTTTCACTCTCGCTGGTACCAGTCTGTCACAGATCACTCCAGCCACCCACTCCAACCTGTCTGCACTCTCTTCTTCACCTCTCTTCCACACCTGCCATTATTCTGAACTATTCTCAAGTATTTAAATTCCTTTACCTTTGTCACATCTACTCCCTCCATCCTAATCACGCCATTTTCCTCCCAGAATACTCATGTATTCTGTCTTTGCCTTACTCACTTTCATTCCTCTACTCTCTAGAGCATATCTCCATCTCTCCAGGTTCTCCTCAAGCTGCTCCCTACTCTTCCTACAGATCACAAGATCATCAGGAAACATCATAATCCACTGGGACTCCTGTCTAACCTTGACCATCAACCTGCCCATTACCATGGCAAACAAGAATGGGCTCAGTGCTGATCCGTAATGTAATCTAACCTCTACCTTATATGTCATCTGTCACTCCTACTGCAGATCTCACCACTGTTACACTGCCCTCATACATATCCTGTAATACTCTGACACACTTCTCTGCCACACCTGACTTCCTCATACATTCCCTACACAGTGGATATAAGTGTATTACTCCAAAAGGTGTACATAACATGGAACTGTGTTAGGACAACACAAACAGAAAAAAAATATATACACACACACACATTAGTGGACAAGTACAAACTGCAATGGTGCTACTGGCATTAACATACCCAATCTCCACCCCACCATTCCTAAAAAAGAAAACTGCTAAAACACAAAACTCTTCTTTTCTCAAAGTAACCTAAAAACCACTCCAGTGTTTTTAAATAAAAGTAAACTCAAACAATTTCTGAATAAAAATGTATATAAAAAAATTAAATTCTCTAATTTACATTTTCAACATTTTAAAAATATTTTCAATATTTAGCAAATGCAAACAATGATCAAAAACATTTTAAAACCATTAAAAAATAGCTTAAGCTTAATATTTCTGCTGTAAGCCAGTACTGATATGAGATCAAAGACTTGAGTGGCAGCAGACATGCTGTAATGATTGTGATACTTTTAGAAAGCTGCAAACCCCGAGACCCTAATATTGTGCAGGATTTCCTTCAAGCAACCAAAACAGTTCTGACTCATCGAGGCATGAAGATCACATAACCCCTGAAGTTGGTAGCAGATGTTAGAAGCAGATTGTTTAGGCCGCAAACACATTCCCCTCTCTTGGGGTTAAACCTTCTTGCAGAAATATTATTTAGCTTATTATATTTCATCCTTTAACAGGTGCTGCTGTGACAAAATAGATAGTCATTCACATACCCTGTCAATGATTAATATTGTGGCTGATTAGTGTACACAAATTTGTGATAATACAATCTTAAGCCTTTCTTCGATAAGGTTGGAAAGAATACTATCAGAGTCAGACTTTAATTTATGTTACAGATACAAATCAGTCTTATGCTAAACTGTGAAATGTACACAAAGCACCTAGTTTGTGTCTGTGGTTTGTGTGTGGATAGGTAGTAAATAAAGTAATCCGTTTTCTTGATCTGACCTGGAGTGTGAGTGTGAACGACTGTGCCTCCTGTCTCGGGATCGCGAGCGTCTTTTGTGTAAGCTGCGTGAGTCACTTGTCCTTTGACGCGACTTCTGCGATGGCCTGCTCCTTAAAAAAAAATTTAACATAATTTAGGGCTTGGGCTCCATTCAATGAACCTATGCAACAAATGTATGCAGTACTGGAAAGGAACAAATAAACAAAAGAAACATGATTAAAATCTGAAAATACATATCTATAAAGCAAAATATCCAAAACCACACTAAACATGGTTTAACAAGACAGACTATCTTAGCTTAACAAGCTTCTAAGCTCTAAATTTCCAAATTAAGTTGTATATGAGATTCAAAAGAAACCTGAATGTCAGATGCAATCTTCAAGTAACAGTTGAAGCTAAAACCTTTAACAGTATTAAACAGGAAAGTGAATTTATTTGGCACTAACATAACATTGCAATGGCTGAGATAAGCATTATTGAAGTGGAGCTGAAAAATGAATCATCAAAACAATAAAAATGGACCTCCTGATGTTATATGAAACATGTTAGATTAAGTACCTTATCTTACTCAAGTACTTTTTAAAGTAACTTTCAAGAGGAGATTATGTAATGTTGTAAACAGAAGCTATTCAAAACATATATTTATACAATAATCAAAGACAATAATGAGGCAGAAAAGGTTTGATCTTAATTTAGATTACAACTACAAATTTTGTTGGAAAATATGCAAATTATAGTACCTAAAACAAATGTTACTCCAACAAAGGAAGCAAGATCACAGCAGTTCAACCTACTTGTGTCTGGATCGGGAGCGTTTCCATTGTGAACGAGATTTGGAACAGGAGTGAGAATGTGAATGAGATCTGGAACGGGACTTTCTAGAGCATCTGGACCTGCTGGATGGCGGTTTCTTGCTCTCTGCCAGGCAGAACAGTAAACACACACATCCACCGACAGCCAATCATTTCCAGGAAATAAGGAACAGACATAAAAGCTGGTTAACATCTACTGAAGCACAATTATTTTGCATTCATCATAACTGTGACGGAGCCTGGTAACAAGCTTGGTATTTAGGCAGAGTTTGGTGTTGCTGGACCTGGCTCAATGGCTGCAGCAATGGTGGACTGTGCCTCCCTCACTCTCTTCATCACATCTTCTAGCTCTTTAGCTGCCGCCTGAGGTGTCAGCTCTGGAGGCTTTACGATGGCATTGTTGGAATGGTTAATCCTAAGGGCACAAATGATACAATAATTGAAGTATATTTAACTGCTAAACAGTTCTGAATCTTAAAAATAAGTAAACATAATATGTACCTGTTGACAGAAGTAAAATGACAATTTAACTTCTTTTTTAAAAATCAAAGCATTACTATAGATAGACCAGCTACAGCATTATAACCACTGACAACTGGAGGGAAAATCATTGAAAACATTAAAGCATCTGTGAAGGGGTGGAATACATTAGGCAAAAACACTGACAAAAACATTGCCCCCGCAAAGAAAGAAAAAGTGCATTTCATAAATGCCTCAATTTAGTTCTGGTAAAGTATGAGTTACAATAAAAGACACCATTAGAGTCTGTAACTGGAAGTTCAGTGAGCTAATAGTGGTGGTTCTGTTTGAGAGGGTGGAGCTTTTGTTAATCTTAGTTAGTGGCAGCAGCTAACCCAGTTACTAAGGATGCACAAGCAAGTGTATTTCTTTGTGCTGGTCCCAAACCAGGATAAATGGGGAGGGTTACATCAGGAAGGGCATCCGGTGTAAACCTTTGCCACATCAATACGCGGACAACGGAAAAGACTTCCATACTAGATCGGTCAAGGCCCCGATTACCCATGAGCGCCACTAGTGCGGTCAGCCTACAAGGTCCTGGTGGAAATTGGGCTACTGTTGGCCAAAGGAGAAGAAGAGAAGCAAAAAAGAGGGGAAAGGCATATCTTGAGGGAGAAAGAGAGAAGGCAATGGAGGAGAATGGAAGTGAGGGTAGGAACATTGAATGTTGGCAGCATGACTGGTAAAGATAGAGAATTAGCTGATATGATGGAGAAGGAAGGTTGATATTTTGTGCGTGCAAGGGACTAGATAGAAGGGTAGTAAGGCCAGATGTATTGGATTAGGGTTTAAATTGTTTTACCATGGTGTGCTTGGAAGGAGGCATGGTGTAAGTGTTATCCTGAATGAAGAGTATGTGAAGAGTGTCAGATAGGGTGATGAGTCAAAAGTTGGTTGTGAGATGGAGGGGAAAGTACCCTGTAAACCTAGGATGGTATCTATCCCTTTGTGGGAGGGTGCTGCTTTCATGTCTTGTACCATATCCCATAGTCTGGGTGATCTGGTGGTAAGATACTTGTCTATGGATCATGAGGTTGTGGGTCATCAGCCGTACCAAAACTGGGTTCCTGAGCAAGACACTTAACCTGAAGTTGTGGTCTGCCAAATGTCATAAATGTAAATGTAGTCTGCAGGGTAGTCTGCAGGGTAGTCTGCAGGGTAGTCTGCAGGGTAGTCTGCAGGGTAGTTCAGGCAGCACTTCCTTTGTTATGCAGACAACACAAGAGAGTCATAGTGGCTCAACTCTGTAACCAATCCTTGCTTGGCCACTGCAGAACAGAATGATTTTGTGGTATTTTGTTTGCCCCTGACCCCATATGAAAATATGTAAAAAAAAAATTCTGTAGTTGTTGCAGTTTGGAACAATTGTTCCAAAGTTACACCTTCTTGAAATTGAGATTTTTCTTATATTCACAAAAATACCTGGTCAGACATTTTCAGATGCTAGTATCTTCTGCAACAATAATAAAATTGTAATTAAAAAAATAAATAAATACAAGTCTTTGGCCTAATTACAAATACAAAAAATTCTGAACATGTCCCTATTTAATTTTAAGTGATCTTCTAAAAGCCATCTGTCAGTTTTAAAAGTATGCTCATCAAACTTTTTCAAGAGGTGTGCACTATAGGTCCTTAAACATTATGAATTGTCTATCCCTGATGCTGCTATAGGCTCAGAAATTCAAAAGGTTGTGAAATTTCCTCATTAAAATTTTCATTGTGGCATTTGTTAATTGTCTAGTTCTAGGTTCCCTTTACAGCATATATATATAAAAAAGAAACAGAATAGTAGTTTTTCTTTAAGTGGTTTGAGTGAAGTTTTTAATCGCTTGGAAATGTTACTTTTCCTGCAAAAACCCATAACCCAACACTTTTTGTTCCTTTGTGTTAGATGCAAATACACCTCCAGAGAGGGTCAAAGCATTTCTGTTAGGATGTTTATTTTCTGTTAGGATTTATTTTGTACTGTTTTACACACCAAATTTTAAGAAAAACATGTAAATCTGACTCAAAAGTAAATGAAGCTTAAATCAAATGAAAAATAATTATATACAAAAATATATAAATCTTAATTGTAATTAAGCATGTCTCGTTTAATGTGATTTGTTTTGGTTTGCTTGCTTACCTTGTGTTTTGTATTTGAAATGTAACCGTTTAGTTGAACAATTTAATTCTCACACACTACAGAAATGTGTGAACCATCAAAAAGGTAATAAATTGCTGAATGATTGTTGAACTTCCTTGGTTTAATTTTTTCCTTTAAAGCCTTCACTCAAATCACACTGATTATTTAGCAAACAAATGGTTCATTAGTTTCATATTTTTGGATGATACTTTCCTCAACAGACTGCCACAGATTTATACATATTTGACATGTATGTGTCAAATTATCTCAATTTGCTTTCATATATGATGAACTATGATGATCTTGAATTGAAAAAAAAAGACTGAGGAGTGTGAAAAGGAAATAAAAGACTGGATGTCACAGATGTTTCTCTTGCTCAACTCTGAAAAGACATAAGTGCTTTTGTTAGGTCCAAAAGTGAATAGAAACAAATGGTTAGGTTTAATGCTCATTTCTCAGTTAATGTGAAAGTCTTGTCACCACTTTAGATGCTTCCATCTTCAAAACACTATTGTGCTGAGAAACACACTACCCTTACGTGAAGCAGAGAAATTATATTATCTTAAGAATGGGTTACTGTAATTCCCCACTATCAGGATGTTGTGGTAGGAAATGGTTCGTAGTTTTCAGTCACGTAAATAGCTCAGAGCACAGGAGGGCAAAAACTCAGAAACTAGCACAGGCTATTAAATTTTGCCTCTGTACCAAGCAAACAAATATTTAGATTTCATAAAAAGAACAAAACACAGATATGAAATCAGACTGCATGTTTTGGGCACTTTCTATATCTATAAAACACCCACCACTGTCCCTGCCAGAGCTCCACTTAGGCAATGTATCTGTCCTTTGACACTGCCATCGGTATGAAATTTAACCAAAATATAGACAGATATGTATTTTCCTGATGGACAGACAAATTATTCCACAACTTGGAAGCTGAAGTACAAGAAATTCCTGATTGTAATAAGTGAGTGGTAATTAGTTAATGTTAGCTGTCTAGCATACTATTTCTAAGAATCCCTAATCTAAGAAACCCCTAATCTTCAGCCAACTGGAGTTCCACTTAGGGTAGAGTATCACACTAGGGTTCAGAAGGATACAGAATTTCATTGACTTACTTTAAGGGTCTGTCTCCAAACATGACTCCATTGAACGCAAGCGCTCTTGCCACGGACTCCTGGTTGGCAAACTCAACGAATGCAAACCGCGTGGGCTGGGTCTCATCTCCTGCCATCCGCACAAACTTCACTTCACCAACCCGCTTGAAGAACTCCAGCAGCTGCTCTGCTGTGGTGGTCTACAAGGGAGGAAGTGGATTTCGGAAAGTATAGTAAATATTGCTTTGCCTTCTTCACAAAAAATTTTGCTTCAATAAACTTCATTAGATAAATCAAGAAATTCTGTATTGGATGTAAAACTGGTAATCAAACATAATAAAATGCATGGTTAATTTAGTGAGTTGTTACACTGCATTATTTAGCATATCACATCATATTTGAAAACTGTTATAAAATTATGACTTCAGTAGTTTCTATAAGTGAGAAAGACTTGACCAGGTTGTTAAAACTAAGAGCAGTTGAACAGATTTAAGTTGTTTGTAGAAGAAAACAGCTTTGCTTCTTTAAACCCAAAGGTTAAGCTGGATACCTGTGAATTCAAGTTTCCAACATATACTGTCCTCCGTATCTCATCGATTTTGGAGGGATCCACATTGCCCATGATGGGAAGCTGGGAAGGCATTGCATTTAGTGCTGCCATTGAGGAGTCCAGCCCAGTTGACAGTGTCCCCCGGCCAGCCAGTGGCAGGCTAAGCTGAAACCAAAGATGAAGCAAAGAACATTGTAGAGGCACACTGAGGATGGCCTGATCCTGTATTAGTCCTAATCCTGTATTAGTGTTGGCTACAATCTATGAGCTCCTTTTCTCTCTTTAACGAAAGACATACTTAAAAGTTAAGATTCCAAACATCATCTGACATTTAGCTAACACTTGGAATCCTGCTGAATATGACCAAAAAAATGGTAACCTAGGGCTGCATAAGTGTTGCTCTTTGTTCTGGTCCCAAGCCTGGCTAAATGATAAGGGTAAAATGGTGAGGGATTAGTTAAGGCCCAGGTAAACATTAGCCAAAAGGGTGTGAATGGAAATTGGACTACCATTTGCTAAAGGAGAAGCAGAAAAAGAGGATGAAGAGGCATGTCTTGAGGCAGGAAGAAAGGAGGGGTAGGAGAGTAGAGGTGAGGGTAAACACTTTGAATGTTGGCAGTATCACTAATAAAGAGAGAAAGCTAGCTGAATTAGAGGCTGGTGAAGAAAAAACGGGATAGATCAGGCTGCTGGCCTAGATTAAGGATCAGCAACTCCAGTACTGGAGGGGCACTGCCCTTCAAAAGTTACTTATTTCCTAGTTAAGATCACTTACAATTGCAAGGTTTAGTGAGCATGTTTGAAGTACCAAACTGTGCAGGACACCAACCCCCCCTGAATGGAGCTGCCCACCCATTACTCTAGATGATTTATATGGGGGGGGGACCCATTTAGGTCACAGCATATTGATGGGGTGCATACAGGAGTCGTAGTGTTGTATGAGAAAGACAGGAGTGGCAGAGAAGTATTCAGAGAGGTACAGGATATGTATGTTGGCAGTGTCACAGTGGTGAAGTCAGCAGAAGAAGTGATGTATGTGTTTAAAATAGATGTGGGATTACATCAAGGATCAGTAATGAGCAGTGATGAGAAGAAATAGGTACATATGATATGCTCTGGCAACCACTCACTGGAGCAGCTGAAAGAGGCAGAAAAAAGTGACCAGAAAAATGGGGGCTCTGAAAGTGTTTTAAAAATATTACTCACAATCATGATGTGAAAAGTTTTCTATTAACCCGGCAGACCCCTAAATGGCTCAAATATTTCCTGTGATGGGATGGACCAAAAAATCTTCTGGGGTGTCTAAAGACTGACTGGAGTACCACTGGCATAACCATGCACTCACAAAAGTAGTGGCAAATAGCATGCTGCAAATACTGGAAGATATACTAAGGCATGCCTTCATGAAAATACAGATAATGAATTTATATACGGTTTTCTATGTTCAAGGTTTAAATATAATTAAAGAATAAAAAAAAAAAAAAAAAGACTTAGCAACATTCACAACTTGGTGACATGAACCACAAAGTCACTGCTGTTGTGAGCACAGGGCAATGCATACTGATGTGCACATTGTTAGTACTTTCTTATTCACAAGTTCAACATGAGTATGGATTAACTATTTACATGGCAAAGAATTAACTAAAAGTGACTGGCTGTTTGCTCACATTCTGGAGTGGGGCAGGGTTTGGGATAGGCAGCAGTCCACCGCCGGGCATCAAGCTGGTGATCGGGGTGGCGGGTGACAGAAGAGACAGAGCCTTTGCCTCCTCAGGAATCTTTCCTATGAGGCAAAAGTGCTGGCATTAAAGTGATTCATGGAGATCTACAACACTTTCTCCCTTCTAACTGCACTAAAGAGAGAGAAAAGATTCCCGCTACATCCTAGATCTCTAACACCGATCACATGTGTCCTTATATCCTGTCATTATAGCAATGTACTAGCATAGCTGTTCACATTACATTCTTCATACTAACAGCACAAGACTGTACATGACGATCATTTGTTTCTCTTCACAAAACAAAACCAAAAAAAAAAAGACCTTTTCCTTTCTGTGTCTCTCTCTTTCTCTTTAAAGATCAACACAAAAGTATTAAATGAGGTAACACTTTGTGGTATGGGTCACCTGTACTGGACACATAATGGTCATGAACCATACGATATCAAGCATGGGCGCTTTTCTCCCTGGGGTGATCATGTCGCAGTGTTGGAAAGGGTGTGCAACACAAGACAATCGTTCATGTTGGCTGCATCACTAATAGCACACAGAACATCAGATACAGAAGAGAAGAACATTTTAAGAGTCTTTAAAAAATCCCCTCTCCCCCCTAAAAAGTGTAACTGTAAAAACTGTGCCAAAATGAAAAACTATTTCAAACTCAAATAATCTTTAAGTCTTAGCAAAATCAATATTTTATGCATGCTTTAAATGACTAGAACCTCTTAAAATTGAGCCATAAAAGACTGACTGGAGCTATAGCTAGACCCAGGTTAGAATCAAAACTCGGCAGAAAAAGTGACCAAACTAAATGACCAAAAATTGCATGTTGATTACACATGTGCCAATATCACCAGTATAACCTCCTCAATCCTGCTCATGAAACTGAAATCACAAAGCCTATACATAATATACTTCAGCACCCTGACTGTAAAGTGAAGACATATTTTTGGGTATTATATAGGATCCTTTAGTCAAAGCAAAACCATGAAACCCAAGACAGAAAGCAAGAGAGAACGTATGGGAGAAAGAAAGAGAGAACATAGAGAGAGGGAGAGAGAGGGAGAGCGAGCGAGCGAGCGAGCGAGAGAGACAGGAAGAGACAGAAAGAGAGAGAGATTACGAGAAAGAGCAAGAGAAAGGGAGAGAATGAGAGGGCTGATCGCCAGTCACATCTGCCTGTATACCGTTCAAATTCCCCTTCATTACTGGACGCCAACCTGGATATCACTGAGAGATACGCAAAAGAGTGCAACTGGATAAAGGAGGAAGAAGAGAGGACTGGGGGACAGAAAAAAAAAAAAAAAAAAACCAAACCAAAATGGAGAAAACAACACAATGAATATGCAACAGGCTCTTCTAAAGAGAAAAACAAGGGACAATGTCAGAGAACACAAAAAAAGAAACAAAAAAAAAACAAAACAAAAAAAAAACAAAAAAAAAAACAAAAAAAAGAGACAAGGTGTCCATCTTGGAAGGTTCAGCTGCTACGATCCTGGTCACAATTCCCCCTTGAAGGCAGCGTGGGCCCAGCGGGTTTAGTGGCTTGGAAAACAAAGCCTTGAGTCAGGCTAGTGTAGTACTGTAACGCCTGGGCCACTCTAGTCATCTGATATGCACACATAATCAACACAGAAAAAACATACAGAAACCAAATTAATCAACGCAATAAGCCATCCAGTAGCACCAAGTCACGAGGACAAGCATTTTTATTTCAAGGACAGAAAAGCTGACTTAAGGTACCATTAAAAAAAAAAAATGGTGTATCTTATTTCTTCGTTTGAGAGACAAACACAAAAAATAAACATAAAAAGAGAAAGGACAAGGATGGTTAGGGAAATATTGCATTGCAGCCTTGAAATAACCCTCTTTCAAAGACAGATCTTTTCATGGCCGCAGTTTAAACAGAGTATGAGTATTATGATCTTCTCCAATTGTGCAAGCAAGCAAGCTCCTTGCTGGGATCTCAACAAGAGGAATTTCTTACAATTCTGTGACTTACTACCTTAAATCATTTAATAAGCTCTTAGTGCTAAATTTGTAGCAAGTCAAGGCTAGTTCAACAAATCCTTATTCAGTCTTTAAAATATCATAAGGAGAAGACTACTCACAGAAAAAAATGTATAGTTTACTAGTGAGGCAGGTGAGAGAACAACTTTTTAAAAAAATAAATAAATAAGTGAGCAGCAGAGAACCTTTCATATTTGAAATACCTTCATATGCTTTAGCTGGACACCACCAGCGTAAGTCTAACACAAGCTCCCTCCAACTACAGCCACTACAGTAAGAAGCGAAATTAGTTTTACAGTATTTTCTCATCATGTTTAAGAAATAAATAAATAAATAAATAAAAATTTGCACATACGAGAAACAGGTACAAAGTAAGTTATGAAAGTACACCTCTCAAGAGAGCTACACGCCCTCTAAAAGCATGTGAAAGACAAAGAAATGTGAGAATAAGACAATACTAACCTTCAGCACATGGCACAACAATAAGAGCTCTGTCAATAAACACAGTGTTTGTTAAATACTGTGCCACGCCAACACTGCTCCGCTCTCTGTATTTTACGTAACAAACTTTAGACGAGAAGGAAAGTGGTGTATTGCTGAAAAAAAGAAGAAAGGAGAAACCTATTGCAGTCAAACATCTTTAAAAACAGACAAATTAATTATTTTTCAATAATATTTGATAATGCTCTGAAATAAAAGTCTTTACACAAGAGGACCCAAAAAAAAAAACAAAAAAAAAAAACATATCCATTTCATTTTAAACAACCACACGGTAGGTCTTTTGAGCATGACTGAGATTATTTGTGATCAGTTAAATATTATCTGCCAAAACAAGTCCAATTTTTATATTGTTATAAATAATCGATACTGGAAAATACAATCTATACTTTGTAGTCCCTTCTCTGTAGTCTGCAGATGAAAAAATGGCTTTGCATCTACATACCACAGCACACTCTGCTGGTCGCAGTTTCCTTATGTGGCAAAACAATTAACTACACTGACTTTCCACACACCCTATACTGCATCATATATTTAGCTGTTCATCTAATATTGCATTTTTATATGTTAATACACCTCTTTTACAAAAACGATCTGCAGGCAGCCATTGCTCTTTATGGACCTGAGTTCCCTGGAGTTTCCCTTCTTACTATAACAGATGATGAGAGTTAGACAGCCAGCTGTTCAGTGTTTATCACTGTGTGCTCGGCAGATGTTATCATAATCAATCGCCAATATCGGATTAATGACAATATCAGGTTATTACACCTCCAGCCGCTACTTCTTTGCAGTCTCCGATGTTACGTTTAATTCAGAGATGGAACCCGTTTGGGACAGTTCACAGACCATAAGCTCTTTTTTATTTTATACAAACTATTACTGAGAAATGATTCGCCTCCTTAAACTCTGTTAGTGCAAATCGGGGAGAAAATAAGAAAAACAATAAGACAATGACAAAACAGTATTTTTGAACATTACTAAAACAATCAAAAGTGCCAGCATTAAGGGATACACCAGACTTCTAATCGTGCAAAACAGAAAACTAATGTAAAGTACAGATAACAACTCAAGATGATGAGCACGATCGACAGCACTGAACAGGAGTCTGGGAGGAATGTTTCCTGCCCAACATGAGCAGCATGCAAACAGACCAGCAAAACCCTCTGTCGCACGTGGGATGTCGGTGTTATTTTGAACAACTTTCGCCAGCTTGCTATGATGAACCATTTCCACGTCTGAGCCACAGTGACCCGCAGTGACATTTCTGTGCAAGTAAGAAAAAAAAAACACGTTTCGACACTACTGGCTGGGAGGTTAAACAAATATGTTGACCTGGTGAAGGTCAGTTAGATGTTTCGTTCGCTTGACCACGGGATCGTCTCAGACACTGGCAGAACCTGCACTTTATCCGCTACACGCCTGCACACGAAGAGCACTTCGGAGAAGACGAGCGGAGCAGCATTCCCAGCTATTAAACCGGTCCTCTACTCGGGATCAACCTGCATCCGACACTGGCGTTGGACAAACGTACATAAACACTGGGCTTGAAAGGGCTAGCTTATTAGCTTATCACATTCGGCTAGCCTGTCCAGGCTGTAGGCTTTATCCTGAAGAGATGTTGATGCTAGCCAGGTCGGCTCAAAGCCTTCAGCCGATTAAGGAAGACGACGCACTCGGAATAGAGTGACACGGCTCTGTAGAGGGCTCAGTAAAGTTCACTGAAGACACAACATTAAACCATCGATGTTTACTTCTTGGCGTGGCCCAACGCGAATAACGCGAACTTACTCGGGGGGGTAAAGCCGCAACTCTTCGATATCTCCGAGAAAACCGAAGAGAGTTCGCATTTGCTCACTGTTTACAGATGAGGACAGGTTGGTGATCTGTATGACAGTGGTGCCTGATATTCCACTCATTGTGCTGAACGCGTCTTTTCGGATCTTTTCTTTTTGTTGGTAAAATACTGATATGTTTATCCGACCGTTTGTTGGTAGCAAACTAACAAGCTAGCGAACCCCTGTGTTGGGATCCGGACTGCTCCGCGCTCCCACAACAGCGCCCCCTGTCGGCCGGAGTGTTTGACATCAACCAGAGTGCTCATAGAAGGTGTCTCTCGTTCAACCTATCTTGAAAACCTCGTCGGATTTGTTCATAATATATTCAGGGCAGCCATCACATTAACTCCACCCACATTCACACAAACTTGATTAGGTCTTGCCATTTAAGAAGGTCAAGTTAGCGTATTTCTTAGTCTTTTTGTACATTTTCTTGGCTCTTTTTTTCCCCCATTTTTGCAAAAGCCCTTCAAACATCACACGTGGATTTGACAAATATAATAAATAAAATAAAGGAATACATGTAATACATTCGCAGCCTTTTTTGTTTATTCTATTTTTTTTACTTGTTGAGAGTGTGGTAGCCCTTTCAGTTTCCATCATGTAACAGGGGAATAATGAAAAGTATGGCTTTAGAAATAAGTGAATGTGTCAGGAATTGAATAACCTCTAAGTAAAGAGGAACTTTCTCAGATCTCTGGAGATTAGGTCTTTAAGGAGGTTACGCTAGCTAGATTAAGAGTTCTGTCCAAACTGCGATCAGGCAGACCAAACATGTCCAGAAAATATAAACGCTACATGAAATATCCTAAATGAATATATCAATGATAATGATAAGTGTGTGGAGTGCTTGCAATCTTGTTAATGGAGGATATATCTAATATAATTCTGTCTATCTATCTATCTGTCTATCTATCTATCTATCTATCTATCTATCTGTCTGTCTATCTATCTACCTATCTATCTGTCTACGTATCTATCTATCTATCTATCTATCTATCTATCTATCTATCTATCCATCTATCCATCTATCTATCTATCTATCTATCTATCTATCTATCCATCTTTCTATCTATCTATCTATCTATCTATCCATCTATCCATCTTTCTATCTATCTATCTATCCATCTATCCATCTTTCTATCTATCTATCTATCTATCTATCTATCTATCTATCTATCTATCTTCCTATCTATCCATCTGTCCATCTATCTATCTATCCATCTATCTATCTATCTATCTATCTATCTATCTATCTATCTATCCATCTATCCATCTATCTACCTATCTATCTGTCTACGTATCTATCTATCTATCTATCTATCTATCTATCTATCTATCCATCTATCCATCTATCTATCTACCTATCTATCTGTCTACGTATCTATCTATCTATCTATCTATCTATCTATGTAACAAGCATCAACACCAACAATTAAATGTCTGCTTTGCTTTGGGCTGATTTTCAGGAACCATGAGAATACTGAACACTGCTCATAAAGAAAACAGCCTACCAGCTCAAACCATAAACCCCCCCAGTTTTCCATCTTAAGATGGGATTGCCATCATCGTTCATGGCAAACACAATACATTAACAATTAAGTGCTGTTCATGTAGATATATGAGTCAACCCATGAATTATTAACTTGCCATCATTTGAGAAATTCCTGAAAAAAACATTTTTCTTTTTAAACAGCCATGCTAAGACATTTCCACTAAATATGCATGCAATGGCGTGTGTAGGCAGGTGGGTTCATGCAGAACCAGGTTAAACGCCTTCTTGGTAAATTTGTGTAGGCCAATTTCAGTAATGTGCAATATAACAGATTCAGACTGATCACTTTGTTGTGGCTTGTCTGTGAAAAGTGAAACCCCCTGAATCATCAACCAAGCATCTGGGTGACTGATGTCACACATGTGCCTGTGTGTGAGTGCCTGTCTGTTTGCATCTCTGTCCATGGGAGAGTATATATTACCAAGCTTTCAAATATGTTAAATTATTATATGTCACATGTCACATAATAATTAGTTTTAAATGTCTAATTTGATAGTTAAAAAAGGCAGTGTAAAGAACTTTCATGGTGCTTGCTTTTAAATAGCAGTATTAAACTCTAAAGTGTAATATACTGTGAAATGTGTTTAATTGCCTCTGAAAGGAAACCTAAACCTTCATTAAATGTTTAAGGGTGCTCGTCTTGTGACAAGTCCTAGGTGTCATGTGTCCCAATGAGTGAGAGTGTATCTGACAGTTTAATCAGACATATTATGCTGTCTTGCTGGGCCTACAAAAGCATAAATGTGTTAAGTGGGCCTTGAAATGTCTAATAGATGAATACCCCTTAACTTGTTGGTTTATAAGCCTTTGTGATCTTATCAGTGCTGGTTATTTCTTCTAAGTGTTTCTGGTGTATCTTCAATAGATGTAACTCTGGTTCAAAAGTGAAGTTATTTCATTTCATGTTTTTCATTGATTTTCATTTACGTTTACCCAGAAAAAATGATAGCATTGCCAAATGATATTGGGACATATCTGATGGGGAGGTCACGTGGTGTTTCCATGACTATAGAGAGTCAGTTACTGGGTAGTAACTGCACACCTACAGTGAAGGAATGTGCTAGACCGCTCTTACCCTGCAGAACTTTTACAGGACATTGCAGAACAGCTAAGATGCCCAAGAAAAGTGATTCTTCAAGAAAATTAGAGGATGGTGAGCTATTTAAGATAATGTTATGTGAAACTTAGTTTGCTATGCATTTTTTTCTTTATTAAGCATGTGTCTCCAAAACCCTATTAATTATATCATGTAATGTGTTTTTTTTTGTTGTTAAGTGGGTATAGAGATTGATGGAGATGTGGAAAGCGCAGAGGGTAAGTACAAAGATGTCGGCTGTGATATCTCAGTGCCTTTTTAGATTGTTTCATCTTTAATGTGTAACTTTTTGTGCGTGATAATGGTCTACTTTTTCAAAACTATGGTTCATATCCTTCATTCATAGGACTGACTCATTTCAGTGATTTGATTTAGTGAATGTGTTGCTATTTTGCACTCATTAACATCTGTAAATGTCCACCTTAATATACGTAGAGGACATCAATGGCAAAAGCAAAGGGGGCAAGAAAAAAGCAGCAGCCGGCAAACAGAGAAAGGTGGCTAACAGTGAGGATGAAGACAATGAGGATGAGCTGCCAAGAGGTCGCAGACCGGCCAACAGGAAAAAAGCGCCACAGAAGCAAGCTGAAGAGGAGGACAGTGATGATGACATTCCACAGAGGAGATCTGCAGGAAACCGGAGGAGAGGCAAACCAGGAGCAAATGGGGGTGAGAATGGGGAGAACAAGAGAAATAAGAGAGGTGGCAAGAAACAGAAGGAGGACAAAGGCAAGGGCAAAGGCAAGGACAAAGACGATGACAAGAGCAGTAAGAAGAAGAACAGTAGGTATGCTGGAAAACAACCAGAAAGAGATTGCCCTGTTTCATGTTGTTTTTGAGATTGCCCTGTTTCAAACAATTATTTTTGTTTACCTTGAACATATGTAGAAAATCTCGGGGACTATATATATATATATATATATATATATATATATATATGTGTGTGTGTGTGTGTGTGTGTGTGCTGTATATATATATATATAGTGCTGTATATATATATACAGTACTGTACAAAAGTTTTTGGCAGGTGTGGAAAAATGCTGTAAACAAAGAATGCTTTCAAAAATGGAAGTGTTCATCATTTATTTTCATCAATCAACAAAATACAGTGAATGAACAAAAGAGAAATCTAAATCAAATCAATATTTGGTGTGACCGCCCTTTGCCTTCAAAACAGCATCAGTTCTATCTAGGTACACTTGCACAGTTTTTGAAGGATCTCGGCTGGTAGGTTGTTCCAAACATGACTGTGTTTCAACCTCCGTGTGACATTGATGATCATCAGCACCTTAGCATATATATATATATATATATATATATATATATATAATATATATATATATATATATATATATATATAGTGAATCATAAGGCAGGAACTTTCATTTCAATGTTTTGTGTGTCCAAAATAATTTCTGCATTTCAGTCTGCCTGTTGTTTTCTGCAGTTTAGTGAATCATGTGAATTGGGATGGGGGATATTTTCTTACCATAAGTCCAAAGGGTCCTGACATGGGGATATATTTAGTTATATATATAGTTTCCCACTAAAATAACTATATCACCTACATTTGAATTATATATTCATTATTCATCATATTCTTGAGCTAAATGAGCTCTTCAGTCATAAACTTTGATGTACAGTCCTCTCCAAAATTACTGGAACAAAGCCAATTCATATGTTCAGGTGCCTTGTATATCTGATCAGTCAGGTTTTCATGTGATCAAAATTATTGAAATAAAAGAGGCTGACAGGTTTTTAATTGTTACACAGGTGTGTCCTGTTAGAATGTTTAAACTAAAAACAGCTACTGAAGTCTATTCACAGTTCATACTTTGGATCTCACCAGTGAAAACTGCATTTGTTTTTAAAAATGGGCATTGGGTAAGTGTTTAAAGAAGACTAAGAGCAGAGATATAGGAGGCCATACTAATCGATTCAAAACACTTCAGGAGCAAGAATAGTAGATGTAGAGATGCGTCATGATGTTTTTTACATATTAGAGACAAAGATTAATCCCTACCAAAGTGGTGGAAAGACCAAAATAAAGAGAAAGAGACAAGAACTGCTTATGATCTAAAACATACAAGCTGCTCTGTGACTATTGCTCATTACAACCTTTTTATTTCATCCTCCATTCCTTAGCAATTCTCCAGGAGTGAGGACTACAAAGTCGAGGATGGTAGGAGGACGAGGAGTCCATGTCAGAGGGGGAAAGGGCCCGGCTGATGGAAGAGGTGGAGGAAAAGAAAAAGCTGATTGCGAACATAAGGAACAAGCCCTGGCGGATGAAGAGGAGGCTCAAACACCTCAAGTACAATGCAGGAGTGTTTCACAGGTAAATTCTTAGCATCGCATGTTCGCTGTAAAATCTTAGCTCCTCGCAAGAAGAATATCAATACCTGAGTAATCCTGTATGAATAAAAGAGGAAAGCATCAGAACATCTGGAGCTAAATTCTCCACCTGCACTTTAGGGAGAGTGACCTTCGAACTTTATTATAAGTTATGAAAGAAAGTTTTAAGAATTGTTTGGTAGAGAGTATGACCATATCCATTTTGATTATCCATTTCGTTAACATCAAAGTAACAAATGCATGGTCACCAAACTTATGGCCACCTGATGAACATATCATGGTCTGGCACCAAGCATGCATACAAAGCCTGTATGACAGAAATACATTGAACTCACATTATGTCATGTATGACTGTTCGAATTCTAGCTAGTTTGCATAAGAATATATGTATTTTAACAGCAAGTCTTTATTGCTTGTTTTTCTTTCATTTCAGTAATTGTAGGTAGAAATATCTCTCAATGTTCTAAAAATAGATTTACTTATTTAATAGGAAAAATTCCATTTGGTGACCATTTTCAACTCTTATTTTGTCTTTCTTTTATGTGACTCCAAAATTTAATTGAACGCATCGGCTAATTTTTTGTTTTAGGAAGCAATTGTTTGTGGATAAGTTTGAGGGGGCTTTGGGCAAAGGAAAGGGCAGGAAGCTTTATGCTTACAAAGTCATGATGATGAAGGTGAGAAATCAAGAAGACATTCTCTAAAGAAAAACCTGAATGTGTTAATTTTTTTAAGATTTTAAATATTTATTCTTGTATATACTTTTTATCTCTGAATGATCAAGTTTCAAAGAGATTTTGAAAATTTCAAGACAGCCTGCATACCCTGGGAGCGGAAAATAAAAGAAGTTGAAAGTGAGTGGTTTAGATATAAATGACTGGTTGCAGTATGGCACAAAATTACACAGCTCAAGTATTGGTGTGGGGATTCAGGATGACATCAAGTTAGTTTATTGCATGCTTGCACTTGACTGGATAATAAAGTCAAACAATGTCCTCAAGTCATTAGTATTAAAAGCAGTAAAGGTTTATGGACAGTTATATGCCTTTACTCTACTTACTGTGGGTTGTTGGGGTGCAGCCAGAGCTCAGATAGAATGTCCTGGTTAACAGTGTTTAGTTTAGGAGTTTCACGTTTCAATATTTAACAAAACCTACTTTTAAAGGGGAATCCCAAAAATTGTTTGTGTTACATTGCGACCACACTGTTACAGTGGCATGAAAGGTCAAGTAAATAGCTTCATCGTACTGGTTGATATCAAAATCTGTGGAAGAACAAATAGGTTGACCATGTAATCAATCATATTTAGAAGTATGAGATGGTTTGAGGCAAGAATGCATTTATTTTGTGTAGTTTGTCTACTAAAAATGAAAGAAGCATAAAGTCTGGGTGGTGGTGGTCTAGTGGTAGGCTACTCACCTACAGACCAAGAAATTGAAGGTCACAGGTTCAAATCCCAGCACTGCCATCATTCGGTTCCTGAGCAAGACCCTTAACCCCAAGTTGCCCCAGGGAGACTGTCCCTGTATTTAAAAAATGTAAGTCTGTTTGGCTACTGGAAACACAGGTGGAGATACAGTACTGTGCAAAAAGTTTTAGGCAGGTGTGAAAAAATGCTGTAAACAAAGAATGCTTTCAGAAATATAAATAATGATTGTTTATTTTGATCAATTTACAAAATGCAAACTGAGCAAACAAAAGAAAAATCTAAATCAAATCAATATTTGGTGTTACTACCTTTTGCCTTCAAACCAGCATCAGTTTTTCTAGGTACACTTGCACAAAGTCAGGGATTCTGTAGGATTATAGTCGGTGTATGATAAACCAGTTTTACCAAACAGGTGCTGATGATCATCAATGTCACACAGAGGTTAAAACACAGTCATGTTTGGAACAAATCTCCATTGCGCCGAGCTCCTTCAACAAACTGTAAGTACCTAGAAGAACTGATGATGTTTTGAAGGCAAGGGGTGGTCACACCAAATATTGATTTGATTTAGATTTCTCTTTTGTTCATTCACTGCATTTTGTTGATTGATGAAAATAAATGATGAACACTTCCATTTCTCTGAAAGCATTCTTTTATTTACAGCATTTTTTCACACCTGCCTAAAACTTTTGCACAGTACTGTATATATATATGAATTATCATAGGATTTCACCTTTGCAATAAGTCAATTAGGTAATTTCTTCCCTGCATGATCAGCTGTATGTGGTATTATTCTGAAGTGGAAGCATGTAGGAAGAAACTTAGGCACAAAATATCAGATTATGTAATGTAAGAGCAGGTATCCTGCAGGCAAATTTCACATAGACAGACATCATAATCTTGTAGAAAGCCTTCACTGAGGGGAAGCTGTTATAGCTGCAAATGGGGGAACAACAATTTATTGATGCACGAATGTTTTGGAATGGGATGTCATAAAAGTTCTGATACTTCTTTGTTCATATAGTGTATTTATACATTTTTTTTTTACTGTCCTTTTTCAGTATTTACGCAGTCTAAGACATTTAAAAGCATCTCCCCACCGCATTGCATAATTAAAATTATTTTAAATAGATTTCTTGATCATTGATATAATGAATAGTGATTATTGCTATTGTGAGTAAAACATAATGAATGATGTCTGCGTGCCTTTATATGGCTCAAGCAGCTGGATTTCATTGAAAACCACTTGACACCTAGCAAAGAGCAAGACCAGATCCCATTGCACTTAACCGTCCTCTTGTAAGCTGGCTGTTAGGTCACTTGTCTTCAGTCGCTCTTACTTCATATTCTCCGCTGGATGTATGCAACGAACCCTAGTCCTCTTTAGTTTGACCTTTGGCCTGGTTGTAATCCCAGAGGTCAGACAGCATGGTCTTATTTGCTTGTCAAAGAAACGTGTATACTACCATCATGTTATTTTCCTAATGACCTAAAATTACTGGAACAGCAGGTGTTATGGGCCTTCCCACGATCGATTCTCTGAAAACTGTGCCACGAGGAACAGGATACTGCCATGGACTACTCTGTACTCACAGACTTTAATGTAAGAAGAATTCCATATCCAACACTCCATCTACACTTTTAAAACTGAAGGATCAGAAATTGTTAGTGAAGGTTCTTTAAAACTTTTTGAAGATTCTAAATACAATATATTCTCTCATACATTGGTGCTTAGAAGTTTGTGATTTTTTTTATATTTCTGCCTAACTATTTTTATGCCTGATAAGTGACAACAACTTTTCTCTATAATTGAAGTAGCTCCTCTGTTAATTATATGGTGCATATCCACAAATGGCATGGTAAAGATCAGACTTTGATAGATTCTGGGTCTTTAAGTAAACAGTAAACTGTGTTATCTTTATCTACTTTTAAGACTTGTGTGATGATGTTTATTGACATTGCAAGAATATAAAAATTCTAAAGCTGTCACAAATTTTCTAGCACCTCTGTATATCTTATTTACAAAAATGTTTCTTAAATGAAGAATCTGTTACACAGAATTGGGCACATTTTGGAGGCTTCTATTTTACAAAAGTCTTAATTATAGGATAGTGTCTGATACATATATATATATATACAATATCAGAATTTGTTCATTATTATTTTCTACTAAATATTGTGTTGTGTCTCCCTTGATAATCCCTCGCACTGAATTCTATTTTAACAGGGTTACTGCAAGTATTCAGTCCTTTTCTATGGCTACTATAATAACCAAAGAACCATTGGCTTCCTGGTCTGCCTCCCTCTATCCTACCTGATGGTGGGCATTGGGACCTTTCGGCATAGCCTGGATGGTTGTGATCCGAACGTGACTTTTGTTTCATCCATTAGCTCCTCTAGAAATGGCATGAAATATTACAATTGATCACATTTAATACAGAACACTAAATGTGTCTGAAATGTGTTTTGTATTTAACTGAGGAAAGTAGAAGAGCTTCCCCTTAGCAGCTCACATAAACATAAGGTGTTTTACATTTTGAGCGGTGTATATAATGATGTGCCAGTGTCACTGTGAATGAATGAAAAGGCCAGTTTAGTTCTAGTTAGGTTATCAGAATAAGGTTAGATCTGAGATCCATTCATTAGCTTGCTGTGGATTTCACCAGTTGCTTGCGTGGAAATATGCGCTTCTGTTATCCTGCCAGCCAGAGTGGATTCCAAGTGAGTTTCTTAGAATACAGTCCACTCGCTGTCAGATGGCTAAAAACGCAGATGTGGGGGGCGGGGATGGTGAGGACAGTGAGTTCACCTTCGCCTGGAAGATGTTTACCAGCTGGGATTATCTCATCGGCAATGCAGAGACAGCTGACAACAAATATGCTCATCACCACCAGCTTCTTTAAGGTGCAATGTTAGTAGAGGTGTGCATTTGTATTGACCTGCGTGTGTATTTGATAGTGTGTGTATTTTTTTCCAAAAAGGAGGGACAGTGTGATTAAATACGCTGTAAATGTGATTACAGCGTATGTGTGTGTTTGTGTTGTGTGATTTGAGAGAGTATTTTGTGTCTCGTTTTCTGGATATCCTTTCAGATGACAGCTAGTGATGTCCACTGTCTGTAAGACTTCTATATTCCTCAACTTTTATAGCTATAAGTAGAAGGAAACTAACTAACTAACCCATTATTTTTATAACTACGTGTGAATGTTCTCACAAATCAAAATCTGCCTTTGCCCTGAAAAGTCAAACTGTGTGTTGCAGGAGTCCATAGTGGATGAACAGGAGAATCAGAAGGATGAGAACATCCACCTCAGAAGGTTCCTACGTGTTCTGGCAAACTTCCTCATCACTTGTACCCTGGGAGGAAGTGGCTACCTCATCTACTTTATGGTCAAGCGCTCTCAAGAGTTTGCTAACATGGATAATCTAGGGTGGTATGAGAAAAATGAGGTAATATTGCATATCAGGAATAGTACTTCTTATTGTGTCTTCTTTCACAACAACAGAGCATAGATGAGTGTATAATATTTACTGACACCCAGTCACACAAAGATGTCTTAATATATATATATATATATATATATATATATATATATATATATATATATATAAATAAGTCAGGGATTTTGTAGGATTATAGTCGGTGTATGATCAACCAATTTTACCAAACAGGTGCCAAACCAAACATTCTTTGTTTGCAGCATTTTTTCACACCTGCCTAAATCTTTTGCACAGTACTATATGTCGAGGTAGTATGTGCTTAAGTCTATATAATTCATATAAAAATAACATTTCAGACGTTTATCCATTGTGTGGTGGATACCTTTCAGTTGGAAATCATTATGTCTCTGCTGGGACTGGTGGGCCCCATGTTGTTTGAAACCATTGCTGAGCTAGAGGAGTACCACCCTCGCATCGCCCTCAAGTGGCAGCTTGGCCGCATTTTTGCTCTTTTCCTTGGTAACCTCTACACCTTTCTGCTGGCTCTGTTTGATGAGGTCAATGAAAAGGTATGAAAATTCCCTCTTACACTGGGAACACTTTTTTTGCAAGGTAGCTGTTTAATTAAAATTATCAGCACTTAATACAGAAATTGGGGACTGAGGGCCGGAGTATAGTGCATTTGGGAGCTAACAGATCAGCTCTTCTAATTAACTGATGAGTTGAATCAAGTGGGTCTGCATAAGTTAAATAGCTTCCTATCAAAAATCTCTGGAGGAATCCTGCACCCCTTATTAAAATAATATAGAAATGAACATTTTAGTTAAACACAGAGAATTGATTACTTTTATTATTATTATGATGATTGATTACTAGTATTATTATTACTTGTTTTTGGACCCTTAGCTGGAGGAAGAAAAGGCCATAAAGAATGCCAGCATCTGGTTCATGAAGGAGTATTACGCCAACTACACTGCAAATAACCCTAATGAGACTGGTACACCACCTCCTATTGACCCTGGTGATGTCATACGAGGCCCTTGCTGGGAGACAACAGTTGGGATTGTAATGCTCATCATTATTTCACCACGAGTTTAAGAATCATTTTAGTGAATCTGAATTACATCAGACATATGTTTAAAAGATCATGTCTCGTGTTTTTGTTGCAAATAATTTATTGTAATCTGTTGGTAACAATTTTTTGATTTATAAAGCATAAAAAGGTGATTTTGAGAACCACAATGTGAGTACTTGTACAGGATTTATTTCAGATCTTGTTAATCAGATCCTGAGGCACTGCACTTGACAGGAAGTTAAGATGATTATAGTAAATTATTCATTGTTAAATAACTTGTTCTCAAAACCTTGTAACAGTGAATACATCAATATCAAACATATATGAACATATCGAATCTTAAAATTGTTTTTACTTTATATTTTTATTCTGAACTAGTAAACAGAGTTCTCTCGGCAGTTATTTATAAAGATTAAGCTGTTACAGCATGAATCTCTGCTTAAAAAGATTTGTTTGCCTTTTCTGGGTTTTAAATGGAAATTATGTGAAATTGCAATGATTAAACTCAATGACCCCCCACCCCAACAGGAGTTTGTGAAGCTGACCATCTCCGATATCCAGGTGACCTATTTAACTATACTCATTGGAGATTTCCTGAGGGCGCTGATCGTACGGTTCCTAAACTACTGCTGGTGCTGGGACCTGGAAGCAGGCTGGGTAGGTAGTCCAAAAAGTCACATGCTTTGATGCTAACCAGTTTTGATAACTAGATTTTAGGGACAGCGGTGGTCTGGTGGTTAGAAACTAGGCCTCAGGATTGGAAGGTTGTGGGTTTGAATCCCAGACCAGTAGGTTGCCAAGGTGCCCTTGAGCAAGGTATTGTCCCCATCGCTGCTCCCCCAGCACTTTCAATAAATGCTGTGTGTGTGGATTAAATACAGAGGCTGCATTTTGTTGTGTTGTGCTGTGTTTCACAATGACAATGAAAGTCACTTTCATGTATGTCTTCTCTTTAGCCCTCATATGGAGAATTTGACATCAGCGGTAATGTCCTTGGATTAGTCTTCAACCAAGGGATGATCTGGTAGGACACAAATATAAACAATCCACAGTTTGTTTAACAATTACAGTACTGTGCAAAAGTTTTAGGCAGGTGTGAAAAAATGCTGTACACAAAGAATGCTTTCAGAAATATAAATAATGATTGTTTATTTTTATTAATTTACAAAATGCAAAGTGAGCGAACAAAAGAAAAATCTAAATCAAATCAATATTTGGTGTTACTACCTTCTGCCTTCAAACCAGCATCAGTTCTTCTAGGTACACTTGCACAAAGTCAGGGATTCTGTAGGATTATAGTCGGTGTCTGATCAACCAGTTTTACTAAACAGGTGCTGATGATCATCAGTGTCACACGGAGGAGAAACACAGTCATGTTTGGAACAACCTACCAGCCGAGTTCCTTCAAAAACGGTATGCAAGTGTACCTAGAAGAACTGATGCTGTTCTGAAGGCAAAGGGTGGTCACACCAGATATTGATTTGATTTAGATTGCTCTTTTGTTCATTCACTGCATTTTGTTGATTGATGAAAATAAATGATGAACACTTCCATTTCTGAAAGCATTCTTTGTTTACAGCATTTTTTCACACCTGCCTAAAACTTTGGCACAGTACTGTACGTACATGAATCGCTTAGTGCTCAGACAGTGACAGAATATTTTGTTTTATAAGGGGCTTTTTCCTATAGATTTGTGTTAATTTAGGAAGTGTATGGCCCCTCTAGTAAAGAGTTCCTTTTTGACCCTGAAGAACTTCATAGTTGCTTTAGGCATATGTTTTTGTCATCAAATGGTGTTCATGCAGTGTTTGTGTGAAGGCAACAGTGACATAATGATTTAAATATGTCCACTTTTTAAATCATCACTGGGCTCACCTTATACTAACTGAGCAATATTATTTTTTTATTTGTTTCTATTTGTTTGTTTCTATACTTAAGTCTATTTCACTGCAATATAGTGCTGAAAATGAATTTACAATATTAAAACTAATTAAAGGCTGGACTGTTCCGTACATTTAGTTCAATCATTTTTTTCAATAAGAGAAGTGTTCAAGTTCTAGTGTATGTCTTATCCTTGTAGTTTATGTGTGTGTGTGTGTGTGTGTGTGTGTGTGTGTGTGCTAGGATGGGTGCATTTTATGCCCCTGGGCTGGTGGGGATCAACGTTCTTCGTCTTCTGACCTCCATGTATTACCAGTGCTGGGCAGTCATGGCCTGCAACGTTCCCCATGAAAGAGTCTTCAAAGCCTCCAAATCCAACAACTTCTATATGGGCCTTCTTCTTCTCATCCTCTTCCTCAGTCTGCTGCCTGTGGTCTATACTATCATGTCATTGCCTCCGTCCTTTGACTGTGGACCCTTTAGGTCATCACACGCACCAACCCACACACACACACACACACACACTCACACCCTCACACTCACACACACACACACACACACAATCACACACTCACACACACACACACACACACACTCACACCGCTGTCTTTCAAAAGTCTATGGTCTCTGGTCATATTCATAATACCTTAGCTATAATAATATAGTACTGAGTAAAACAATTTTAAGATTCAGTATGTTTTTCCACACTATATCACTTTTTGAGAACTAATATATGAATAATATATATTGGGGCAGCGATGGCCTAGTGGTTAGGGAGTTGCCCCGCATCGGAAGATTGTGGGTTCGATTCCCTCACAAGTAGGTTGCCCTGAGGTACCCCTGAGCAAGGTACTGTCCCCGTCACTGCTCCCTGGCCGCTTTCAATAGCTGCCCACTGCTGCACGGTGTTTGTGTGCATGGGTTAAAAGCAGAGGTCCAATTTCATTGTGGTTCACGCTTGCTGTGCTGTGACCTCACAATGACAAGGGTTGTCACTTTCACTTTTTTTCACTTTCATATACTATTGTCATCTTTAGTTCTGGTCACGTTCAGTGCTTTAATTAACAAGATGTTTAAAACATATGCTTCATAAATAACAAAATTATTACCAACAGTTCTAAATGTATCCAGTGAGCAGCAACAATGAATCAATAGTCAGCTGACGCCCAGCTGCTGTTGCAAACTGCAATTCATGCCTCTCATTCAAATACAGCATGTATGATGGCATTAGGGGCATATAAATTAGAGTTATTGTTTAAGAGAGTTGCATGGAAGACAGAAAAAGGTTTTAGAGCCACAGGACAATCGGAATGTCAAAAGAACCACTGCAGAAATGGCACCAGAAGCCTTATGTATTGCCAGGACTCACCAAACAAACAGGTTTGAGGATCCTAGAGCTTAAGCATCACCTTCCATTATTCCCTAACCTTGCTGAGTGCCAGCCTCTTATCAGTAGTATTTCACTGAGAAATTTCTCTGTTTTTTTTTTCTGTTATCTGACAATTGAACGTACTTCCATGCATTATTGTTTTAGGCTGATTAGCTTCTGTGGAATGGTGCAATTAATACAAACTTCGTGAGAGACATGCAACACTTAGCTAAACATTGTTGCAAAGTAAACTCCATCATGCCAACAGTATTCTGTAATGAAAGTGGTCTGTATTAACAGAAAAATGCTCCCTGGAACACTGCAAAAAATATTTAGCATAACAAAGACCAAAGTATTGATCCATGAAACCTAATCACCTTGTAACTCACAGGACTTTAAGGATCTGCTGCTAATATCTTGGGGTCTAATACCACAGCACGTGTTCAAATGTTGTGTGGAGTTCATGCCTCAAACAGACATGAACAGAGAAACATACACATGGTTTTAATGTTATAACATATAAACTCTGACAGGTGAAGTAAATGACGTTCAAGGCTTCAAACTGCAAGATAAAAAATTAAAAATGAATGCTGGCTTTGACAGGAAAGTGTCCGAAATGCGTCTGAACACACACATGCTTGCTGCATATGGGGCTGTTTAGTTGTAGACTGACCAGACTGCGCATGCCGTCACTGTTACTCTCATTGGATGCTGATGAAATGCTTTGAAGCGATTGATTTTTAGGTTTGCTTGTACTATTTTATTGAATTACTAAAATAATAAACATACATGACCTGTCCGGGGTGCGTCCCCCGTCCTCACCCTGTGTGCGCTGGTTTGGACCCCAGCACTCCCCCGCGACCCCGTTTGGGACAAGCGGCAGAAAATGGATGGATGGATGGATAAACATACATATTAATTAACGGGGATTCCCAGAAAGACCATTAATAATAAAATGTATTATTTGGTTTGACACCCCATTTTCAGTTTTTTGGATTGTGATGCCAAGCTTTTCAACAGTAATACCAACACCTTGCCTAACTTGAAATTACAAATTTGAGAATGCACATTGGACTGTTTGTTTCTTTTCACAGTGGCAAAGATAGAATGTTTGACGTGATTATAGAGACCATAGAGCTGGATCTTCCTGCATTTTTGGGGACGCTGTTCAGCTATGCAGCCAACCCTGGCCTCATCATCCCTGCCATCCTACTCATGGTGTTAGTTACACACTTATATTCAGTTTTGGCTACATATCTAGGTGTAAGCATGTTTCAAGTTTAGACTGTCAGTAGCTGCCTGCAATATTTGTCTTGTACCGTTCTTGCAGCTTGGCTATTTACTATCTCAACTCAGTTTCTGAGGCCTATCAGAATGCAAACATGGAGCTGAAAAAGAAAATGCAGATGGTTAGTTTCAAATAAGTTCCTAAATAATAATTACAAATAATTATTTTGAAGCTGTTTTTTCTTGCTAAATATTTATCCATTTTCATTCAAAGGCGAGAGACGAGGAGAAGAACAGGCGGAATAACAAGGACAGCACAAATCAAGTGATGAAGGATTTGGAGGACTTGCTACCGAACCGCTCAAATTTGCCTCCGCCAGAGGAAAAGAAAGGTCAGCAGTATTTCAGTCTTACGGTTTTTCAGTCGGCAGTGGTGACCTACTGGTTAGGGTGTTGGCCACATGATCGGAGGACCGGGGCTTTGAACCCCTTCCCAATGGGTTGCCTTGAGGTACCCTTGAGGTGCCGTCCCCGTCATGCTCCTCCTTGCGATGGCTGGGGTCAAGGGTGCGTCCCCCATCTTACATTTACATTTACATTTACTGCATTTAGCAGACGCTCTTTTCCAGAGCAACTTACATGTCCTAATTACAGGGACAGTCCCCCTGGAGCAACTCAGGGTTTAAGGGTCTTGCTCAGGGACCCAGTGGTGGTAGTGTTAGAGGTAGGATTCGAACTGGAGACCTCTTGATCCAGAGTTCCATAGGCAAGTACCCTATCACTAGACCACCGCCACCCGCCCATCTTTCATCTGTGTGCGCTGGGTTGGACTCCAGCGCAACCCCGTTTGGGACAAGCGGCAGAAAATGGATGGATTTTTCAGTCAACGAGAACTAATATTGATTCTGTAAATTAGGATAGCTAATAATTTTTAACAACTTAATAAACAGAACTTAAAGAAACAGAACCCAAGGAGCCCAAATCATGCTAAAACACATTTTTAGCTCTTTTTTTAAATAAAAAGATTTCATGCAATATGTAAACACTGCTAAGTAGAGGTTTTTTTCCCCCAGTTTCCTTGAAGTTTTTGGTATAAACATTTCTTTTTTTAGAGAGTGCTTTTATTATTATGCAGCTAGCCATTCGTTCACATATACATGTCCAAAGGTATAATTCAAAGGTATGAATAAATGTTGGGAAATGCATTTACAAAAAGCAATGAAAATTCACAACATGGGATTGTTACGTATATGCTTATACATACACATAATACAAAGTGTATAGGTACACGTGAAATCACCTAGACATCCCTAATTAGTATATTCAGCTTTTTTAAAGAAATAGTTTTGTGAAAAATCTATTGACAATATACATCAGTCCACAACAAACTAAAGAGAAACTAAATGAGATCTAAATTTTTCTTTTTTTTTCCTGCACCAGCATTAGTAGCTGACCTCAGTATGGTTGTGGCTGCAAGCAGTAATCTTCTCATAGTAATAAACCAATTTCAGGTGTACATTTGTTTCTCATGTACTGTTTTTTTCTCTCTGTACCTAAGACAAACCAGATGAAAGGAAACCAAAAGTGAAGCCAGGAGCAGCAGGCAATGCAGTGAACCTGCAGAAGGATGTGTCACTTGCATCTGCCAATCCTAAAGCTCGAGGGCCTGTGACCCAGGCTCCAGGGCCGAGGGCTTCTGGGAACTGCAGCGGCAGGGGTCAGGGACCACCACCCAGACACTAGACACCTGGCTAATGATTAAATGTAATGTCTAAATCAGGGGTCACCAACATGGCGTCCCAGGATGGTGCACCAGGATGCCTCCAAGGACCACATGAGTCACCCGTGGACTTGTTTTAAAAAAAGCTCAACTCACCAGTGAGCAGCATCTAAAATTTCATTTTATCCTGTTACTGTTCTTCTTTAATCACACATGCATTTATATAGATTTGAAAATGACAATATCTAAAAAAAAGAATTTAAAACATGTTTATTATACATGAAGTTTAGATAAGTTTAGGTAACTGGTAGCCCTTCGTATGGCTCAGTACCCGTGAAGTAGCTCTCAGTTTCAAAAAGGTTGGTGACCTTATCACAGTAATCACAGTTTAAAACGGCATTAAATGTATTTCATTATGAATGTATTTGTGATGATTTATGGGATCATCGAAAAGTATGAGTTGTATGGGATCATTGAAATGAATCTGACAAAGAATTTGGCCAACTAGAGAAAATATATGCTACAATCACTTATAAAATGAAAACATATATATACTACAACATTTTCAATGAATTCCATTTATGTTTGTATCGCAAATAACTGCATACCCAATCTTTTCAATCACTCCTTCTCTCATGGCTTTTATAATAAATTAAATGATGGGCTTTTTTTGTCTGTGTTTGTTTTCACACTGTAGGGATCATACAAAGGTTTCATGTCTTATATTGATACTGTTACATACAAATTTGGCAAAGTTTTACACCAGATGCCCTTCCTGACGTAACCCTTCCCATTTATCCGGGCTTGGGACCAGCTCAAAGAAATACACTGGCTTGTGCATCCCAAGTGGCTGAGTTCAAGTGTTTAAAGGGTTTAATAATGAAAAGGGAAAAAAAAGGATTTGAATGTAGCAGGCTTGTGTTCTGCAGTTTCACTGCTTTCATAGAATTCAAACTGCCAACGTCTACCCATAAATCAATATGCAGACAAAAAACTGAAGATGGAGCTGCCAGGAAAGAGGAGAAGAGGAAGACCAAAGAGGAGGTTTATGGACGTGGTGAGAGAGGACATGCAGATGGTTGGTTTGAAGCAGGAAGATGCAGAGGACCAGAAGAAATGGAGACCGTTGATCCGCTGTGGCGACCCCTAAACGGGAGCAGCCGAAAGAAAAGAAGAAGAAGATTGAACCCTTTAAACAGTGAAGTATGTATGTTCAAGATACACCCCATAGGCAACTGAGCAACTGTTGATGGTGATCAGACAAGTAGAACTAGAAATATCTGATTCCGTCTCCCACCCACCACACCGCTTTAGCAATGCAATGCTATGGTGCATGTGTGGGTGTTCAACTGGTTGAGTTCCATTCCAGTTACAGTCATTGCAGCCACTCTGCACAAACAGGTGAGGTCTCTTTCTTTCTCTCATGGTGATACTAATTGCAATATACCTTTTCTGATATATTTGCAAATTTATTTTTCTAGCTTACTTTTAGCTCTACATATAGATCTTTAAATGGAAGTTGGTAGTAGACTTTCACTGGAATATTGGAAACAATTTTATAAAGAACGTCCTTCAGACTAACCACTTTTAGAAGAAAATTTTCTATATTAACCCCAAAGTTGCATTTTTTAAAGAAAGTAAAGAGCTTACGATTCAGAATTGTCATTGTTTAACATATTACCTTTTTAAGGGTGGATCCAATAAACTACTATAATTTCATAAGGTCTGTTTTATTAACCTTTTGATACTTAGTTCATAAAATGATTAACTCTTAGAAGACCCACAGTGCTTTGTCTATTATTCCATTAATGTTCTCTTTTAATAAATCTTTAAGACTTTGAGTTCAATGTTCAAAAGGATGCCTCATATATTTCATAGACACTATCTTGGTATTTTCTGATTCTGGTTCTGGCTTTACCACAGAATTAATATGATACATCTTTTTTTAGGACCTTCAAGATGTCGTTTTTCCATAAACTAATGAAAAAGTTTACTCATGATGATTCAAAAGCTGATTCGGTTAGTTCAAACTGATACCTTTTGATATTTTGTCATTTTAAAATCTTTTAATATCATAAGATATGTAGTAGTATTACAGATTGCGTGTCTTTAATTTGACCTCTTGGACAATTTCATATTTATGCATATTCAGGGTCATAATTTTTCCAAAGGAAGTGCCCAGCCTTACTTTGGTACCATCAAGCCTGATCCTAACTTCAACGCAAGCACAGATGCTGCAGCTTTACAGAAAGCTATTGAAGCCAAAGGTACAGAAGTGTCCATATTGGAAGTAGCAAAGTGTAAAGATTCTACTTTCCTTTTTTTAGCAATTAAGCTAATCACATCACAGTTTGAGAAATTAGCTATTTGTAGATACATTTTTTGAATATGCATTGTTTACCTTTGTGTGTACATCTTTGTGCAATTCATGATGTTCTGAAGGACAAAGGAGGAGAGATTGGTGTACCTAATAAATTAGCAGCTGTGTTTATATCAGCTTATGTACTTATGCTTACCTTGATCCAGATGTGGCATTTGTAGATGTATTTATTATTTTCAGGTGTGCAACACAGTGTCATCATAGAGATTCTTGCTAGAAGGACTAATGCACAGAGACAGGAGATCAAAACAGCTTATGAACAGACCATTGGAAGCGTAAGATCCACTGAGATCAATGCATCTAAAACATAATGATTGATTAATTTACGAATTTAGGAAGCAATCAAAGTGTTATAAGGTCATTCTTTCATTTTGCAAACATTGTTTCTTAGGACCTTGCAAAAACCTTGAAATCAGTTCTGAAGTCTAACTTTGAACACCTGGTCCTGGCCCTTCTGATGACGCCAACTCAATTTGATGCCCATGAGCTCAAGCATGCCATGAAGGTACCTTACACAACATTTATAGCATAGATCAGTTGGAAGTGCTTCAGTAACAAGCTTTCTGAATATGGTGTCTTCTGAAAAATGTAATGTTTCATTCTAAATCAGGGTTTGGGAACCAATGAAAAGGTCCTGTCTGAAATTCTTGGAACCAGATCAAATGAAGAGATAAGACTCATTAAAGCTGCCTACAAAGAAGGTAAGTGCCAAAGGCGTTAGTGTGCTAAAACCTTTTATTTATGTATCTGAGAATGTGCCAGTTTGAGAATTTGAAATCACAATTCAAAAGTGTGGAATCAATGTCATAAAAAATGACCCATGTAAATGTATAGTTTTAATTTGAATATATTTGAAGTGAAAGTGACAATTTGTCATTGTGAAACACAGCACAGCACTCAGTGAAACACAACCTCTGCTTTTCATCCATACACACGTGTGAAGCAGTGGTCAGCTCTTTAAAGCATTAGGGAGCAGTGATGGGGACGGTACCTTGCTCAAGGCCACTGCCCTTCTACAACTTAAAAAAAAAAACATAATTTGTAGGAACTTTCCATGACTTTGCAAAGATAATTTGTGGGAAGTGTTTAAAGTCATAATTTATTACATAATAATTGAGGAAGCTTCAAGAATAATGTAATAATAAATAAACATAGAGAATGAGATGTATCTGTAACATTGTGATCAAATCGCATTGCAGAAAACTAAAATAAATATTTGCAGTATATTAATCAGATATTAAAACCCACCCACTAGGGATGCACAAGCCAGTTTATTTCTTCGTGCCAATGGGGAGGATTATGACAAATCAATAACAAAAATTTTATTACCAAAATGTTTTTTTTTTTTTTTTGCAAAATCAATAACAAAACTGACTTCCATACTCCATACTGTATTAATCAATTTAATTAAACTTGAAATATTGAACACTTTCATACAATTTTAATAAACTTTTATGACTTATACCTATTCTGTTGTAGCATTGTCACGGGTGTGGTTTGTTTTGGGCACAGTAGAGGGCGCTCTGTTCTGACTGAGCACACCTGAGCTCATGAAGGCACAGGTGTGCTTCATTAGGGCTGCTATTTAAGCCCCAATGAGTCAGAACAGAGCGTGGCTCATTCCCTAGGCGAAGCCTACACTTAATGGTGGTTTTGATACTTTTGGTAACCTGGTTTAGCCTGCAGTTCCTAGTGTCTTGGTTTTGATTAGAACTGCAGTCCTTGGATCATGTTTTGGCGAATATGAATAATAAAACTATGTTCCTAACTCCTGGTTCTGCACTGACGTCCTTCCCGCACCCCACCACCGTTACAAGCATAAACTATAAATATAGATATTGTTCAGTAAAAGAACCTGTAATATAACTGTCTGTTTCAAAGTATTGAAGGCTAGAGTATATCTATATTTAGTAAAGCTAAATTGAAATTGTAAAATTAATTTGAATTTCACCATGTTGGATCACAGCTTATGGGAAAGAGCTGGAGCATGATATTAAACAGGACACAAGTGGACATTTCCAGGCTGCACTGCTTGCCCTATGCAAGGTACAAATATGCAAACAATCAGCTGAACAGTTAACAAACAAAGGCATCACTTAACTAAAATCAACCTTCCATAACTAACTTCTATTATTTTTAATCAGGCTACCAGAAGTGAGGATGCTAACATTGATGATGGTCTGGCAAAAAGTGATGCAAAGGTAAGAGTCTTTATCCAATATACAATGTATCACAGTAATAAACCGTTATTTTATAATGCAACATACAAATGCCTGACAAACTGTTCTTCTGCTAAATATGCTAAAAAGCAACTCTTTATTTATAGAGGAAACATAATAACTGCATTGTAAAAATGTAATTTTAGCAAAAAGCTAAAGTAGAGACCAAGGCAAAATTTGCCTGTGCAGCATGCAAGAATTACTCTGTGAAAGTTATGTAAAAGCAAGATAAGCAGAAAAAGTAGAGAGTGCAAAAAACGGACTCTTACTAAGTTAAATGTTACACTGCCTGTCCAAAAAAAAGTCACCACCTGGATTTAACAAAGCAAATAGCTAAACGCCTCCCATTGGATAATTACTGTATGGATGATTATGTTTCAGCAGGCAACAGGTTATTTAACCCTAACTGATGCAGTGAGTAGCTTCTCATTACTTAAACAACCATGTCAGAAAACACATCCTGTGGTCGTGTAAAAGATGTTAATCTGTTTCAGAAGGTCAAATTATTGGCATGCGTCAAGCGCAGTGGTTTGACTCTCCCATCATCTCTACAAGATCTTGTCAAAAAATGAATGCAAAACTGGAAGGAAATAAATGTTGAAACTATGCCACAGTGAATCCGTATAATAATTAAAGCTAACGGCGGTCCAATTAAATATTAGAGTGTGTGATTTTTTCTTTTTTTGTGGATGGGCAGTGTTTAATTTCAAAGCAATATATGTACATTTTATAATAATTTTTACATTGTTTTTTTTATTGAATTTTCAATAATTGGTCATTTTTAATATAATAATTACTCTACTCTAGTTTTTGGAAATTGCTTAAATTTAAAGTTTTACAATGCAAGTATGTTTTTCCTGATACTATTTTTGTGGTGTTTATATATTTTTGCTTGAGTCACTTAAGCTACAGAATGTTTACTTAGGAATGAGTTTAGGCCACACATATAAAAGATACTGATAGATTTATCATTTTAAGTATTGTTGCAACATGGATTGGTGTATCAGGCTCTGTTTGAAGCTGGGGAGAAAAAGATAGGAACAGTGTCTTCAGTCTTCATCGACATTCTGACATCCAGGAGTGAAGCGCAGCTGTGCAAAAGTAAGCGGATGTCAAAGAAAAAAAAAGTTTTTTTAAATAAGTGATTACAAAATCAAACCATATACATGTACCAACTTAACAACGGTATTCAGTTCAGTATTGTTATGAGTGATTTTTTCTAGGATCTTTCTTCCAAATATTAAATAGGATTGAATGAACAAATGACCATTTGTATGCCTTCAGTTTTTAAGCAGTATGACAAAATTGGCACACAAGGCTTTAACAGTGCAGTAGAACATGAACTACATGGAGATCTTGAAGATTGTCTCATGACTCTAGGTAAGTCTGCACATGTGTGTGTGACCACTCTTTCTAGTTCAGCATGTCTTTGCACAAATTTAAAGTATACATTAATTCCTCAAAATCTAGTGCAGTGGTTTGTTGTAATCACTACTTGGAATACTCAAACTAAGTCCATTCCAAGTGTCTAATTGATTGATTGTTTTTTACACAGTGAAGGCAGCTTGGAACAAGCCTGCATTCTTTGCTGAAAAGTTACATTTGGCTATGAAGGTAAAGTATAGGAGTCCAGTTTTCTCCACAAAGAATAAGCAAACTATTAATATACTCTATAACTATATATATATATATATATATATATATATATATATATATATATATATATATATATACACACACACTATATTGTAAGATGGGCTATAGAGTTGATCAGCCACAGCATGAAGTTATGGGAAAGAGTAGTGGAAGCTAGGTTAAGAAAAGAGGTGAGGATCAGTGAACTGCAGTATAGTTTTATGCTGAAAAAGAGCACTACAGATGCAATGTTTGCTCTGAGGGTGTTGATGGAGAAGTACAGCGAAAGTCAGAAGGAGTTATATTGTGCCTTTGTGGACTTGGAGAAAGCATATGACAGGGTGCCTAGAGAGGAGTTGTGGTTTTGTATGAGGAAGTCTGCTGTTACAGAGAAGTATGTGAGAGTAGTTCAGGATATGTAGGAGGGCAGTGTGACAGTGGTGAGATCTGCAGTGGGAGTGACAGATGCATTTAAGGTTGAAGTTGGATTATATCAAGCTGAGCCCATTCTTGTTTACAGTGGTAATGGACAGGTTGACGGATTATGTTAGACAGGAGTCTCTGTGGACGATGATGTTTGCTGATGATATTGTGATCTGTAGTGAGAGTAGGGAGCAGCTTGAAGAGAACCTGGAGAGATGGAGATCTGCTCTAGAGAGGAGAGGAATGAAAGTGAGTAGGTCAAGGCAGAATACATGAGTGTGAATGAAAGGGAGGAAAGTGGAGTGGTTAGGATGCAGGGAGTAGAGGTAACAAAGGTGGAGGAGTTTATTATTTATTATATTTAGGATCAACAGTTCAGAGTAACAGCGAGTGTGAAAGAGAGGTGAAGAAGAGAGTGCAGGCAGGTTGGAATGGGTGGAGAAGAGTGGCTGGAGTGATTTGTGACAGACGGGTACCAGCAAGAGTAAAAGGGAAGGTTTACAGAACAGTAGTGAGACCAGCTATGTTTTTTGGGTTGGAGATGGTGGCACTGACGACAAGACAGGAAGCAGAACTGGAGGTGTCAGAGTTGAAGAGCTGAGCTGAGATTTCCATTGGGTGTGACAAGGATGGACAGGATTAGAATTGAGTATATTAGAGGGACCACTCAGGTTAGACGTCTTGGAGACAAAGTTAGAGAAGCAAGGTTGCACTGGTTTGGACACATCCAGAGGAGAGAAGAGGATTATATGGGAAGGAGGATGATGAAGATAGAGCTGCCAGGAAAGAGGAGAAGAGGAAGACCAAAGAGGGGGTTTATGGACGTGGCTTGAAGCAGGAAGATACAGAGGACTGGAAGAAATGGAGACAGTTGATCCACTGTGGTGACCCCTAAATGGGAGCAGCCGAAAGAAAAAGAAGAAGAAGAAGATATTGTTAGATGGGCACTCGAGTCAAGCTGAAAAATGTAACAATTGCTTCATTTGTTGGAAAGATGCCTACTTCCTCCCAAATGTGTGCCATAATAGTTTCTAAACAAAATTTAGGATGGCCTAAAAACAGAACTAAAAGCTAAAATGCCCCTTTAAAGTCAGTAGGCCAGTTTGCAACAAACATCAATTAGTCAATAAACTGCACTGCTGAAATACGTGTCAAAGACTAAATAAAGAGTAAGGTAATGAAATTGGTGTGTTAGAGCAGTAGAATGTTAATTACCAGGGAGTCGTGCTGCAGCTGCAGCTGTGACTGCAGCTGGTCCAAGACAAATCTTTGAAACATGTACATGTGGCAATTCTTTAAACCTTCAAATATTTTGGATCACACTTGATATCTCATTGACATAAATGTTATTGGATTCAAACTTTATTCAGGAAGCCAAAACCTCTTGTTCTATTACCATTTCTTTTTACTTTTATTGTTAAATGTGTACAACTGCACTTTCAACATGTTCGACAGCTCTTGAAAAGTTATTTTATTTGAATGCATTGCACTCCCTCCTCAGGGCCTAGGGGCCAACTGCAAGTCCCTGACGAGAATCGTAGTGAGTCGCTCAGAGAAGGACCTGCTTAAAATTATGCAGGAGTACAAAAGAATGTATGGTAAAACCCTTCAGGAGCATATTCTTGTGAGTCAAACATGAAAATACTCCACTCCCGTCCACTCCACTCTTTTGTTTGTATTTGTTTAATAGTAATTTATTGTTACATCTAATATTGGAAAGTATATTGGAAGTAAACATACTAACATACTGAATTCCTTTTACACATTTATCTGAAAACAATTTGGATTAATATTATTAGAAATATTCATTTCCATTTCAAACATTTGTCATTTAACATTTGTCTTCAAATGTTGTTTACCTAATGCTCATGACCAAAGCGCATTTACAGAGCAAAATCTAGCAATTTTAGCCTACAGTAAATTTTCATGTGGATTTATTTCATACAGGCCGAAACTAAGGGAGATTATGAGAAGAGTCTGCTGCTGCTCTGTGGAGATCACTAGACTAATCTACCTGTTCACACACACAAACAGGAAATCATGTGGCATCTTTCCACATAACACACTGCATTATGTTTCTCTAATTATAATTTATTGCATGTAAAAATGTAAGGATTCTGATACAGCATTAAAAAAATCTATGCGCTACAGCAGCTGAAATATAATAAGCTGCTCAGTAATCAAAACTATAAACCTTCTATCCTTTATTGTTTATTGGGCAGTTGCACTAGTTAAAAAACCCATTTCTAAATCTTTGTTTATTAACCAAAAATTTGTTAATTTTAAACAGGGAGTCAAGCCACCCTGTTTAGCATATAATGAAGGCATCTTTAACACATGAAATTGTCAAGAATTGAGTTGTGACATCAGAATAAATAATTCTATTGAACCTGATCTCGTGTATCATTTTACGTGTAAAATAAAAGTGCCACTGTAATTGATTCATTTGTGCCAAGCACATGTTAATTTGCATTCTTTTCCCATTTTTAAGTTTCTTCAAAATGTAGTCCTTACAAATGTTTTTTGTTGTTAGTTGTTGGTTTATGCTCTATTTTGAATGGCCTGTTCAGCTCTTCCCACAAATGGGTAATCTGAGACTGGCTGCAATCAACAGATGCATTGGAGTCAACACGGAGAAGAACTCCACGTTCAGCACCCTCAAACCAGGTCCTCAGGGAAATATCTTGTTGAAAATCTGTCTTTGTCTACAGTGTTGTCAACGACCGCTTTCTTCAACATGTGTTGTCATCTATGAGAGCAGTGAATTTAAAAAGGAAGAGAGTCTCAGAAGAGCATACCATTCAGCAAAAATGATTACAGAAACAAGCTCAGCTGGAGCGTTTTTCCTTTATTTTTGTCTTGGATTTATATTTCCATTTTGCTACATGCACCAGTATACCAATCGTTGGGCAGTCAAAATAACCGGCGGTGATGAAAATGCTGATTTAATTGCTGACAAATATGGATTTTTAAATATGGGAAAGGTATGTATATGGGTTGCATGCGTTTATCCACAATTTACCTCACTTACTATGGTTTTCAGAGTTTTATTCATCATTAATATTGCACTTTATTCCAAGGCTAATTTTAATCCATAGGAAAAACTGGTTGTTACTACTAGAGTTACATGATATAAAAATAAAAAAAACATATATATATATATATATATATATATATATATATATATATATATATATATATATATATATATATATATATATATATGGCTATGATCTATTAATAGTTTACCTGTGTAATCTTCAGTTTCTCCAAAACACATCTAACATTTAAATAAGATTACATGACCTGCCGTTTTGGACGTTTAAGCAACAAGTCATTTCAGCACTGTAATTAACATAGTAAAGAATATGTACTTTGCTTTCATTCTTGTAGTTTTTCAACAAATTAACATTTACTTAATTTATAGTTAATGATATGAGACAATTCTTTCTCCTTAGGTCATCTCTTTTATAATGCATGTAACCGTGCATTATGCATTTTAACCCACAAAACCCTCCGGAATCAGCACAGTTGTTCCTATTTGAGTTCAAATTAACATAGAAAACAAAATGTATGATTTTAATGTAACAGTGAGTGGCTTTGAAGCGAACAATGTAGCTTTGGATTAATATTAATATTCTAGTGTTTGCTTAGCTTACAGCTTGTACCAGTTGGTTTTTAATGTTTCATATGTATTCTAGCTGTTGATACCTGCCCATCCAAAGTCAACTTTAAATCAAGATGTCTTTATAGACAGGTTGTCCTCTCTTCCTCTCTTTGATGCAGTAACTGTGAATACTCTTCTGGCACAGCTTAATTGGACATCAGAATATTGGGCATTAGTGTGAGGACTGCTTTCAGTCATTAGTGAATTCAGGTACTGATGATAGTACTGGATCACAAATTTCATTCCTCTTCAGTGCCTAAGTACTTGATAGAACTTCAAACACAGTTCCTCTGCTCTACACTGTACAAAAAAGGTGCTGCATCAAACCTTTTAAATAAACAACAACAACTGATGACAGGGAAATTTACAGAGTAATACATCCAAGCCTATCACAAAGAACATCATCAGGCAGAAAAACAATGATTCAAAACACCCTACCAAGTTAACAAAAGAATTCATTCAGGGGAAAAAATTGGAAAGTTGTGGAATAGACAAGTCAATCCAAAGATCATAATGTAAGCAAACATGCATTTGATCTCTTTTAGTGAAAACACCCCCAAAAAGATAGCAACAATGCTGTGGAAAAATGCTGTAGCAAAGGCCTGGAAAACCAAGAAGGAACCAACCTTTCATGAAGTCATTGAGTAACAGGCTTGATGCAGTTGCAATTGCAGTCTACTACAACTAAATATTACCTGTCATTTACTTTCATTTACTTTGAAAGTTTCTGTTCTGATACATTTGCTCGCATGAAAAACCTGAATACAAAAAATGCTGAATACAAAATTATGTCCTAGGTAAATTAGCATATCCAGAAATAAAACAGGAAATAAAAATTTTATCATCTATAATGTTTTGATCTGAAAGCCAAATGTCTTCAGTGCAAAAATTAAACCGGGCTTGCTGTTCCAATGCTTTTGCAGGGGACTGTATGTTGTGTGAAAGCATAGTGTAATAATAATAATAATAATAATAATGTAATTAGAAATGTAACTTCCTTAAACCCAGGGTAACTTTAAAAAGCTATAATGACATCCTAGATTATGACGTCATAGCACCAGAGTATAACAGAGTTTAGCCAATGACTTAAGATGCCTCCAACCATCTTCCTCTAGCTCAAGTTGCACCCTGCAGGTAAGTTTATCATCAATGTAAGATGATTCTGTCTTCGGACTGAATGGCATACTTCAAGGATTGGGTGAATAATTAATACTTTTGTCTGTCATGGTGCAACTGTGAGTATACAGGAAATGCAATGGGTGCAAAAGCCGATTCTCTTTCCAATATGCTTGTGCAGATTGGAGGACTGATGGGCCACTACCACTTCCTGCACCGGGACACCATCAAACGTTCCACCATAGCAAGCCGAAGAACCCACGGTCTGATAGCCTGGGAGAGCAAGGTGTGCATATTATGTGTCTACTGTTATGGAGAAGCCACTGAATAGTTTATGTGTTAGAATACACCTCCAAATGCACACACTAGCAAGCATGGATACACGTGAATACATACACACACACACACACACACACACATACACACACACTCACAGTTACATCAGTGCACTGAACCATACTAATGCAGCTTTAAAAGTGCTAAGAAGCTAATTGATTCAACCTTAACTAATGTTCTTTAATTATTCATGAACATTCCTTTTTTTAATTGATGTTTGCAGATCGTAGGATGTAATAGTGTGCCCCCGATGTAACTCCCCTTTCTTTCTGGCATTAAAGGTAGAGTGGATCCAGCAGCAGATGGTCCACAGGAGGGTGAAACGGACAGACAGAGCCAGCCAAAGCCATTCCCTCCGCTTTAATGATCCGAAGTGGGACAGCATGTGGTACATTGTTAGTGTCCTACACACCCCAGCAGTTTTAAAGGGAGTCCTATTCATGTCTATAATGTATAGTACACTGATTTTAAATCGATGATAAATATAAATGGCATGTCACTAAGAAGTCTCTTAGACACATATTTCAGTGTAAGGAAGATTGTGTATAACAATTTACAATATATTCAACAATGTTTTACCCTTTTGAAATTACAGTTAAACTTGAATTCTCAGAAAAGTCAGAAATATGTTCGTAAAGAACAAAATAAGCTTACATTTTTCACTAGTAAGTATACTGGTATAGGCCTTGCAATATAGTTAAGTACAGTCCAAGCTCAAGAACATTCTGTCTATAATAATTTAATGCAAACATTTTCATCTTAGCAAGCAAACCGCATGACAAACTCATCCAAATCCAGCACTTTTGTACATTACTGAATACTGAGTTTAAACAGATTAGATAATTTGTCCTAAAACATGTTTATCACAATTTGTTTAAGTATTCTTAGAGCAGGAGTATACTTTCAGGAGATGTACCAGAACTATTCAAAACCAGAAAAACATGTTAATATATATTATTTGTCTCAAAGAAACCCACAAATTGTAGGAGAGTGTTAGGAACTTTTCCATCTCATTTTACAAATCCATCAAAAGTGTATTTAATCATGTAGTCGACACTGTGGACATCAGTGGCAGGAAAGCAACCCCGAAGGCAGGAAGCGAGAAGAAAGTGGAAGAGAGTGGAAGTGAGGGTAGGAACTTTTAATGTTGGCAGCATGACTGGTAAAGGGAGAGAAGAAAGGTTGATATTTTCTATGTGCATGCAACTAGATGTAAGGATAATAAGGCCAGGTGTATTGGAGGAGGGTTTAAACTGTTTTACCTTTGTGTGGATGGAAGGAGAAATGGTGTAGGTGTCATTCTGAAATGGTGACATACAAGAGTGGAGGAAGATGCACACAGGTGGATTACATCCTGACCAGAAGGTCATGGGTTCGAAGCTGGGAGACAGAGCTAGGAAAACATGTTAAAATAGGTCAGGGTGACAGAAAGGATAGAAATGGAAACATACTGACAAATAAGCAGAGCTTGTTGAGCAGATGGAAAAGTACTATGATGGGTTGATTTAGAAGAGAAGAAGAGAGAGAGAAAATTGAATGATGTGAGGATAGTGAACCAGAATGTGCAGCAAATAAGCACAATGTAAGGGCAGCAATGAAGAGGATGAAGAATGGAATAGCTGTTGCATGTGATCCAGCATGTGGACCAACTGTGGAAGCATGGAGAGATGGCAATTGAGCCGCTAGCCACAATCTAGTGAGAAGATGCTTGAGGAGAGGAGAAGAAATGTACTGGTACCAAGATTAATGGCAGGAGTGATCTGTGACACAAGCAAGAGTGAAAGGAAAGGTTTACATTTACATTTGTGGCATTTAGCAGATGCTCTTATCCAGGGCAACTTCCATGTCCTAATTGCAGGGACAGTCCCCCTGGAGCAACTCTGGGTTAAGAGTCTTGCTCAGGGACCCAGTGGTGGTAGTGCTAGAGGTGGGATTCGAACCTGGGACCTCTTGACCCATAGGTCCAGAGGCAAGCACCCTACCACTAGACCACCGCCACCCGAAGACCACTGCCACCCAAAGGTTAACAGGTCAATAGTGAGACAGCTATGATATACGGGTTTGAGGTGCAGCTGAAGAAAGACAGGCAGCAGAGCCGGATATGGCAGATTTGAATATGCTAATATTTTCATTGGGTTTGACGAGGATGGACAGGATTAGAAATGAGTATATTAAAGGGACAGCTCAGGTTAGACGATTTGAAGATAAAGATCAGAGGCAAGGTTGCGTTGGTTTGGACATGTCCAGAGGAGAGACAAGGATTATTTCAGGAGAAGGGTGCTGAGGATGGAGCTGCCAAAAAGGAATGTCCAAGAGGAGGTTTATGGATGTGGTGAGAGAAGACGTGCAGACAGTTTGTCTGATGAAAGGAAGCTGCAGAGGACAGGAAGAAATGGAGACAATTGATCTGCTGTGGCGAACCCAAACGGGAGCAGCCGAAAGAAAAAGACCCAGAGAAATGTATTTAATTTAAACACTTATTTTGATTTAAACAGCTTCTTTTATCTAGGTCCATAGATAATCATTTAAACATCATGAAACCAACACACTATACAATTGTGACACACTTGTGACACAAGATACCACAAGATTTCTACCACTCTATGAAAAACACATTTTATTAAAAACATTTAAGTAATATTTCTAAAAGGGACAACCATGAACATAAGAAAACTTGTGTATATTTACACTTACAATTTTTTTTGTTGACATTTTATTGTTGACATTTGTCTAATGAGTTCCATGCCATATTATTCTTCAGCACTGTGATCACAACTGTCTGACTGACATGAACATTAAAGCAGCTTGGAAAAGAGGTTACACTGGGAAAGGAGTTGTGGTCTCCATTTTGGATGATGGTGTGGAGAAACACCACCCTGACCTGAAACGGAACTATGTAAGTACTGCGAATAACTCCAATTTTTGGTTTTTTTTTCACCACATTTTGTTTATGGGTATTTAACCATTTACATATGATTATATCTAAGTAAAATGATCTAGAAATACACTCAATTGAATTCTTAAAACCATTTCAATATTCTCTGAAAATTGCATAATCAGCAATGTTGATTTATGATTTTTGATTATATGATTTTTGAAATGTTCTTTAGTTAATAGTTAATGAAATGAATGAAAAAAAGGTTTTAAAAGTTTTATTATTTCTTACTAAATTCTAATCAAAATGATTGATATTATAACTAAATGTAAATGTAAACTGCTGACTTTTCTTTTTCTGGTGTCTTTGTAAGGATCCTCGAGCCAGCTATGATGTAAATGGAAATGATCCTGACCCCACACCACGATATGATGCTACTAATGAAAACAGGTATGTCCCTCTGTGAAAGTGAAAATTTGTCATTGTGAACCACAATGAAATGCATCCTGCATTTAACCCATACACAAATGTACATCAGATGCAGCTATATCCAGCGCCCAGGGAGCAGTGGTGGGGAGTGGAGCAACAGTTAACCTGCTCAAGTGTACCTCAGGGTAGCCAACTGGTCTGGGATTTGAACCACCCAATCCTAGGGCCTACTCCCTAAACACTAGGCCATTGCTGCCCCAAATTATTCTTATCTATGGATCTTTGTATATATTGTATATTGTGTATGTAATATTTCACGAACCATGTTTCTTTTATTTGTTTAGACATGGAACAAGGTGTGCTGGAGTGGTGGCTGCAGCAGCTAACAATTTATTGTGCATGGTTGGAATTGCCTTCAATGCCAGGATTGGTGGTATGTGTTCATACAGTGCCTCATTATCATGTTGCTGATGTTAATGTATTCTGTCACTAAGTGCATCCCCACAAATTCGTAGGTGTTCGCATGCTTGATGGTGATATGACAGACATGGTGGAGGCCCATTCACTGAGCCTGAAGCAACTGTACATAGACATCTACAGCTCTAGCTGGGGGCCAGATGATGATGGCAGAACAGTGGATGGTCCTGGACCTCTTGCTCGCCTTGCTTTAGAGAACGGAATACGCAAAGTGAGGTTGTGTTTGTGCATAAGAGAGAGTTAGATAAAGTGTTCAGTTATATATACAGTACTGTGCAAAAGTTTTAGGCAGGTGTGAAAAAATGCTGTAAACAAAGAATGCTTTAAAAAATATAAATAATGATTGTTTATTTTTGATCAATTTACAAAATGCAAAGTGAGCGAACAAAAGAAAAATCTCAATCAAATCAATATTTGGTGTTACTATTACTTCAAACCAGCATCAGTTCTTCTAGGTACACTTGCACAAAGTCAGGGATTCGGTAGGATTATAGTCGGTGTATGATCAACCAATTTTACCAAACAGGTGCTGATGATCATCAGTGTCACACGGAGGTTGAAACACAGTCATGTTTGGAACAACCTACCAGCCGAGTTCCTTTAAAAACTGTGTGAAAGTGTACCTAGAAGAATTGATGCTGTTTTGAAGGCAAAGGGTGCTCACACCAAATATTGATTTGCATTAGATTTCTCTTTTGTTCATTCACTGCATTTTGTTGATTGATGAAAATAATGTGTATATATGTATGTAATGTGTAACTTTTTTTTTTTTTGTTAAATTGTGCCTTTTCTGAAACTTTTATTTGCCATGCCTCAGCTCACACTCATAAATTGATGATTATGCAGCTGAACATGTTTCATCCACATCTTTTGGGCTAGACTGGGTTTATGCACCTTGTACATTAGTACAAAAACAGATCAGAACAAAAACAGAACTGCTTTCTTTGCAGGGTAGGAAAGGGCGTGGCTCAATCTTTGTGTGGGCATCAGGAAATGGGGGGCACCGGCAGGACCACTGCTCATGTGATGGCTACACCAACAGCATCTACACTATCTCTCTGAGCAGCACCACCCAAAGTGGCCACAAACCCTGGTACCTTGAGGAGTGCTCCTCCACTCTTGCTACCACCTACAGCAGTGGTGAAAGCCAAGGCCTTGGCATTGTGAGTCATTTGAGCTGTTATGATGCTTTATATGTATTATTTATTCAAATATTTTGTCATGCAGTTTCAGTAATTTGTGGGTAGGTAATTGGATAATTGCCACACTTGACAAAGAAGGCATATCACATGCTCCATTGTTTTTTTGTTCCTGGTAAACGTTCCATATACGTTGCATATACTTTGTGTTTTAGTAAAATTGGGGCTAAGTTTAGTTGTTTACTTTTTAAATTTGAAAAAAATGAGCCACCTTATCATTGCCATAAAAACAAACTGCAAATAACACCTTGCAATAAATCCCCTATTCCTGTAAAATGTAACCAGGGTACAAAAAGATGCAGTGGGAACATAACTATCCATCCATCCAACCAACCAACATGTACTGTATGACCTGTTATGCAGAAAGTAAGTTAGTAATTCAAACACAAGCCACACTGAAACACCAAGTGCAATGGCCTCTAATTAGTCTGTAAATAGAGGTAAGATGCTTATATGTCTCCTATAAAGCTTTCATCAAATAACTAAATAATCAAGTGATGTGTCAGTCTCAAGCCAAGGGAGGTGTTTTGCTCCAATGGATCATTTGCTTTAACATGATTTATGAAAGATTGGGTTCATGAAAACCAGCCAGTAAGTTAGTTGATGAAATCAAACATGGATAACAAACCAAACAGCTCCTCCCTTTCTCCAGGCCTCACTATTCTGGAACTGAGATAGCATGGTCAATCTGGCTTTTCTCTGCATGCTGGGACTAGATGTGAACTTATTCCTAAACCTCCTACTGGTCTTCAAGCAAGAGATTTTTCACCTAACAAACTTGACAAATAAAAACATTTTAAAAAGAGAAGATGCAAAAGAGTGCATTCAGACAACTTTGATAGAGCAGGCTAATGTTGATTGTTCCATCTGCTCCAGGTGGCCATCTGTCTCAGAACATTTTCTCAAGCAAAAAAATGACTTTCAGGAGAGATTATTTCAATATGTTCAGAAGATGTTTTCTCCCCTAATTATGAAGATAAATTGGAGAACCCCTGTGTTGTGAAACCAATGCCCTGACTTTGCTAAATATTAACAAATTAAGCTAACTTTGGGTTTCCAGTGTTTACTACGCAATTTTGTGTTTTTCTTCTGTACCTAATAAACACAGTACTGTGCAATATCTTGGTGTCCACAAACGCACAATGCAACTTCTGACCTTCTCTGTACTTCTGCATCAACACCCTCAGAGTAAACATTGCATCTCTGGTGCTCTTTCTCTTTACCTTTCCTGACATAACCCTCCCCATTTATCCGGGCTAGTGACCGGCACAAAGAAATACACTGGCTTGTGCATCCCTAGTGGCTGGGTTGAAGACACAAGTGCAGATGATTCCAGATTATCAGGCTGATAATCATCTGATTATTTTTCTGCCTGTCACAGTAAAACATTTGTTCCCATTTTTTAAATTTAATCTGATAGTTAAAGTGATTATATGTCTTTGTTTGCTCACAGCATTGCTCTTAGTGAACCTCAATGAAATGTATTCTTTGCATTTAACCCATACACACACCATGCAATGTACATACTCCACTCAGTATGCCTAAATCAAGACATTCTGGCCTGCATGAAATGATATTTTCTATACATAATCTGCAACACTTTATTTCAGAGTAGTATATACTAAAGTATTTTGTATTATCTTTTAATGAATAATTATTAAAATAAAGATTCTCTAAAAATACTTTTCTTCATAGATTGTGATTCCAGTAGTTCACTGAATCATAGGTTCCAGTTGTTATCCAGTTGTTATTTTTTGTCTGCAGGTGACAACAGATTTAAGGCAGCGTTGCACTGAAGAGCACTCTGGCACTTCAGCATCAGCCCCCATAGCTGCTGGAATCATTGCCCTCTCTTTGGAGGCAAAGTAAATCTCAGGTTTTTCAGCTCCTGCTACACAAAGGCATATATAGTGGTACCTTGACTTACGAGTAACGATTAATGGCACATTAATGGCACTTCAATTCATTTCAATGGGGAAAATTGATTTGACATATGAGTAATTTGAGTTACGAGCCGTAAAGGAATGAATTAAACTCATAAATCAAGGTAACAACTGTGTGTGTATATATATATATATATATATATATATATATATATATATATATATATATATATATATATATATATGTGTGTGTGTGTGTGTGTGTGTGTGTATATACATGCAGCTCTGACAATAGCTTGTCCTAAATATATTAAATATAACCTATCATGACAGCTCAGAACAGCATATGACATCATATCTTCTATGATAAATTTATGCTATGTTATGTAGCAAGGTCCAAGCTAAGTTTTAATGTGCAATCATGTGAAAATATTAGGACACCCTATGAAAGCCTGTGATTTTTTTGTAACATTCTTAGGCATATTGATATTTAATCTCAATTTTAACAATACTGGGAGATGTAAGTAATATAACTAAACAATTAAAACTGAAGAAAAGACTTTTCAAAATCTTCTTTAAAATGTAAATCTACAAAAATGTGATTTTTGGTGAGGAATAAATTAGGACATCCCCACCTTTATTCCTAATTAAAAAGGCTCAAATCACACACAGGTGTAGCACATCAGGTGCACAAGATTAGAACATTGTTACTCAGCATTTTGAAGGATGATTGGTTTAGTGTGCTTCTGACTGTTGAGGTGAGAGTGAACAACATGGTGAGATTAAAAGAGCTGTCTGAGGCCTTCAGAAAGAAGTGTGTAGCAGCTTATGAGTCTGGTAAGGGATTTTAAAAGATCTCAAAAGAATTAGCAGTCAGCCATTCCACTGTCCAGAAAAGTGGAGAACTTCCAAAACAACTGCCAACATGCCCAGGTCTGGCCATCCAAGAACTCTCCAAAAACCCTCAAATATCATCACAGGACCTGCAGCAGATGCTTGCTAGTGTTGATGTGAAAGTGCCTCTACAATCAGAAAGAGACTGCAGAACATTAACTTGCATTGGAGGTGTGCAAGGAGGAAACCTTTGCTCTCTAAGATTAACATCAAGGCCAGACTGAAGTTTGCCAGAGAGAATGTAGACAAAGACCAGGACTTCTGGAATAATGTTCTTTGGACAGATGAGTCTAAAATTTAACTATTTGGATACCAGAACAGAGGACATGAATGGCATATACCAAATACAGCATTCCAGGAAAATAACCTCATACCTGCTATGAAGCATGGAGGTGGAAGTGTTATGCTTTGCTGCAGCAGGACCTGGCCAGCTCACCATCATAGAATCCACCATGAATTCTACCATCTATCAGAGAGTGCTTGAGGAACATGTGAGACTATCTGTAAGAACTTTAAAGCTGAAGCGGAACTGGACCCTGCAGCACGACAATGACCAAAAATATACCAGTAAATCCACCAAGGACTGGCTGAAAACTAAGAAATGGAGAGTCCTGGATTGGCCAAGTCAAAGCCCAGATCTTTATCCCATCGAAATGCTGTGGGGTGACTTGAAATGGGCTGTACATGCAAGAGACCCCTCAAACATCTCAGCTTAAAGAATTCTGCTTTGAGGAGTAGGGCAACTTTCCTCAGACCGATATCAGAGACTGGTAAATGCTACAAGAATTGTCTCACTGCAGTTGTTTCAGCCAACAGGGGGAACAGTAGCACTATTAGGGAGTAGGGTGTCCTAACCTTTTCCTCAGTTAGAATACACATTTTTGTTGATATCTTTTGTTCAATGAATAAATCAAGGTTCATTTTTTGTTGTTTACCAGCAATTAAATCATTTTCTTTTCCAGAGATAAATGAAAGACAAGACTAGAGATTGATATGTAAACCTTTGGTTTTAAAGAACTGAATATTCAATGGGGTGTCCTAAATTTTGTCTAATGTCCTAATTAACTGTATGTGCTTTTTAAACATATTGATTTAGGAAGAAACTGAATGTATTAAGTACATTATAAAAAGAGGTTTTAACATATGTCTTATAGCCCAATGCTGACCTGGAGGGATGTGCAACATATCATTGTAAAAACATCACAAAGGGGTCATCTCAGTGCGCCAGACTGGCAGAGCAATGGTGCAGGATATGATGGTAGCAGTTAAAATGTTTTTGGTTTCTTATTTTTTTTGACCATTTTACTGTTTAAGGTTTTTTTTTTTATATTAAGTGAATTCTCTTGGACTTCCTGCAGTTAGCCACTTGTATGGGTTTGGATTGATGGATGCTGAAGCAATGGGGAAAGAGGCAGAGTCTTGGCAGCAGGTTCCTACTCAGCATGTATGTGAGGAAAACATAGTTCAGAATGCAAGGTAATATTGCAGTTTATTAATTTAGTTTTAAAATACCAGTTGTTATTCACAAGCTATAATAATTGATTTTCTTACGCTAGCATTGGCACTAACGTCATTCTTTTTTTTCTGCCAGAGTTATTAGTCCTGAGAGAGTATTGAGGTCAGTATATAAATCCTTAGGTTGTTCTGACAAGCCTGGTTCATCTCATGTGTCATTTCTGGAGCATGTTATCCTACGTGTCACCATCACACACCCACGCCGTGGAGACCTGTCCATAACCCTTACATCACCCTCTGGGACTAAATCTCAGATCCTTTCTGTCCGGTAAGAATACACTTCAGAAAATACTTGGGCTGGACTCATTCAACACTAGTTCTGTGAAAGATAATGCATGTTTTATAACTTCCACCTACAAAGGCTGAGTTGAGGTTATTAGTTTATTACTTAATGAAACAAAGGTGGGGCAGTGGTGGCCCTTACCGGTGGGTTGCCCTGAGGTACCCCGTCAGCTTGCTCCTCCCTGCGATAGGCTGGTGACCTGTCCAGGGTGTGTCCCCGTCCTTTGCCCAGTGTGAGCTGGGATGGACCCCAGCACCCCCCCCCCCCCCTTTATTACATGCCAATACTTTTACCATATGTAAAAAAGTTTTTTATGATACAAATTGGCACCTTTGTAGAAATGGTATCATTCTCACATAAAGGACTTTTTAAGGCATGTCTTGAATTTTATTGGTTTTCTGACTCAGGCCCAATGACCACTCCACTGAAGGTTTTGTAAAGTGGGAGTTCATGACCACACACTGCTGGGGCGAGGGAGCAGCTGGAGACTGGATCCTTGAAATTAGAGACACCCCATCCTCAAGGAGGAACACCCAAATAAAAGGTGACCAGTGCTTTTCATAATTATGGAAAAAAAAATACTGGAAATACATCAGCAGCTACAGTTGAGCCAACAACAGTTATTTGTAGTAAATGGTCAAATTCCTCGCTTATTTTTTATCCCTCCCCAATGGCTATATGTAGGTAAACTTTTACGGTGGACTCTGCTGCTTTATGGCACCTCCAAACACCCATATAAACGACATGCACAGCCTCGCTCAGCTGAGACATCCACCAGTGATGACAACATTGAAGAATATGATAGTGAGTTTTCTTTCCTTCATTCAGTTACATGAAATAAATCTAAAGGTACTGAAAAATATATTTCAGCTAAATACAGTATACTTGCCAAATACAGAACAATTTCACCATCTATTATCAGCATCTGCTGATGTCTTCTTTTCTACCTGTAAAAGGTTCTTGTGATCCAGAATGCAGTGAAGATGGTTGTGAGGGGCCAGGTCCACATCAGTGTTTTTCCTGCTTGCACTATTTCTTAAAATTCAAGAGTGGCACCAGGTTCGACTCTAATGTCATATGTCATACATTAACTGGATCGAAACATTTTTTAGTGTACGGTTGGTCATGGTGAGTCACATACACCAAAACTGATGGTAAACCATCCCACTCCTCTTTGGGTGGGTAGGACTTGTGTGTCTGTGTGCCCACAGGGCTTTTGGGGTGACAGAAAGCGCTGCAAGAAGTGTTACTCGACCTGTGCAATGTGCACAGGCAGCCGTAATGACCAGTGCTCCTCCTGCAAGCCTGGGTACCACCTGGACGAGGAGACCAGCAGCTGTGTGACCAGCTGTGGAGATGGATACTACCTTGATCATGGCAAGTAGGCTTTGTAAAAACACATGGACAGAAAGAAAACTGCATTTAGCGGTAAAACTGATTGTTATGTGATACCTTTACTTGGACAGTGAAGTCAAATATTATATTATTGTCTTACTGCAGAGAAAAACATGTGTAGGAAATGCATTGAGAGCTGTTTGAAATGTGCATCATCTAGTATCTGCACTGAATGCCCAGAAGGAACAAGGTAATGGAGGTCATTTTATAACTATAGAAAAAATTTTCCTGAATATAAGGTGCAACCACTTATATCAACTTTTATATATTTCATTCACAATGACATCCTCTTTCTCTGTTAGTCTAACTGGAAATAATTGCCAGAAAAGCTGCGAGCCTGGTACATTCTACAGCAAGCAGAGTGGTGCCTGTGAGCCATGTCATACAGCCTGTGCCACCTGTGCAGGTATTGACCACTTTATCTTATACCACTGGTCTGACTGGTTTAAAACATGCATGGTCTGTGTATATTTAATCAGATGGTTTCTGTTATGCATGATCCATGCCAGGACTGCTTGAATGTAGGTATGAAATTCTAAAGGGGGCTGGGGTGTTTCATCAAAATAATTTGAGTGAAACATTTTGGACCTAACCAGATGACCTGAGTGAACTCACCCAATATATAGGGTGCCATACCATTATCACATGGGCATATATCAAAAGCATTCAACAACAAAACACTCTAACCCAATCACCTTTGCAACATTGATCTGTCTGACAAGTTTCATTGTGCCTTTGTGGACTTGGAGAAAGCATATGACAGGGTGCCTAGAGAGGAGTTGTGGTTTTGTATGAGGAAGTCTGGTGTTACAGAGAAGTGTGTGAGAGTAGTTTAGGATATGTATGATGGCAGTGTAACAGTGGTGAGATCTGCAGTGGGAGTGACGGCAGAATTTAAGGTTGGATTACATCAAGGATCAGCACTGAGCTTGTTCTTGTTTGCAATAGTAATGAACAGGCTGACGGACGAGGTTAGACAGGAGTCTCTGTGGACGATGATGTTTGCTGACAATATTGTGATCTGCAGTGAGAGTAGGGAGCAGCTTGAGGAGAACCTGGAGAGATGGAGATATGCTCTAGAGAGGAGAGGAATGAAAGTGAGTAGGTCAAAGACAGAATATATGAGTGTGAATGAAAGGAAGGAAAGTGGAGTGGTTAGGATGCAGGAAGTAGAGGTGACAAAGGTGGAGAAGTTTAAATACTTGTAATCAACAGTTCAGAGTAACAGCGAGTGTGGAAGAGAGGTGAAGCAGAGAGTGCAGGCAGGTTGGAATGGGTGAAGAAGAGTGACTGGAGTGATTTGTGACAGATGGGTACCAGCAAGAGTAAAAGGGAAGGTTTACAGGACAGTAGTGAGACCAGGAGGCGGCGGTGTCAGAGTTAAAGATGATGAGATTTTCATTGGATGTGACGAGGTTGAACAGGATTAGAAATGAGTATATTAGAGAGACAGCTCAGGTTAGACATCTTGGAGACAAAGTTAGAGAAGCAAGGTTGCATTGGTTTGGACATGTGCAGAGGAGAGACGAGGATTATATTGGAAGGAGGATATGGAAGATGGAGCTGCCAGAGAAGAGGAAGACCAAAGAGGTCTATGGATGTGGTGAGAGAGGACATGCAGGTGGTTGGTTTGAAGCAGGAAGATGCAGAGGACTGGAAGAAATGGAGACAGTTGATCCGCTGTGGCGACCCCTAAACGGGAGCAGCCGAAAGAAAGAGAAGAAGATCTGTCTGGCAAGTTTCAGAGGCCAGAATGTCAGGTGTTTTAAATGGCAGGTGAGATCAATTACACTAAATTTAGTGAGCTAATGAGAGATACTAAATCAATGCCGAAAAAGACAACTTATCCCCATGCTTTCAATTGTTTGTTTAATAGGCAATGTGGTCTGCCACAGCAATTTAACCAGATTCAACATATTACTTGTTATTTAAGGAATTGGTTAAAAAGACAGCACATCATGTGTATGGTCAAACCAAGACCACCCAAATATTTAATTCATTTTATTCAGCCAAGTATAAGGGTATGATTGCGGACCACTGGAAGAAAAAAAAAATCTAGTTATTTATACTGCTGCAAGGAACATAAAAAAGATCATATGGCAATATCCTATTGAGGTGTTAATGGCTCGTTCTGCCCTCCTGTTATGCTGGACCTGTATGTTTGTAAATATGCATATGTGTGTATGTGTGTGTATATGCACAGCTGCAGGTTTAGAGTCATGCAATAGCTGTGCTGATGGGTACCTGATGGAAGGATGGAGGTGTGTGTCTTCCTGCAGCCAAGGCTTCTACCCCACACAAGCCCGTTTAGATTACACAGGACAGACGCAAAGCTTTTGCTGGAGGTATGAGTGTAGAGGTGGCACTTAAAGATGTAGGGGTGGTGGTCTAGTGGTAGGGTACTTGCCTATGAACCAATGGCTCAAGAATCCCACCTCAAGCACTACCACCACTGGGTCCCTGAGCAAGACCCTTAACTGTGAGTTGCTCCAGGGGACTGTCCCTGTAATTAGGACGTGGAAGTCACTCTGGATAAGAGCATCTGCTAAATGTAGAGTATATTGCTTTAGTGCTATGTATTGAATATTAGTAGTTTTAAAAATTTGATTGGTATAGGTGTCAAAAATAATCTATGTTTCAATACTAGACAGAAATAAATTGCACTTTGACTGCTCTAGTTTTGATATGTTCATTTTCTGTTTCACACGCTGATTTTGCACAGGTGTGATGCTAGTTGTCTAGCGTGTACAGGGCCAGGCAAAGGCAACTGCACTGAGTGTGAAGATGGGCACACACTGCAGGATGAAGTGTGTGTGCTTAGTCATGATTGTGGAGATGGTGAGTCATAAACTTTGAAGTGCTGCTGTTTGCAATCTTCACAAGGCACATTAATGTGTGTGTGTGTGTGTGTGTGTGTGTGTGTGTGTGTGTGTGTGTGTTACAGGAGAGTACCAGAATGGTCAAGGAAACTGCTATGCATGTGATCTGACCTGTTATAAATGCAAAGGGCCAGAAAAGAATGACTGCATTGCATGCCCTAGCTCCAGGTAAAGATTGGTGCTTACTCTAGGCTTGCCTAGTTTCCTGATTGTGTGATACATTAACTAAAAAGAGTTATTTCTTTGGGGAATTTGTCTGTGTATTTAAACTATGCAGTGGATATCAGTTTATATTACTCCAGTGTCTTTTTTTTCTCACCCAATATCCACAAAGATGATGAGTGATGCCATTGAAGAAACATTTTTGTTTATGAAGCATATAAGTGTAAACAACAGAAGGGGCATTAGGGCTCACTCTTTTTAGGTCAGTCCAGTGATGCTCTGTTGGGTTCAGGTCATTTCATAGCTTTCTAGAAGACACTTCTGTGTTTTCCTGGGAGTATGCTTCTGGTTGTTGTTTTGCTGAAATGTAAACCTTTCATCCTAAGATTCAGAGCACACTTTTTGCTCAGGAGTATTCTGTAATTTGATGCATCTGTTCCCCCTCTGTCCTGATCTAGATTCTCGTTAAAAGCATTTTGATCCCCCATTAAGTTTGACTGTAGGAATGATATTAACAAGAAAATCCTCTACACCTGGTTTCCTCCACACACATCACTGTAAAGTGTGGTCAAAAATTTCAATTTTAATTTCAACAGACCAGAGACAGTTGCTTCTCATGGTCTGAAAGTCGTTCAGGTGCTTTTTGGCAAACATTCAGTGGGCTGTCATATGCCTCCTACAGGTTTTCCTCAAAGGAACTGTAGATTTCCTTCATAGTGACTAATATCTCTTCCATTAATAAAAAAATAAAAAATAAATATAAAAAAAAAGATAGCGCCTTCTGTGCCCCTAGGCACTTTTGCTAAAGAAGCTTTTTTAAGTTCTTCCCCAGATCTATGCATTGGCACTGTCTCACAGGTCTACAGAACATTCTCATGACTTGGTTTTCAATCTGACATACACCATCAAATGTGAGAACTTGTGAGACCAATGACCGATGATGCATTTCCTAGTTATGTTCAATGAACCGAGTTAGGTACAGGTGGAGTCCAACATCCAGGACCATTTTTAGACAATGTATTAGCATTAGTCAGTAGTAGGATGCACCAGTTCCATTGCAGTGAATGCTTCTACAAAATAAATATTTCAGTTTTCTATACTTGATTTTTAAAAACACTTTAGAATCCTTTTTTGCTTTGTCATTGTGGAGTATTATGTTTAGATTGAGAAAACAGTAATTGAATCCATTTTAGTAAAGTAAAAAACTTTTACTTTTGAGTAAAAAACATAAAATTAAGAAAGCTTGACTGTCCATCACAAATGCTGTTTCTATCCGTATGCCTCAGCTGGTTAGATGATGGTCATTGTGTGGTGCGCTGCTCAGATGGGAAGTATCAGGCAAATGGACAGTGCCAAGTTTGTGACCACACTTGCGCTCAGTGTGTGGGGGCTGGCCCTGCCAACTGCACCAGCTGTGACAAAGGTGAGAGGCAAATGATATAAAGAACCTTTCTGTCACTTTTGCAACATGAATGCTTAAAGATTTAAATACTGTCCAAGCTTAAAACATGCAATTTACAGTATATAATTAAATAGTTACTTCCACAGTTTTTGGCTCTGTATTTTATCAATATTAGCACATGGTAAACCCAAGAGGGTAGTGAAGGTGTACTGGGAACATCTGGCATAGGATCCTGTCCAGAACATGGCTTCTCTCCGATCATAAAGGAGGTTGTGGCATGGGGTCTGAATGGACCCTGTTCAAAGCCTCCATTGCTAAAGTGGCAGCCTTATGACTGGATGGTTGCTGTTGCTGGTTAATGTGGTGGATGCAATCAGTAATGAGTTCAACATAGTGCCGATGCTCCTCTAGATTAAAAGCTGATGATAGCATCTAGTCAGGATACCTCCCTGGCACCTCCTGGGGAAGGTGTTCTGGGCACAAACAACTGGTAGGAGACAACAGGGCAGACCAAGGACAAGCTGCAAGGATTATATATCTTGGCTGGCCTGGGAGCGCCTCAGGTTTTCTAAAGTGGAGCTGGTGGAAGTAGCCAGACAAAGGAACATCTGGACTAACCTCTTTAGCCAACTATCACTGTGACCCGGTCACAGATAAGCTGATGTAAAAATGAATGAATGAATGAATGAAATAATGAATTATTGTTTTATTTCATTTCTAAATTGACTGGATTAGCTAAAACAACAAAAAAAGTTCATAAATGTCTAATTAAAGATGGATAGCATTGTAGTTTCAGTGTTTCAGGGATTATTTAAAGTTGTTAAGTCACTGTTAAGGCTTCTTAATTGTCTTTGTATATCAAGTATGTCTGAAAAACTCTCAATATGGGTGTGTGGTTATGATGTATAGATAAGTTTGGCCTGGACCGATATCTATACCGTGGAGAATGTGTGGCCGCCTGCCCTGATGCTTATTTTCACACTACATTGAAGACATGTGAGCCATGCCCAGAGCACTGTAGACTGTGCTCCTCTGCCACACACTGCCTCAGGTGCAACAGCTCCTATTACCTCAGCAATGGGAGCTGCACACCCCTTGAGTGTGATGAAGGTAGGAGGCTTGCTTTCAGAATATTTTCAGAGCTATAGTTAGTTGAAACAGTCATCAGTTCTTAGGTTCTTCCTATATGACACAATGCAAATTGGATAGGGCTTCTCTCCTGGTGAAGAGCCATCAAAGGAAAAAAAAAGAAATAATATTAATAAGCCTATTTGTAGTTTTCTCCACAACTTATTCATGTTCAGATCTACCAGATAGGATGGCTTCCAATGTTGAGCCAGCACATTTTTTTTAATACTTCATTTACCTTTAGAAAGGCTATGATATGCACTAACAGATACTTATGTTTAAAAACTATAGCATTAAAGCATAATGCTAACAAAGTAAATTGTTTACTTTTGAGTATGGATTCTGACATTACCTTTGTTTATAATAAATGAACAAAGGTAGAAAACTCCAGACACCAAACATAGCTAAACTTACCTAATTAACAATATTTGGGATGAGAAAATTGTGCTGACCAGAACTTTAAGAGTGTTTCTGTGTGTGCGTAGGGGAGATTGAGGACCCAGAGTATGATGACTGCATGGCATGTGAAGAAGGTTGCAAGAAGTGTGTCCTCTGTAAGTTTTGATCTGCACACTACCTTATGTGTAGCATATTGACACATCACACATTGGCTTACCCTCCATTTCAAACACTCTAGTAGGTGAAGGTAAACATAGACATTGAGTATATAAAGACAAAGGGGAAAGCATGTACAACCAAACCGTCACATAACTAATACATCCATCCATCCATCCATTTTTTTTGCCGCTTGTCCCAAACGGGGTCAAGGGGGAATGCTGGAGTCCAACCCAAGCGCACACAGGGCGAAGGATGGGGGGACGCATCCTGGACAGGCCAGCCTTTATTTTAATCAATTCTTGGTGGAAATATTATCATTCTGAGATCTAAAAAATAAATGAATACATAAAAATAAACTTACAGAGAGCGCTAACCAGGTTACCTACAGCCTCAACAAACATTTTATTGTGTCAATTTTAGTTTTTTATTTTTCCTTTATTTTAACTTTTAGTTTTTGGATTTTAGTTTGTATGTTCATTAACTAATGATATCATTTATTATTTAAAAAAATCATACTCTTTAATATGGACTGGCCAAGTTGTAAAAAAATTTAACAACTATTTCCTTCATTGATTACAATTAACCCTACAGATACATAGATTGTATCATTTGCACTGCTGTTTGCTGGTTGCTTGTGTAAACAAAATGTGTTAAGCTAGGTTCAGCTTTTCTGCTCCTCAAAATGCACCACTATTTATTAAGATGTGTGAGTTCTTAACCAAACTGCAGATTTTTCTTCATTATTGTTGATTATTTTGCTAAATTAGTCTAAATTAATATCAGTCGATTTTCAAAAGCCCATGTGTAATGCCATGAAAATGTAATGAGGGGATATTTCTTTTTAATGACGCAATATGCTTTTTTTTTTAACTTAATGGCACATTTAGTTTGCTGGCTAATTTTAAATGTGTTATTCCTTTACAGATAATCCAAAACACTGCCTGTCCTGCATTGATGGCTACTATAAGTAAGAGAATCTTACATTTAACCTGCATTAACGTATTTGTGTGGAAAAGTTAGCATTAGTAATTAAGAAATTCATATATATATATATATATATATATATATATATATATATATATATATATAATAATATTAATCATTACATGTGTGGTGCAGGTACGAGGAAGGCTGCTATAAACAATGTCCTGCTAAGACCTACCCTGTAGAAGAAACAATGAGCTGTGTGGCCTGTGAAAATGATTACGCTGAAGGTGATGATGAGGAGTGTCACTGGTGTGAGACAGACCTCTTCCTGGCAGGTTATAATTTAATTGTATCTATAACCAGTTTTGTTTTTACATCAGATCCTGAAATGAAACAAGGAAAATGATACTGAAGTGCTTTAATTTGAGAAATGCAAATGTACTGGTTGTACTGGTCTTGTACTGGAGAGAACTCCCCGCCCAAAATATTTTAATGTTTACCTGCTCTAACGTACAAATTCAAATCAGGAAGAGCTTATAGCTGCCCACCTAGCACTTTTTACTACATAAAATGAGAAAAAATCACAATATAAAATGCAGTATATAAAATGCAAATAAAAATACAGCAATTCTTACATACGCTGACATCTGGTGAGGCAGCGTGGCCTACGGGCAAGTTAGGCGTTAGCCGCATGATCGAGGATCTGGTCTGTTCTTCCTGGCTAGAGGATACCCTGAGGTACCCTTGAGCAAGGTACCGTCCCCATCACTGCTCCCCGGGCGCTTTTTCAATAGCTGCCTAATGCTGCAACGGGTTTGAGGTGCATGGGCAAATGCAGAGGTCAGGGGGCAGCGTGGCCTAGCGGTTAGGCGTTAGTCGCATGATCGGAGGATCGGGTTCAAACCCTTCCCAATAGGTTGCCCTGAGGTACCTTTGGCAAGGTACCGTCTCCCATCACTGCTCCTCGGCTTCACTGCCTACTGCTGCACGGGTTTGAGTGTATGGTTAAATGCAGAGGTCCAATTTCGTTGTGGTTCATGTGTGCTGTGCCATGACTCGCAATGACAAGGTTGTCACTTACTTTTTTTTTTTACTTCATTGCACAGTACTGACCCAATATGTTTCATTGTGTGATGGTCCAGTCAACTTCATTACATTTTTTAACATACTATAATTTCTGCATTTCAGGTCAGCAAAACATATTATAATATTAGTTTGTAGACAAAGTTTCTCAAAGAAAGATTGGATTTTCCTCCCTCTACATTGCAATAAAGTAATGAAATGTTAAACAATTTAAGCAGTCTTGAAGAACTTCAATGCATAAATGGACTGCTCCCCGGGCAGCTGCCCCCTGCTGCACAGTGTGCTGTGCTGTGTTTCACAATGACAACTAGTCACTTTCACTTTAATAAATGAATTAAACCAAATAATCATAGCATCATTTCTTGCATTCTGTGGTACCAGCAAGATCAGACTGAGTTTTTTCTTTCAGCCTAATCAAGATTAGTCATACAGAACTACTCAGGAAAAACAATAGAATGTATGGGACTGTGCTGGAACATTCAGAGCCACAGTGGAATGTACACATTGCCTTAGTGAAATGTACAGAGCAGCAACAGAACCTACTGAACTCCTGTAGAACATACTGAACTGCAGAAGAGTGTAGAGAACTGCAATTAATCACTGCAGTCAAATATAAAGAACTACAGTAGGACACACAGTACTGTGCAAGTTTTAGGCAGGTGTGAAAAAATGCTGTAAACAAAGAATGCTTTCAAAAATGGAAGTGTTCATCATTTATTTTCATCAATCAACAAAATGCAGTGAATGAACAAAAGAGAAATCTAAATCAAATCAATATTTGGTGTGACCACCCTTTGCCTTTAAAACAGCATCAATTCTTCTAGGTACACTTGCACACGGTTTTTGAAGGAACTCGGCTGGTAGGTTGTTCCAAACATCTTGGAGAACTAACCACAGATCTTCTGTGGATGTAGGCTTCCTCACATCCTTCTGTCTCTTCATGTAATCCAGACACACTGGATGATGTTGAGATCAGGGCTCTGTGGGGGCCATAAGAATTGATGCTGGTTTGAAGGCAAAAGGTAGTAACACCAAATATTGATTTGATTTAGATTTTTCTTTTGTTCGCTCGCTTTGCATTTTGTAAATTGATAAAAATAAACAATCATTATTTATATTTCTGAAAGCATTCTCTGTTTACAGCATTTTTTCACACCTGCCTACAACTTAAAACTTTTGCACAGTACTGTATATATATATATATATATATATATGAAGACTTTGAAGACCTACTCTGCTCTGCTTATAATGGGGCCTATCAATGCTTGCCATATTTGTTTCCATGTCAGTAGTTGTCCATAATTACAAACTTCAAACTTGATTTTGACTCCTAGTCTTCATGGTTTGAGGTGTTTTGAATAAACATGAATGCTGCATGTAATGCTAAAAGTAACATTTAGGGTCAAACAACCATTCCTCCACAGTCTTTCACAGTTATGTGATAAAGAGGTAAAGCTGACTTTGTTTCTTATTCTTATCCTTTAATTGCTCAAACTGGAACACTGCCTACCCAGATTAAGTTCATGGAAAACACACATCTCTTTACTGAAGTAGAAACCCTGTCACTATCACTAAAGGTTTTCTGAAAAAGGGTGGCTCTCTATGGATCCTGAAATAGCCTTTTCATTGTTCGGATTTTGACTCTTGGACACACACATAAACCTCTGTCTACGCAGTGCATACCCGACCTTGCCCATACTGAAACAATTAAAAGTAAAGGTGATGTAGGAATCTTTGATACCTATTCTCTAGTGTATTGATTTTTTTGTTTGTTTAGTGGACCAGACTATCAACAGAGGGGGAAAAAACAAGAGTACAACATTTTTGTTTATGTCTTTATATTGTTTTCTTGGTTAAAAAATGTGAGTAATACAGGTTTTTCCTGCAGATGGGAAATGTGTGCGAGAGTGTCCAGAGGGATTCTATGGTGATGAGGACACTTGGGAATGTGAAGAGTGTCATACAAACTGTCAGACATGCAGTGGACCTGAGGATGAAGATTGTGTCAGCTGCCATGAAGGTCTGGTTCTGGCCAATAGAGAGTGTGTGTCAGAGCAAGATGTCTGCCCTGTTAAAACCTACCTCACTGGTGAGAGACACTGCTGATAATTTCTTAGTAGCATATAATAACACAGTGCTTGAGTTAACAACCAGAATAGTGAGAATATAAAAATCTGAATACTGACTCAACTATTAATAAACCTGTTTATATTTATTGGACAGATTTATGATCTGAACTTCTAGTAAAGAATTTATAACATAGGTACATAAACGTATTTTAAAAGTATGTGCATTAATGCCACAAAAACTAGTTGCAAAGTTTTTTGTAATTTAGCTTCATGCTTCTCAAATATGTGTGAAGATAAAATGCTTAAAGATCTTTTGATTAACTAACCTATTCACTTCAGGAAAAAAATAGTTAAACTAGATGCTTACATTAATTACAAAATTGTAGTTTGAAAAATGACTTTTTTGTAAAAAATACAAATAAAAAATATTTGCCTTTAACAGATAGTAGTGGTATTAGGAATCTCTTTGCTGTAGGTAGAAAACATGTTAGTTAATGTTAGTTAATGAGATGTTTAAGGTGAGATACTTCAGGTGGATGGGGTATTTTTGTCATAGTGTTTTAGCAAGTAGATTATATACTCAAATGCTTAAATATGAACAAATTACGATATTTTAGGAAGCAAAAAAATCTAGCCTTTATTTGACGTTAGAATCAAAATGTGTATTTCAGTGCAAAGACATAAAAGGTGATTGAATTTGATTGTTTTTTCTGCAGTATGTAAGAGGCAAGAAAAAAACACCCTAAACCTTTCCTAAACCAACACTCAAAGGGAAACATCCTTCCCTGGTTGATACCAGATAACCAATGAATGCTTAGAAAAACAACCTTCTAAAACAACTTTATTTGGTTTTGTTAATCAGATGATGGCGACTGTGAGGCCTGCCATCCCTCCTGTGAAGGATGCTGGGGCAGGCTGAAGAATCAGTGCAGCACCTGCATAATAGGTCTGAGAATGAATGTGTCCCTCTGTTTCACTGGCTGTATGCACACCTATCCTCCACTTTGTGTTAAATAATTGGTCTTTCCACTCATTTGCTCTGTTGAATAATTGATTAAATTATATTCTTTGTGCTGGCACACAAGCTGTGAGCAGTAAATTTGCACACTACATTTAATCTATCCATTCGTACTAGTTGTGAACACACATACCAGGAGCAGGAGCAATGCACCCAAGGAGCATCCATTTCCATTCTTCAGGGCCTCTGTGTCTTATTCTTTCACACCAACCACCTGCAGGTCCTCTCAACACACTCATGAAGCCCCTCTTTTACCTTCCTCTTCTCCTCTTGCCTGGCAGCTCCATCCTCCTCCTCCTTCTCTGTTCAAACCAGCAAAATCTTACCCTTAATGGTAGATTATCCTGAAGTACCCTTGAACCATCCCTGTCAGTGTTCCCTGGGCCCTTTCAATAGCTGCCCCCTGCTGCACGTGTGTGTATGGGTTAAATGCAATGTCTGGGGCAGTGGTGGCCTAGTGGTTAGGGAGTTGGCCCCAGGATCAGAAGGTGATGGTTTTGAATCCCTGCTCACTGTGTGCTGTGCTGTGTTTTCCAATTACAAGAATCATCACTTTCACTTAATTTTGCCAATCCTTTAAAAAGCAAATTTTAGCATTTTTAACTCTGCAGTCTCCAACCCATTTAATTTTTAACAATATCCAGGATTTAGTGTTAAAAATGATCAGTGTCATCACTACATTATCACACGTTAGGCCAACATTTTAACTTTATTATAAAACTGCCACCAATAACCAGAAACAAATGCCTTGTGTTTCTGTGTATTTTTATTTGTGTTCTAGGGCGGTATCTGACGAAGGAACATCAGTGTGTGATGAGATGCCCAGTGGGCAGCTTTGGCCACAAGGAGAGTGGGCAGTGTAAAGCATGCCCACAGGACTGCGCCCAATGCCAGGATGGGCAACGTTGTACTCGTTGCCTGTCAACTCGCAAGAATGTCCTCTACCTGCAGAATGGACAGTGTGTGCACCAGTGCTCCAGGTTAGATCACTGTTTCTGACTGTATTTGGTTAAACCTGGGATTGGAATTTCTGTGGTTATTGGGACCACCAGATTTATTTTTGTTTCTGAATATCTATTTATTATTGTAATAAATGAAATATATTCAGTAAAATGGGCCTTTTCCTCTGCCGTGTATCTGTTTCACCTTAGCTCTGCAGGAGCTGTTTATAGCTCGTTCTAGCTTGAGTGGAGAAAATGCTGTCTTCCACCCACTGCTGGTGGCATTTAAAGTGTTTTGAACTGTCATTCATTTGCCATATGCATTAATGAGCCATAAATTACACACCCTGCAAATTATTTAATTTAAATATATTCAAATTTAAATAAAATATAATGTCCAACAAAACAATTGTAAATTCTGCTTTTTTGTCAGTACTGAAAAAAATGATGATATACTCCCAAAATATGATTTTATTTTTCAGAGGCTTCCCTGCAGGCCTGGTGTGTAAAAGCTGTGAGCAGGGCTGCATTTCCTGTGAGCACAATGCCACTCATTGTCTCAGCTGCCAGAAGCCCTTACTTCTTCACAAACACCAATGTGTGTCATCGTGTCCCCCCACATACACTTCGCACAGTGGCGATTGTGTGAACTGTCCACAGGCTTGTCTTGTATGTTCTGCTGAGGAGCAGTGTACAAGTAAGAGATGTGCTAGGGAATGCAATGGCAATTTGCATGCATCTGATTGTTTGTCATGGGGAAAGCATCTCTTAAATTTTCCCTTTAAATTGTTAATTAATTCTGTTTCTGCAATGACATAACTGCATTTAACAATGTTGCGTTTTCAAGGGCCCACATCAAGAAATCTGTGTAGTGTGTAATATGTAAACACTCTTAAAGTACCATTCATTAAACAATCCTGACTGTATTAGTATTAAGGAAATTAAATTCCAAGGAAGCCCGTTTTAATTCAATGTTTTGTAAAGTCACAAAAACCAATGTCTGCAGCAGGCCAGCTTTATCCATACATCTATTGATTATTAAGTTGAAAAAAATCCAGTTAATGTCTTACTCATGTAAAAACATTTTGAATTTTTATACATAAAAACACTGTCATATTAGAGCCTCTGAGGAAAATATTCATAAAAAAATAAGAAATAGCCTTTTTAAGCAAAGAAATTTAAAGCAAAGTATTGAGTATATACTGCCAGATGGGCAACATCACAATATTTGTCATTTTGTCATATCAACTCATTTTATTTATTCATTATCACAAATCAGCTTAGCAGCTCATCACTTAAAAAGATTAAATTACATAACATTCATCATTCTATCATGCTCAGAAAATTAAAGCATATTGTGAATATTATTAGTAATTAAAGAAAACAAAAATGTTCCATTACAAAGAGCACAATTATGTTTTTAGTTGATTTGGTGCTCATTTTCTGTAACCTCCACAAAACCATTTTTCTTGTCTTTCCCTCTTTCCTCGTCTTCCACATGTGCAGAGTGTGAAGAAATTGCTTTCCTTCATGAAGGAGAGTGTGTATCAGTGTGCCCTGGTGGGTTTTTTGAAGATATAGAGCAAGGACTGTGTGTGCGTTGTCACACCGACTGCGATCTTTGTGATGGCCCAGGCCCAAACAACTGTGACAAGTGTGTTGATCCCAAAAGCACCCTCCACAATGGAGCTTGTGTGTTACCCTGCCCCTCACACACTTACAGAGACAGCAGGTCAAAGGAGTGCATGGGTGAGTATAAACACTCACACAGCTAGGTCACAATTTTAGTTGAGTGCAAAGGATGCAAAAAAAAAGAAGGTGAAACAAGTTGCCTTGAATGTATCGGGATTTTTCAGAATAAGTCGATTATAGTGTGGCTTACTCTGAACACCGGGAGCCACACTGGGCTAGGACCCAAGAGTGAGTCCTGAAGCAGCCGGCAAACCCAAATTAGTCAGTAACCCCAGGTGGAAATTAAAAGGGATGAAATAGGTAGAAAACAAAAACTAACCAAATCCAAAAATGAGTGGAAAAGAAAAAAAACGGGTGGGAAAAAATTGCAAAAACCCCCAATGAAAAAAAAAACCAAGGTAAATTCAAACGAGTCTCTCAACACAAAGGAAAGGGGACTTCTAATCGCACATGTGTGTTTTTTGCTTGTGTGACTACTTTCTCCTTTTTTTTTTCTTTTTTTTGTTTTGAAACTTGAGAGGTACACTCGAAAAGGAAAACTTTGTAACATCAGCAAACATAATAAGGCCAAAGCTCAAGAGTTAAATTCTGATGCGGACCCACAGAAAGAGAGAAGGGAGACCCTGGGGTACACTCAAGGATCTTTACCAAATTACCGGCAAAGTCATGAAACAACCCAGCAAAGACCCATCGGCTTGTTGGCTTTATATAGGGGGAATGACAGCTGTTGGGAATTGTTCCTCTCATTCACTGGTCTCCCTACCACTGGCTGACTCCCCTTAGTGACTGGGCAGGAATGAGTTCTTACAGGACCCTCTTCCCTATGGCCCTAGTGAGCTCGGGAAACGTGGCAGGAACAGCCAGTAAGAAACCGGTAAAAATCTCCTGAGGGGTTCTTTGAAACCAAACGACAGAGGGCTTGTTCAAAGTCTTGGTTAACCCTCTCCATCTGGCCATTGCACTGGGGGTGGAAACTGGAGGAGAGGCTGGCAATGGCCCCCAGGGATCTACAAATTGCCTACCAGAAAAGGCTAATGAATTGTGGACCCTGGTCTGAAACTATGTCCACTGGCAGGTCATGGATACTCACTATATGGTGGAGTAGCAGCTCCACTGTCTCCTTGGCTGAAGGGAGTTTACGGAGTGCAATGAACCTGCCAGCTTTTGAGAACCTGTTCACAATCAGCAAATGAGTGTTTCCATGGGAAGGTGGAAGACCTGTAATGAAGTCCAGAGACAGATGTGACCTGGGGTGCTCAGGAATAGGCAAGGGGTGTAATAGGCCACCATGTGATATGACAGCAAGAAGTTGAACTGGGTAAAGAATAGTGCCCACCTCAATATAGCTCAATATAGGCCAGGTACTTATGGTTGGTCCAGACCAGCATCTGATGCTGGGCCCCCTCAAGCCAAAGCCTCCACACTTTGAGGGACAGCTTAACTGCCAGCAGCTCCTGATCATAATCATCCAAATCATAATTGCGCTCTGTAGGAGTGAGGCATTGTGAAAAGTAAGTGCATGAGGGGAGTTTATTATCTAAGGCTGAACATTTGGACAGCAATGCCCCAACCCCTAGCTCTGAGGCATCCACGTTGACAATGAAAGGGAGTTGGGGATGAGGGTGTTGCAGGACAGGGGCCGTGGACAGCTAATCTTTAAGTACATCAAATGCTTCCTAGGCTTCTGAGCTCCAACGAAACATCCCAGCTCTCCTGCAGGTAAGGGCAGTCAGGGGGCTGCAATTGTTACACACGAAGCAGTGAAAAAGTTGGCAAAGCCCAGAAAGCTTGGCAATTAGCAGGTAGAGGTGGGGCGTGGCCACTCGGCTACAGTCTTTGTCTTTGCTGGGTCCATGCTTAGCTATCCTTGGGAGACCACAAAGCCTCGGAAGATGATAGCGCGAGCATGGAAGAGGGACTTCTCCAGTTTCACAAATAAGTGATGCTCAAGGAGCAGCTGAAGGACAATCCTAACATGGACCACGTTTGTCTACTTTTCAGTTATAGATGAGGATGTCATCCAAGTTGACAAATGTGTAGTGATCCAGAGCCTCAAAGGCCTCAAAAGCAGTCGACATGAGAGGCAAAGGGTATCTGTCCTTATGGCTACAGTTGCTCAGGGTAGTACAAACGGCACTTTTTAGGTCCCGCTGGGTTCATTCTGGCTGGGTCATTCTGTTATGGTGTTACCAGCTCCGAACACTGAGAGCCACACTGGGTTAGGACCCAAGAGTGGCCATCAGCCAGCAAACCCAAATTATTCAGTAAGCCAGGTGGAAATTAAAGGGTTGAAACAGGTAGAAAATGAAAAAAAATCAACCCCAAAACAGGTAGAAAACAAAGAATCATCAGCAAACACAACGGGGCTCAAGGGTTTTAATTCTGACGCAAGCCTGCAGACAGAGAGAAGGGAGAACTGAGAGTAAATTCAAGGATCTTTATCAAATTACAGACAAAGCCATGAAATGAACCAACAAAGACTTGCTGGCTCATTGGCTTTATATAGGGGGAATGACTGTAGGGAATTGTTCCTCCTTACTGTGTCTCACTTGCTGGTCTCCCTACCACTGTCTGACTCCCCCTAGTGACAAGGCAGGAATAGATTCTTACAAAGTCAAAAATAACCATGAAATGAAAAATGTGTAAAAAAGTCTTACAATAATAATATTGATACTTTGATACTGTGTGTTGGGCTGCTAACATTTAATCTTAAATAACAATGTATAGCATCTTAAATACTTTTTGAATAATTTGGAAGTGTTGAATTTCAGTCTAATGCTTTTTAAGTCTAAGGTTAAAATTTAAGCTGCCTAAGTGACACTTTACAGCTTTACTTAATGGCAAAACTTGACAAAAGATGGTTTTTTGTCAGTCCAGTTACCCCCAATCTCTTGTTTTCTTTAGTGTGTCATAGCACCTGCATGACCTGCTCTGGTCCACTGGACTCAGACTGCACCAGCTGTTCAGAAGAACTGAGGATAGACACCCACGGGCGTTGTGCCACACCTACCACCTGCCCATCACACCACTACAGCAACCGTGAGGGTGAATGCCACCTGTGCCACAAGCACTGCCAACAGTGTTCTGGCCCAGACCACAGCCAGTGCCTCAGCTGCTACCCAAAACACTACCTGCTCAGTGAGTCAGAAATGTAGATGCTGTATAGATGCATTATTTGCATGGTTCTGTCATAAAGTTCTTGTAACATTCATGCTAAGGGCAAAAGAACATGAAGGAAATTCAAATGATTTTATAATACACACACACACACAAACATTTTCTTAATGCAGGACCATGTAAAACTCAATTATATCAACTGCAACAAAATACAAATGCAATTATGATTAACAGAATAACTGGTGATATATTCGTTTAAGGGCCAAGCAAGGACCACTGATTACAAATGCTCTCTAAACACAGCTTTTGTGTTTTTACAGATGGTATCTGTGTAGATAAGTGTCCCATAGGTTTCTTTAATGGGGAAACACAGAGATGTGAGCCATGCCATCCAAACTGCCTAAGCTGCATCGGCCAGCATAGCCACGAGTGTCTGAGCTGCAGAACTCACCTCTACAGAGAGGGAAAGGAGTGCGTGGAATCCTGCCGACCTGGGTAAACACACCCAGAGCATAGAAACACAGATGGAACATTACTAAGTGTACAATACATGTATTGTATTGAACGCACAAAATAAAAAGAAAAAAGAAGTAAATTCTGCATTAATATGAAATGCAGGGAGAAACATAAGAGCAACTGATTTTCAGGCAAGAAAACTGTGTATTATAGTATTTTATTAATTTATTATACATTACACCGTGAAAGGTAATAGTGATTTTACATACCTAAATGCGATATTAATATCTGCATCTGTATGAAAAAATATGCTCATGTTTATTTGCATTATAAACACTTTGCATACACCAATGTTTTTGTGTGCTGTACAAAATTGTTAAAGATTATGATTGGAAATCTATACAAATATTTAAAGCCTTTTAGCAGTTTCCACAAACACATGGTCCCTACACTCTTACATATACAACTCTCTCCCTCTCTGAAGGCACTATGCAGAAGCAGATTCCAGGGTGTGTGAACAGTGTGAGGAGAGCTGTGCAGAATGTATGAGAGATGGTGCTGAAGGTTGTGTGAGCTGCAGGGAAGGGCTGCTTTTTGTAAGAAAGCAGGGTCGTTGTGTAGTTTCCTGCCCTTCACAGCATTACCACGACACACTCTACAATGCCTGTGAGCCATGTCACCCCTCCTGCAACACATGCACAGGTACCGAGGCATGTCCTAAAACATGAGATTAAATGGGATAATTTTTCCTAAAAAAATTGTTTCCTAGAAGAAGACATCACACATAAACACACACACACACAAATGCAATTTCACATCTTACATAATAATAGCACTGGATACAATAGCACAACATGCTCCAATAGTCAAGAATGAAATTTTCAAATGTTAATTTAACTTAACTCTGTTTGAAACATCTCTAGCATACTGTCACTGTCATAACAATGCCTAATTTTTCAAATATATGTTGAAATAAAATGTAATGAGATATAGTCCAAAATTGCTAGAATTAAAATCTTACTGTAACATTTCAGTGTACTTACACTGAAAGTTAGGAAGGCTTTCTCATTCTCCTGAAAAGTACAATTTTGGAGATTCATGGTTCTGCAACCTAATCTCTACCTGCCACTTAGCAAATGTAGCATATGGCCAGCTACCAAACAACTGATTATTCAGCAAAATGCTGAACTGTTCTTGATCACTTCTGAACTCCTGCTTTGGTCTGTGCTGGTTGTGTCTGTGTTGATACCTGCATAAACTCTAACTAGATATATTCAGTCTCAAACATCAAACCTACCAACAGTATACACTAAGTATCTTACCTGTTCATTTTAAAGTCCTATAGGCCATTCCATTTTGGTTTTCATTCTTTGATAGAATTCTAACATTAGTCACTGGTTTTCATTTGGTATTCTCGGGGATGGTGGGTTAGTGACTTGACCCCACTATCGGAGGATTATGGGTGTGAGTCCCTGACCAGTTAGGTTACCCTGAGGTACCCTTACTTGCCCACTGCTTCACTGAACAGGTTAAATGCAAAGCATTTTGTTGTAGTGCACTGTGTGCTGTGGTGTGTTCACAATGATAAACAATCAATTTTCAGTCAATTTTACACTTTTACTTTTGCTGTTGTAAAACAATCTTATTTTTGAACTGTTATCTTTGAAATATCTCTTTGGCAGGTAAAGGCTTAGAGAACTGTAATTCATGTTATCCTGGATACACACTCTCAGAGGGAGTCTGTAAATCTCTCTGTGCCATGGGGGAGTACGTTGTACCTGAGGTAGGTTAGGTAGGTTAGAAGATCAATGAAGAGCTCTAAGTTTCCCATCCAAAACATTGAAAAATAATGCATTTGTAAGAATTACCTCAGCTCTTGTGCAGCTGTTGTTTGTGTTAATTTCCATGTTTTCCTTGTAATAAATCTTCTACTATTGTTTGATATGCTTGATGCACATTATACATTGCACGTCAACAGTTTGTTGCTTTAACACTTTCTATATGGCATAATTTCACTGTCAACCAGTGTTTATCTAAGTTTATCTGAAAAATGGCTGGCTGCACACTTCAATTCATGCCCCTGTTTGCAAAGGTTTTGGCAAGAATAGAAGAATGCACTAATCAGAAGGGGAGTCAATAAACTCAGCCATGTAGCATTCCTGCATATAGTTCCATGTACGCAGGACACTTTTTATAGTGTTGTCATTTAGTACGTCTCTGCATTCTCACAATATTACCTTTCTCTTTCAGGCAATATCTATTCTGCATTTTGTTCTTATTGGAGTTTCTCTCTTCAGGAGCATGGCTACAACTGTAAACCCTGTGATGACTCGTGTTCGGAGTGTAAAGGACCTGGGCCACAAAGCTGCACGATTTGTCGTCCAGAGCTTATCTGGATCACTGGAGGGCGCTGTCTGCCTTGCTGTAGGGGCAAGGATCTTGGAGAGGACGAAACTCCTGCAGAACAGGACTGCTGTAACTGCACTCAGACCAGAGGTAAAGAGCGCTTCATCAGCTCCAAAAAAAATGTAGAAATACTGCATTCTCAAGTAATATCCAGAATGACTATGACCTATGACGTAATGAGAATTTTCATGCATTTCATTGTCATGCACAAACATTCTTAACAGATTAAAAAAAATTATTTGAAGAGTGCTTCTACATAATTTGTTTTGTGCATTTACAATTGTTTCTGTTTCTGATATTGACTACTTAGTCTGCAAGATAAAAACATGAGATTAATACAATAAATAAAATATTTTATTATTTTATTATTAATATACAATATTGTTGCAAGTCTTTATTTGTTCAGGAAAAGGATTATTTATATTTACGTTTGCGGCATTTAGCAGACGCTCTTATCCAGAGCGACTTCCACTTCCTAATTACAGGGACAGTCCCCCTGGAGCAATTCAGGGTTAAGGGTCTTGCTCAAGGACCCAGTGATGGTAGTGTTAGAGGTAGGATTTGAACCTGGGACCTCTTGAGCCATAGGTCCATATAGCCAGGATGATTGTAGTTTAAATGCAGTGTATTACTTTAGTAGTAACCTGCATTCTCTATCCCTTCTGCCTTCAAAGTCCTATTTGTCTCCTTTAAGGTGAGTGTGTGCTGAGCTCAAACTTCGCTTTACACAACATTGAGGAAGAGGAGTATCCAGGAAACCTGGCTCTCTTCATCACCACCTCCATCCTGTTGGTGCTGGGCCTGGTCGCAATAGGCATACTCATCAAACGTTCCTCCAGACAGCCCATGCCTGATACCACTTTTGCCAAGGGGTATGAAAAATTGGGCCACAGTGGTGGAAGGGGCAGTTACCATTGTGGTATGACATCATCCAACTGTGGCGGCCCAACAAGCTCCAGTTCTGGACATTTCTATGAACAGCAGCTGGTGGACCTCAGGGATGGAAGGGAAGATCAGGATGATGATGAAGAGGGTGAGGATGAAGATATTGTGTACATGGGGCAGGATGGCACGGTTTACCGTAAGTTTCGCTATGGGCAACTAGGAGAGGAGCAGGAGGATGAACTGGAGTATGATGATGAGACCTATAATTTCAAATAATTTCCAGAATTTTTAGTTTGCTGCAGTTGATTAGTATATGGCCCATGTAGAAGTTGCATCACAACGGTACTAATGCAAGTTTATAGGAGATGTGAAGGCCATATAGGTCTAACAGGGCTCAGTGCCTACATAATAAAACAAAATGATGTTTTACCAAGTTATTGAATCAAATTTGTCTAAGCTACAGCTTTTACAAGCTGTTTGGTTTACAACTCTTTTACCTACATTGGACGACAATAAATTTAACCACTCAGGCTTTTGTCACTTTTAAATTTTATGTTTCTTCCTGGTTTATTGGTCTCAGCTTACTATTTACTGACAAAAATTGCTTAAACTTTGAAAGATGGACCTCCAGTTTCGTTAGCCTGTTCATTATTTGTGCTATTTTTATCGTGTGAAGCAATGCATTTTGTTGAAGTAGCAATGTGGACAGTTACAATACAGCCTTTTATGCAGTTTACTGAGGGTATACAGATCGCTTTGTATACTGGCTTCCTTGGTTTGCAGTCAGTTTTTTTGTTTTTTTTTGTGGAAGTGTGTCTTGTCCATTTGCTTTAATAAAAGTGGAATCAATCGTTGAGAATAATGACTTTTTGGGAATAAACAAATAATTTGTTTGGACAAACTCAAAAATGAAAAAGCAACACATGCTGTATAAATTGGTCTGAGGTAAATTTATTGATATATTCTGCATTATACAACATCTTGATACAATGTGAGAAGGCATCTGGGTCAAAAATATCCGATATGAGGGACCACATATTAACAACTAGGGGACATGCAGTGACAGATGTGTGCTCAATCAGAAAAGGGCGGGGAGGTGGGTAGTGGGGTAGGTGGGTGTGTATTTGCGGCTTTTTTTTGTCCTTGTTTACATAACGGCTACAAATGCCACAAATACACACTCCTATATCACAATCTCAACTACAAAACTACAACTACAAAACATTCTTTCACGCACACATTCACAAGCACACAGGAGTTCAAAAGTGGACACAGGACCCACGCTGACACACTTAACAGATCTTTAAAACTGCATGCTCTCAAAAATGACAGACCACATGGCTTTAGTGATTAATCTGATTACTACACATGGCAAACACTCTGATTTGAAGAAATCCATACAAATTTTTTAAATCATACTTCAGGCTGATTTTGAGAGACAGATTACTCATGGCAATGAGCCAAATTATTTCTAAACAATTTAGGTGTATTTGGCCCATTTGGTCTTTATGCATAAACACTAGGGCTGGGACAATAATTTATTCTGAAAATGAGAATTGGGACTAAATTATCAATGATCAATAAATATGCGATATTCATCATTTTACAACAGGTGTGGGGCTATACTTCTGTAGGCTGAATAGTCTCATTTTATTATGTGTCTTCAGTATGTGTTTTTGCAGATCACTTGGACAAGTTTAGACCATATGAACTTAATTAAACTGTATTTATGTACTACCTCTTATGAAAAAAAAAAAAAAACAGGAAAATGAAATTTTCCATCTATATGCCCTTTAACATTTTACACTAAACTAAAGATTATTTGGTAATGCTCACACTCCTCAAAACACATACACAGCTCCTGTATAAGTCAGGGATTTCTCTTTGCTGTGAATGTTTTTAGCACAATGGCTTTTTAACCAGTGTTGGCATCTTTGAGCTGTATTGGCTAAAATAAACCGGATAAATTTGTCACCTGTATTATTGAAGGAATATATTTCTTTTTCCTTTGCATTTCCTTACACTGGTAAGATACTGGACTTGGGAAAGTGTCAAATTGAAGCAGCACACCAGTGTAAAATTCACTCTATGGAACAATCTGTGGCAGCTCAGTACTGTATGCAAAGGGAGTTAAGCCAGAACTGTGTTTCAGATAACAGACTGCCAGCCATGGTGATCATGAACATGTAAGCAAGAAGAAAAAATGACTAATCCTACTTCTGATTTTTTATTATCATATTGATGATTATCAATCAATCAGTAAGTGGTCCCAGCCCTAGAAGCAGTAGTTTTTGTTTGTTGTACTTTTTAGCAATGCTTGAATAATGCATTGAAAAAAGCAAAAAAGAATTGTAGTACTGTTACAAAAACTAATAGGTATATATATATATATATATATATATATATATATTAATTTGATATATATATATATATATATATATATATATATATATATATATATATAAATAAAAAGGCCCATCTGGCACCAACAACCATGCCATGCTATATTCAAAGTGACTTTTCATCCCCCATTCTAATGCTCAGTTCTGGCTTCTGACTTCAGTTTGTCATCTTGACATTAAGTTGCTGCCATGTGATTGGCTGATAAGATATTTGCATTAACAAGCAATTGACAAGAAGTACCTAATGAAGTGGCCAGTGAGTGCACATCTCTACAGGATTGCTCAGCTGGAGCTGTTGTGTCTTTGTATGCTAACAACCCAGCTATTTTTCTTATTTTAAGAAGACTAAATTAAATCTGTTTTACATGATGTACCTTAGAGTCACATATACATGTTATTATTGCTTTAGTGCTTCTCATGCATATTTTAAAGAAAATATATTGCCTGAACAAACAAACAAGAATAAATAGGGTAATCTATGGTCCAGCTGAGGAATGCTGCTTGGCCATGATGTTGTAAAGATTTAAATAGACTACAGTAGTTTTCTACAAAAAGAACAGTTCTTTCTAAAGAGCTGATGTGTGTGAAGTAATGTGTGATAGTGGCGTTCTTGTCCAAGTGCTAGGAAAGATTGAAACACATGCACATCAAATGTGAACAATCCAGCTTCAAGTATTTTGCCTCTCTTAGACTCATATTGGCTATGCATTTCTCCATTGCTACCTAGACTTCAGAACTGCTTACACTCGGCTGAGCTCTGCACATAAGAAACAACCAAAAATATATTTATGATCAATAATACAAATAACAAAAAGATGCATGTTTACTAAATTTGTGCTCCTAAAGATGCAATATCTTACACGGGTTCTCCTTGACGCAGGTCGGTTCCTTGGAGAAAGTTGTTGATTCTATAAAAGAAAGATTTAAAATGAAATTATATTTATTCATTTTTTCACTTTGACATAAAAATTGCACTTCTGAAAAAGCATTAACCATGATGGTAGCAAGTAGCTTACGTTAGAATAATCAGGGCCTGGCAAAACATAGATTTTCATGGAATAAAGCAAATTTATTTCTAATTATTTATAAACTTCACTATTGCTGCTGCTGTTATCAATGAGAATGAACTTTTATCTAATACAACACTAAGAATATATGAATCTCACACTAATTAATCTGCTTTATTTAATCTTTTAATTTATTTAATAATACTTTTTGCTGAATTTAGATTTAATGTAGTATTCAAATATTGATTCATTGTCAAAACAGTGAACTATTAATATGTAAGCTATGAGTTTAAAGTGTACTTCTTAGAATTTTCTTTATTTCTGCATAAATGCATCCTAAAAACAATCAGACAAGCGGCTAATCAGGACAAGCAGCTAACCGAAGGTCACTTCACAAAATACAGAACAAAAAAAAAAAAAACAGTATTAATCAGAAAAGATGGGAAAGAAGTGTTTTATGATTGACAGTATCAAAGGGAGAGCTTACATCCAAGAGAAGGAGGATAAGTAAGTGAACCAGAGTCAGCATTATATAGAAGCTCATAAGTAGGGAGCCTCTTGGGGAGACCCTGCAGATGTGGAGATATGCTCTAGAGAGGAATGAAAGTCGGTAGGACAAAGATAGGTTACATGAATGTGAACTGAAGGGAGGACAGTGCGATGGAGAAATGAGTAGGAAGAAGGATGTTGCACATGGAGTTGCTAGGTAAAAGGAGAATAGGAAGGATGATCTCCTGTGGCGAGCCCTGATGGGAGCAGCCAAAGAAAGTTGCAGCCTTCTAACCTGGTTTATATAAAGACAAATCAAAAGCAAATTCTCACTCTTAAACTCTTAAACCGCCAATGTCTACCCAGTCCACCATTATCATTTTGTATTTATTTATTTAACTCATGTTGCACTCTGCACTTTAACAATAACACTGCTCCACCACACTGCTACACTGTAATCTACCTGGGCTGCTTTTGTTCTACAACACTGTAGCCCTCTACGGATGAATGTACTGTCTGTCGTGCCGTCGTGCCGTGTCTGTCTTGTCTGCACTTGTTGCACTGTTTTGTGTATTATGTTGTGTCTCGTGTCTTATGTTGTCTTGTGTCTTGTGTGTAGCACCAGGGTCCTGGAGGAACGTTATTTTGTTTCACTGTGTACTGTGAATATGGCTGAAATGAAAATAAAATCCTACTTGACTTGAAATTCAATGAAGAGGTCTGCAGTAGGAGTGACAGATGCATTTAAAGTAGAGATAATTACATCAAGGATCAGTGCTGAGCCCATTCTTGCTTGCAATAGCAATGGACAGTTTTACGGACAAAGTTAGACAGGATTCACCAAGGCCTATGATGTCTGCTGATGATATTGGGATCTGTAGCAAGAGTAGGGGGCAACCCAGCCACTAGGGATGCACTAGTCAGTTTAATTCTTCATGCCAGTCCCAAGCCCGGATAAATGGGTTACGTCAGGAAGGGCATCCGGTGTAAAACCTTTGCCAAATCAATATGCAGACAACGAAACAGACTTCCATAACGGATTGGTCAAGGTTAACAATGACCGCCACCAGTGCTGGTGGAAATTGGACTACTGTTGGCCAAAGGAGAAGAAGAAGAAGAGGAGGAGGAGGAAGGCATGTCCAGAAGGAGGAGGAGAGAAACATGGAGAGAACATGGAAAGGTGGAGCTATGATCTAGAGAGGAGAAGAGTGAAAGTGAGAAGGAGAAAGACAGAATACATGATTGTGAATGAAAGGGAAGAAAATTGGAGTGGTTAGGATGCAGGGAGTAAGGGTGACAAAGGTGGAGGAATTTAGATCAGCAGTTCAGAGCAATGAGGAGTGTGGAAGAGAGATGAAGAAAAGTGGATTATATTGGGAGAAGAATGATGAAGATGGATCTGTCAGGAAAGAGGAAAGAGCAAGGCCAAAGAATAGTTTTATGGATGTGGTGAGGAGGACATGGAGGCAACTGATTTGAAGGAGGAAGATGCAGAAGAGCAGGAGAAACAGAGACAGTTGATCTGCTGTGGCGACCCCTAACATGAGCATCCAAAAGAGGGGGAAGAAAAAGGTACATAGCTGTAGCCTTGAGCAGTGATCTTTTTCAGTTATAATCGTTGTTAGGTTGCCAATTTTCAGTCAGTACAAGCATGTCTAGTTTTCCTATACAAGATAAGGTCGTTGAGTTAATTAGTTTCATCAGTGTGCAGGTATTGATAAGGGCTAAACTTGTGCCTTTAATCATCAGGTGACTTCTAGGGTCAGTATAGTGTGCATTCAAATGTTCAGAGTTTTCAGATGACTAAAGCTGGTTTCACAAATAAACGCAGTTTAGAATGGGCGTTGACTGTCAGGCTTGGAGGATCAGATAGAAGGGATTGAAGGAATGGTGTAATGAATGAATTCATGAGTTCTGGGACCTTGGTACTTATAGTTTGGACAACAAGAAATTCCAAGCACTTTGCAGATACTGTGGGAGCTTGATTCCAAGTGGCTATAATTGACCCAGTCCCGTAGTTGTGACAACGTGCATTCATACCTAATAATGATTTTAACCAGTTGAACATTAAAGATTCCAAAAATATCAGGAGCATAATACATGGTTGATGAAAACCCGAAAACTATACGGATGCACCACAGGGGTGAAACAGTGAAGTCTAGAAAGCTACTTGGAGTTCAGTTTTGGATGTGTTTGTCTCAATATTTTTCTCTTTTTTGTCCCTGTGGTGTTTTCCCTTTCCTTTTTCTCTCCGCCTGCTTATTGCTTTGGACATTGAGTCAGAGCAGGAAAAGTTTGAAGATGAAAAAAGACTCAGATGGTTTAACCAACTGTGACATTCAGGTGTGTGTGGGAGCCCTGTATTCTTTAAAGAACAAGAAAAATATTTTGTGGGCAAATGAGACAAAAATAAATGTTAAATGACATTTATAGTATGACATTTTTTTAAAAATTATTGGAAACACTGCATTCCAACATAATAACATTATCCTATCTGTAAATGTTGGTATAGGATAATTATAAGACAGTTAAGTCCTGTTTTGCTGCAACTGAACCACAATGCCTTGCCATTATTGATGGAAAAATGAAATCCAAACTATATCAGTGGATTCTAAAGTAAAACATCAAAACTGAAAGATAATCGTAAGCACACAAGTCATTCTAAAAGAAGATTCAAGTTTTTAATGGCCAAGTCAAAGTCCTGATTTTAACCCTATAAAAATGGACCTGAAGAGAGCAGATTATGTGAGAAAACCCACAAGCATCCAAGAATAGAAGATTATACTAAAAACAGCTGGGCAAGGGAAATAATGGGGAATGAAATACAAATGGACAGGGGTGGGACAGGGGTTAGACATAAAACATAAACAAAAAAGGTCAATGCCAAAACATGAAGAGTTTACATACTTTTGCCACTGACAGGTATTTGAGATTAAAACACCAATGTGAGAGAGGCATATTCTTACTTAGAAGTTACTCTGGGTTCCTTCGTGACCTCATAGATTATAACATGCTTTGCTCCTGGAAAGTGTTAGTTGGTCTACCACTCTAAGGGAGAGTAACAATGGCTTTGGATTTCCTCCTGCCTGTGGACTGGGGATGTCCAATCTCTGCAGAGATTTTTAAAAATGTTTTCCAGCATGATGATTATCAACAACTCTTTTTCAGAAGTTACCATAAACCTGTAAAAAACCTGTGTTTTGAAAGATTTGTCTTTCATAGATCACTGTTCTTTAAATAAAACGTGGCACCCACTTACAGCTGAAATTTTAATTGGGTTCTC
>CM029371.1:10850134-10859116 GCA_017165825.1 Hepsetus odoe
TAGAACCAGGATTGAGCTAAATAAACCACTAACAGACCAGAAAAAACCTCCAGCAGGCAGCCTTTTAGTGAGGAATGTGTTCCGTATGGCCACCTGATGAATGTCCTTCTCTGAGGTTCTCACATTTCCACAAAAAACTCTGGATCTCATTCATAGCTATCACTGGGTTCTTGGTAAGCTGTCTAATCAAGGCCCTTTATCCCCAATTATTCAATCTGTGTAAGAGGCCAGAACTAGGAAGGCTGTTACTTGTTCCAAATCTTTTCCTAATTTTTAATAAATTAACAAAAAAAGCCTCCAAAAACATTTTGTGCTTTGTGGAGAATTATTTTAAGAACATTTTTAAAAATAAGGAACTGGGTAAAATCTGAAGGAGCCTGAAAATATTCCATATGCGCTGTATGCATTCTCACCTTCCCAATCCATATATTGGTCAGTATAGTCCAGCAAGTCGGCTTCATCAGGTGTATCTAGTTCGTCCACATTAATGTCCAGGTCATCAGGTGTGTCAAAAAGGTCATCCTCACTTTGGTCCAGTGATAGGCTGATTCGAGGAGCTGAAAGCTTTTTCCTTTGGGAAACCACACCCCCATCCCCCTGTAGAGGCAAAGAGGTGGGTGGGGCTAGAGGAGGTCACAGAATCATTTGGTCAGATGGCTTTAAATGGTCAAAGTAAGTAATCACCTACTTTTTCAGATGCATATGTAATATGAATTTAATGTATTTTTAGTTTTAACTACTCTAGTTCACAGGTCACAGGTCACATTTTTAATCAAAACCCATCTCATGTCATTGTTATCATGGGCATGATTTTCTTGCCATCAAATCCAAAGTTTCGAACTCAATTTTCTTTTCTTTTTTTTTGTGCATGTGCCCTGATTATGAAGAACTGATAGAAATGATTAAAGTTCCCAGAATAAAGAATAAAGTCACATAGAAAGACCTTTATCTAATAGAGTATTAGTTCATTTTAGGAGAATGAAAAGTTACTTTGTTTCAGAAGAATTTTTTAAGCCTGCCTTGTGAAACTGATACATATGCTGTGACAGGGCATGATGGCAAACCCACCTGGTCGACCTTCCGCACCCTCTGAACTCATCTTGCATTCAGTAGGCTGCTTCACACATTACTGTGCAGGGGATCTACAGGATTTCACACAACCACATATAATTACTATATTAGTAATCATTAAGCACATTAACTGGTGTGCCCACCATGCACTGCAACTTGCTTTCTTTAAAAAAGAAAGAAAGACAAAAAAGAAAAAAAAATGAGGCAGTGATGACTTGTTGGTCCGAGACTAGAGACCATAAGTTTGGAAGGTTGTGGGTTTGATTAATCCTAAATTACTCTTTAGCAAGGTACCATCCCCCAACAATGCTCCCTGGGCCCTGGATGTTTGGCTACCCACTGCTACACTGCATTTATGGGCTAAATACAGAAAAAGCATTTTCAAAAGCAAGTGATGCACTGGGCAGTGTGTTGAAAATGACACATAGTAACTTTCACTTCACGTTGATGAAGAAACCACTCGGATTCATTGTCAGTTCACTGAGATTCACTTAAAATCATTCACTTAAAAAAAAAAAAAAAAAAAGCTAATAGTCCACGATCAACCATCTCCAAATGCAACCTTTTTATGGCATTTTATGTGCATAAGGGTCAACAAAAATAATTTTAAAAAAATTCTGGTAATATATTTTTATAACTAAATTCAGTAATAACTTCCTCCCACTTCCTGATGCTTGAGCCTGCCTCTCCGCTTCGGCCGTGTTTGTAAAGTCTGACCAAGGATCGAACACGATAACATCATTATAATTGGTCTTTAACTAGACAACAGTTTACCATCAACAGCATGAGTATCAGTATGACAGGGGGGGTCAAGTTTGATGTTTGTTCCTAGTTTAGTATATTTAGCAAAAGGAGCTAGAACTAAATATACATAGAAATAGCGAAACAAATAAGTTTATTTATAAGTAGTGAATAAAACTATACCAAAAAAAACCCCGGAAAACCTGCTCCATCAATTTGATTAATGTAAACTTTCTAAATCAGCAAACAACAACAGCTTAGATCTGTAGTTGGGACTTCTCAATATTAGATCACTAAATTCTAAAGCCGTAATTATAAATGAGATGATCAGTGGTGAGGATTTTGATGTTCTGTGTCTCCGAGAAACCTGGGTTAAACCTGATGAGTTTATTACATTAAATTAAAGCCCTATAGGTTATAGTTATGTGCACAATCCTTGCTGGCAGAGTGGCAGAGGGGGTGGTATAGCAGTTATAAATAAAAACACCATAGTATTCAGTCAGAGAACAGGTTTAAACTTCTCTTCTTTTGAAATCCTTTTTCTCAATATATTGAACCTAAATACGAAAAAGACTTTTCACTTATTACCATCTATAAGCCACCAGTACCCTACTCACAGTTCCTAAAAGATTTCAGCAATTTTATATATATATATAGTATATAAAAATAAAGTAATATCATTGGTGACTTTAATATTCATTTTGAGAAAGAGCAAGACTCATGGAAATTACCCTTTACTTCCATCCTTAAAACTGTTTGTTTAATCAAGAATGTAATGTAATGTGATGTAATCATGTTAGCTGTACAATAACATCCAACACAGCCTTTAGTTTTATCGAAAAAAAACTTCTGGACTTACCAACACTGGTCCAGAAGAGCGTGATAATCTAAATGAATGTTTAGTGAACATGTTTCGTTCCACATTTAGCACTAATAAAATGCAGAAGAATTAGACAAAAAAAGCTTTTTCCATGGTACACCAATCAAACATGTGCGCTAAAGCAAAAGGCGCAGAAACTTGAACACAAATGGCTGCTGACAAAATTAGAAATGCTCGGAAGAAGAGCTGCATACATTATAAGTGGGCACTTACATTAGTGCGGTCGGCCTACTTATCCACATTAATAGAATCCAACAAAAATAATCCTAGATTTCTATTCAACACAATATCTACACTTACGAAGAAGTGAAAGTCAGATACCTGCAATGTACGCAATAGCGACAATTTTATGGATTTCTTTAGCGATAAGATTAAAATAATTCTACAAGAAATCCAAAACCAAATACCAAACCCACCATCTGCCACTGAGATAAATATAGATAATAATACCAACAGAGAGGTTAGCCTACTTTAATCCAGGTCTGCAGATCGACCTCATCTCAGCTATTTCATCTTCCAAACCTTCTACTTGTATACTTGATTCAGTCCCTACCAGACAACTTAAAGAGGTAATACCAGTAATAATCAGACCTTTATTAGAAATAGTAAACTCCTTTATTGACCTGGGTTATGTCCCAAAAGCATTCAAAATAGCAGCTATTAAGCCTTTACTTAGAGCAGCGTTTGACACCATAGACCACAATATCTTACTGCACAGACTAAAAAACCTGGTTGGAATAACAGGAACAGCCCTTTTCTGGTTTAATTCATACTTGACCAACCGCTATCAATTTGTAAACTATGAAATGTCAATTTGTACAAAAGTCAATTATGGAGTCCTGCAAGGCTCTGTCTTAGGTCCCCTACTTTTCATATTATACATGCTCCCTCTGGGTTCATTTATTCAGAAACATGAAATCAGCTTCCACTTTTACACTGATGACACATGGCTCTGTCCTTTCTAATTGAGCTGTAAAGGTGGGTTCTACCGGAGTCATAGTACTGCACTCTATAAATTCATAATATGCTCTCTGTTTGAGATGGACGGCTGTCAGTGCTTTTCCGGAAAAGAAAGGCCTCCCAACCAAGTCCATCAATTTCTGTGAGTGTTTCCTGAACTCCAGACCATCTAGTCCTCCGAGTTGACAAACCAACCATCATCAGGTTCCTCTCCCCAACTGAACTCCAGATCAGCTACATCATACTGGATCATCTGCATGAGCTGCTGCCACTGACTAAGATGTACAAAAGCTTCACCTACTCAAACAGCACCACCAATATTAGGTAATTGAACTTCCAATCACAGACTCTAATGGACTCTTTTAAAGTAGCTCATACTTTACTAGAACTCATCGCTAAATCTATTAATTTATAAAAGCACTTTCTCTTTCTTTTCTTTCTTTATTATCCAGTGTTCACCAAAAGAATATGAGTTCCCCTTATGAGTCTTGGTTCTTCCCAAGGTTTTTCCTTGCCTCTGTCACCCTCGTCTTACTCACTTGGGGCTCGGACCTGAATTCTGTAAAGCTTACTGTTAAGAAGCACTATGTAAATAAAACTGATTTGACTTACATATATAGTTTAGGGGTTACACTGGCTTGAAAATGAGTTGTTTTTCTTTTTTTTTTACTTTGAAAGTGACAACCCTTGTCATTGCGAGGTTACAGCACAGCACAGCACAGCACACAGTGAACCACAACGAAATTGGACCTCTGCATTTAACCCATGCAAACACCATGCAGCAGTGGGCAGCTACTGACAGCGTCCAGGGAGCAGTGACGGGGACGGTACCTTGCTCAAGGGTACCTCAGGGCAACCTACTGGTGAGGGAATTGAACCCACAATCTTCCGATGCGGGGGCAACTCCCTAACCACTATGCCACCATAATGATTTTTCTGCTGTTTTCAGATTCCTGTAACTTTGCATTAGTAATACCTATACTTTTGCACTGGCAAAACCAAAAAAAACCACTTTTTTTTTTTTTATTTAAGGGTTATACTGAGCTTCACATTTTCATATTTTACTGCACAGGAACTGTATTTATCCTGGAAAGTAACTCATGACAGTGACCAATCAGTAACATTTGATAACTTTGCGCAAACTGAGAAAATAGTTTTTTTTTTATATTTTTATATTTTGAGAAGGGAACCTTACACTTTCATATGACACAATGAAAATGACGAAATCTGTACTACACTTTATACTCTGCAGGATAAAAAATATCCTGGTCCTAAAAACTTTAAACGCTCATAAAAATAGTGTTTTTCATCTTATGTTGTAAAGGAAAACTAGAACAAATGAAACAATGAAATGAAATTATTTGTACTGCCCCAAGAAAGGGAAATTTATGACGATCTCTTGACAGATTGGAGAAATAGGGAAGTGCAGTTATAGGGTATAATGTAATGGATACATGCAAAATGCTTTGAAACAGCCAACAAAGCAAAACGAGTGAAATATCTCTTTAGATTTTAAGACGGCCAGGCATGGCAGATATTAAATTTTTGTTGAGTTGAGCCAGAATAACCAGTAGAGTACACAAATAATTCATTATTTGTGATAGTCCCCTTTCCTTTAAATCCACTAGGACCACTAGGTTGTCCTGAGGTACCCTTGAGCAAGATACCATCCTCAGCACTGCTCCCTGGGCACTGTAAATAGCTACATTAAATGTATTCTTGTTTATTAATTCATAAGTCTTTTGTGCTTAGTGTCATTGTCATTGCATTGCCCAGTTTCTCTTGAGATTCTATTCACAAACAGAAATCCAGACAGATTCCTTAATTTTTTTTAAATAATTCAGAATACATTTTTTCCATCAATGGTGAGAAGCTATCCTGGAAAAAACAAAGCAAAAGTCACAAACCCTGGTATTATTACCAGCATATTTCACAGTTAGAAAAAAAGCTTTTCCAACTGCCATCTGGAGTGATCTTTGGAAGTGTAGAAATGCAGTGAGGGTCTGTTTGGAAAGTAATAACTTTCTCCTGGCAACCCTACAATGCACACTATTGTGTTCTTCTGAAGGTGGACACATTATCATTCACATTGGCCAAGGAGTGAGATACATAGAGGTTCCCCTTGATTCCTGTAAGACTGGTAGACAATTGCATGTCTTGCTTTTGTTGATCTGTTACATCACTGAGTTATTTTAAAATAACAACATACCTACTTCGACATGTTGTATAATGGAACGCCGCAGTACGGTTGACATGCAGATCAAGTTGAGCTTATGTTTTAGCAACTGAAGGTTTTTTAAGATGCATCTCTCTGAACAAAGAAATACGACCCTTGAAAAAGGGCCAGCTGGTGTTTTACTCATCAAGCAATGCTAAATTTAAAGCCCTGAGGATCTGGACTCCCACTTCTAGCATCACACTCACCAGATTTTTAAGGTCTTTGTCACGGTTTGGTTATGTTTTGTTCACAGTAGAAGACGCTCTGTTCTGACTGAAGGCACAGGTGTGCTTTATTGGGGCTGACTACTTAAGCCTCAATGAGTCAGAACAGAGCACAGTTCATTCTATAGGCAAAGCCTGAAGTTACAGGTGGTTCAGTTTCAGTTTTGTGTCTGGTTTTGGTGACTTTCTGGAATAAAGTATGTCTTGGAACACTGGCTCTGTGCAGACGTCCTTCCTGCACCCCAACACTGTGACGGAAATGAACTGCCAAACTTGGGATGTCGCAAGCCTTGCAAGTCAGTGTGAGGAGCGAGAGCGGACACTTGAAGCCCCGGTAGGGAGCCTCAGAGTGGGCATACAGCATATAAGGACTTTTACATCAGCGGGACTTGCTGTGTGTTCGCCAGAGCTCCGCCAGTAGAGCGCTACCGCCACGGAGCTCTCACAACGCCTAGATCTGCTGCCACGTTCAATCCGGCTTGCTCCCTCGCTGGAGACCAACGAGCAGCTGGAGGAGTCCGGCCGGATTGAGCAGACATTGGTAGCCTTAGCAGTGGTGATGGGAGCAGTCCCTCGACCAGCTGGAGGAAGAGGCTTCGGTCGTGCCCCTTTCCTCACCGCCCCCAGCTCCTCACCAACCATAATGCGGGATGTCGGTGGAAACCGCCCCCTGCGTGAATCACAGCGGAAAAATGGCGGAGAATGCCCCCTGCATCAATCACAGCGGAAAAATAGCGGAGAACACGCCCTGCATGAATCTACACGGGACGTTGGTAGTGAACGCCCCATGCATCATGCAACGCGGGAAGCCGGCAGAAAATGCCCCCTGCGCCATGTATCAAGGGAAGTTGACCAAAAAGGCCCTTCACAGCATTAAAAGCGGCATCAAGGAGTCGACCCCCAAACCCAGCACCACTAACCCGTCTGCCAGGCAGAGGGCAGAGAAGGAGCAGCTCCAGGTTAGAGAGAAAGGTGGATTAATCAGGTGGATTAATCAATTTGAGAATTCAGAGATTGGAACAAACGCTTCAGGAATCTGAAAACGTTTGGTTGTCTGTTCTGGGTGAAGAAAGACAGGCCAAACATGTACTCGCTGAGCAGCTCCAGGAGATGGAGGCTGAACTCAACACCAAGGACCACAAAATTTGTGCACGGAACCAGGATCTTGATGCTTTGAAGGTTAAGTTAAGGGATGTTACACTAGTCAACTGTCATGTCTCAGAGAAGCTTCAGGAGACAGAATTAGAGGCAAAGGAACTGGAGGGGAAGTGTAAGTGCTTGGAAAATGAAAACCTCTCCCTCCAGGCCAGGAATCACCAGTTGCAGGAAAGCAACCAGTTTGAGGTATGTTCTCTTCAGGAGAATTTGGCTAAAGTTAGATGGGAACTTGAGGAGAAGCAGGCTGGGTATCTAGAAGATAAAAGGAACCAGAGAGAACAGAATATGTGGTTAACTGAAAGCTTGATTTGTTCCATGTAAAGGTGAGGGGGTTAGGGAGGAGACGGGTTTAAACAGATGGCTAATTTTATGTGTATATATATTAATCAAATTCGGATCATCCTATCACAAATGGATTTACAGTATTGTTCCAAAATCATGGATTGTGAATAAATGTGCACAGCAAACTGGAGCACAGCAGTAGAAAGCATCTTGGCCGAATAAACTGCAGTGTCCCAAATCCATTCCCCTAATGTGTTTATTCTGTAATGCTGTCAGGCACCTGCTTTCAGCTCAAAGGAAACACCAAATCTTAAAACTTACAGAATTTTCAGAACCACTTTAGCAAACAGAATATTTTCAAACTAAATATAAGAAACAGATTTTGTATATCACTTTAATACTGCTCAAAAATGCTAGACAAAAAAAAGATACCTTAGTAATCCCAATAGTAACATAATAGTTTAGAGCATGTTTCTTTCATGTCCTTTTCTAATTGTTTCACTGGAATGCTATTGACAGGTGATTATGATGGTCAATTAATAAATTTTGTACTTCGCATAATATTTTTATTTTTGGTGATGCACTTGAAGGCCACATTTCTCCAAGTAAGCTCAGAGTTGGCCATATTAACACATGAAACACTTCTAATACCAATATAGCAGGATTTGTTCCATAACTGCCCAACTTGCACTTTGAAGTCTGCAAGTGAAAATTAAAGCTTGTATATAAGCAGGAGGCAACTGGCTATTGGGAAATGTTGGACTTTTTTTTCTCATATGTACATTACTAATTATCATTATTATTATTATTGTTGTTGTGTAGACTTTCTGCTCTAAATGAAATCAATAAGACATTTACGGCAGTCATTTGAACACTATCTTAACGTGCTTGCAGGTAAGTGGTTTTTATATTAAATATAGAACTATTTACACTTTCACATGGATACACAAAAACCTTACAGGACTGAGGACTCCATAATAAAGCTGCTAAATGGATTTCAACCCGGACATGTGTATCTGTCTGCCCGTGTGTTCAGGAAACATCAGCTTTCCCCCCCAGACATCCATCTATCTAGAGCAGGAGAAAAAGTGTGAGAAGGGGGTTATGTCATCAGTTCGTTCCTCTCTCTCCCCTCCTCCACCCCCGTGTACACACTCACACACACACTGTTGAACCATCAAAACCACATGCCCGCACACCCAGTTGCAGGCAAAACACTGAACAGGACATACATTTACGCAACAAGAATAAAAGGTGTGATCGGTGCTGAGTAGCTATTTAATAACACCCTTCTTGTCAACCCAGATGATTTTATTTATATATATATATATATATATATATATATATATATAGGCACAGGATCATTGTACAAACAGCCATTCACAGCTACAAGACGGCCACAATAAAGGATGCTCAATTTACCCTCCTCCAAACATGCGCGCGCGCGC
>CM029371.1:10863937-10978143 GCA_017165825.1 Hepsetus odoe
TATATATATATATATATATGTAGTTCTAGGTAGCTTAACTGTTTGAAGTCAAATTAAAGTCATAGAGGATCGTTAAGAGACCCTGTACTTAATATACTTCAGGTGATTTAAAAATGAAAATGTATATTTTTGATCAAGTATAAATATTGATGGAATACCATGGAAACACCCACGCAAATGCACATTACAGGGAATGAAACCTCCTTGGCTAAGATTGCTTGGTTAAGAGTGTTCACTTTAAATTTGCTGTATTGGAATATCAGAATAATAAAATATATATATATATAATCACCATGACCATTTTACAATGGACATTTGTTGTCAATTGTTGTAAATTATGTACAATGAAGGGGCAGTTTTGTATTTAAAACTAATACAATTAAGGAGCCCCTATCATGCATGTTTTTTGCTATTTTCCTGGGATTGACTTCAGTTATATGTTATGTAATTGAATGTAATATTTGATTGGGTTGTATTGACCCCTTTAAAAAGCCCAAGGTGAAACATTTCATAACTTCATTTTGGATGTTTTTGCAGTTTAATTTCTGTATATGTACTATATGGACTAGCATTAACAATTTTCTTTTGTGCAATTTCAAAAGTTTGAAAAGATGGCTACACATGACATGGGCCCTTTTAAAGAACTTTCACTTTTAAATTAAAGAATTGCACCCTGTTATCTTTATTCAAGGTCAAAGCAGCTTATTAAAAAAAAGTAGACTTTGCCAATAGGAAGACAGCAGATATTCCATTGCAAACAGTGATTTTAACAAAGTCCTTCAAATGACCTTGTATCCCTTACACAGCACAAGGGAATTAATAAATATGAAAGAAAGAAAGAAAGCTGTTGTGCTGAGCTTACTCACCTTTGTAACTGCAGAATCCTGTTCAGGAAGTAACAGTGGTGGTTGGATGACCTCTACAACATCAGCTGATATTCCAAAGGTCATTACCGTGACAGCACTGTCACACCTGAAGGAATATTTAACCACACTCATGGTTTATGGTTTATTTTGCAGTCCAGTGTTATCAATGCAAACTTATGGACAAAACAAACCTTAAAATGTGTTCATATGTAAGTGAAATTAACTTCCAAGATTATACCTAAAGACTTGGTTGATAAAAGTGATACAAATCATTTATTATAGTCCCTCATGCAAAATCAGGTGAGGGTGAAGGTAGGGCTGAGTTCAGAAACTGGCCACTGATGAAATCAGTTTGTATGAACAAATACATAGAGAGATTTTTGTTGTCACAATGCAGCTTTACAGAATCTAGGTCAGAGCCTTTCAAAGTGAGCAATCTTAAGGGACTCAAGGCAAGAAAAAACTCCCTAAACTGGTGGAAGAAACCTTTGGGAAGAACCAAGACTTAAAACGGGACCCTATCCTTTGATTAACCTATTAACCTTTGGTCAATACCAGGAAGTTAAGAAAGAGAAAGAAATATTTCTATAAGTTAAATAGATTTATTGGTTTGGATTTATTCGTTTCTAGTTTTGAAAGAGGTCCATTAGAGTCTGTAGTTAGTAATTCAATAATTTTGAGCTAATAGTAGCAACTCCGTTCATTTCTGGGAGTCACTGGTTAGTCTTTATGTGATCCAACATAATGTCGCGGGTCTGGCGTACTGTCACAGTTGGGCTTCATGTTTGGTGCAGTAGAGGGCGCTCTGTTCTGATTGAGCATACCTGAGCTCATGAAGGCACAGGTGTGCTTCCTTGGGGCTGACTATTTAAGCCCCAATAAGTCAGAACAGAGCATGGTTCATTCACTAGGCGAAGCCTACAGTTAATGTTGGTTTTTATATCCTGTTTTGGTCACGACTGCAGTTCCTTGGGTCTTTTTTTAGTCACGACTGCAGATCCTTGGGTCTTGTTTTAGTCACGACTGCAGTCCTTGTATCTGGTTTTGGTTACTATGCACAATAAAGTTATGTTCTGGACTACTGGCTCTGCATTGACGTCCTACCCACACCCCGCCACCGTTACAGAAATGAACCACCATAACCTGGACGTCGAAAGCCTCAAAGGCTGGTTCAAGGAGCATGAGCGGGCAGTCAGAGTTCTGGTGGAGGTCCTCAGGACGGAGGTTCGGCAACTTGTCACCTTAGTGCCAACACGGCTGGCTGTGTGTTCACCGGAGCGCCACGAGTGGATCAGAGGTGCACATAACGCAACAGCCACTTGAGACGCCTGGAGCTGCTGGCACACTCAATCCGGCTCACCTCTTCTCTAGAGCCCAACGAGCAACTGGAGGAGTACGGCCGGATTGAGCAGGCGCTGATGGCCATAACGGTGGTGGCTCGTCGGTCCCTTGACCGACTGGAGGAAGAGTCTTCATCCGTTCCCCCTCCCACACCGCTCCCCACTCCTCATCGGCTACAACGCAAGATGTTGACGGTAAACGCACCCTGCGTGAATCACAGTGGGATGGCGGCGGAAAACGCACCCTGTATCATTCAACGCAGGACATTGGCAAAGAAGGCCACCCGCGACACGAGAAGCGGGACATCGGCAAAGAAGGGCACCTGTGACACGGAAAGCAGGAAGCCAGCAGAAAATGCCCCCTGCGCCATTCAACAGGAAGTCAACCAAGAAGGCCCTCCGCAGCATGAAAAGCGGCATCAAGGAGTCGACCCTCCAAACTGATGTTGCAAGTTCAAAGATTAGAACAAATGCTCTGAAAATGTGAAAATCTGAAAATGTGTTGCTGTCTGTTCTGGGTGAAGAAAGACAGGCCAAAAATGTTCTTGCCAAGCAGCTCTAGGAAATGGAGGCTGAACTCACAGCCAATGATCACGAAATTTGTGCACGGAACCAGGATCTTGATGTTTTGAATGTAAAGTTAAGGGATGCTACACTGGCCAATTGTCAAGTCTCAGAGAAGCTTCAGGAGACAGATTTAGAGGCTAAAGTGAGCAGAAACCATGTTCAGGAAATTTTAACCAGCACTGAAGCCAAGGAAATTGAGAATATTGAACTGAGACACATTTTGCATGAACTGGAGTCGAAGTGTAAGAAATTGGAAAATGACAATGTCTCCCTCCATGCCATGAATCACCAGCTGCAGGAGAACAACCAGTCTGAGGTACGTTCCCTTCAGGAAGAATTAGCAAAAGTTAATAGTGAACTGGAGGAAAAGCAGGCTGGGTACCTAGAATATGAAAAGGACTGTAAAGACCAGAGAGAACAGATTATTTGGTTAACTGAAAGCTTGAACAGTACCCAGGAGAAACTAAGAAATGAATCAGAAAAGCTCTGACAGGCCAATGTGAAACACAATGCACTTCTCACGGACATTCACCAAAGAGATGAACAGATCAGCTGCATAAACATTCAGATCACTCAACAGGTTGCTGACAAGGCTCAACCAGCAGCTGACAGAGAGAGAAGCCTCTGTTTTACAGGTGAATGCCTCAGCCACAAACGAAAGGTTGAAACACCAGGAAAAGCTCACCAATCTGCTTTCTCAATTTGAAGAGACCAAAGGATCAAACTGCACGCCAGGCAACAAAGAGTAGAGATTCCAACCTTTCAGGAGAAGCTGGAGGCTAAAGTGGCCACTATGGAAGAATAGCTGAATCAGACCAGGGCAGAGCTGAAGCAGGTGCAGGACAACAGCGTCGCTCTGCAGGCTGAACTGAGAAAAGCCTGGAGAGAGGCCAGTAAGCTCACAGCTAGAAAAGCATGTCAGAGGTATGGAACCAAAATTGAAGATCTTGGAATCTCAACTCACTCAGCAGACACCAGTGCATGCTGGGACCCTGGTGGATAACTCCAAAGTAGAGCAGCTGAGGAACAGTCTGATGGAGAAGGAGAGGCAGGTAAAGATTCCAGAGGCTGAGCAGCCATGTGAGAACTCTGAGAAGGGTGCTCAGAGCACAACAGAACACTGGCCAAACTTGTTCCCAGAGCAGAAGCAGGAGTGGTGGTGGCCTTCCACCACTGTTCTGCTTCTATCATGGCAGCCTCCTATGCCAAGTGGGAGAGGCTGCCCTTATGACCAGGGGGCCAAACCATGGATTAGATCTTTGGGATACCCCTCACCACTGCCAGCAGCCCTGGATGTGGTTGCGGCTGGCCAGGGGCCCCCTCTTTGGTTTGTTATGCTTTGTGGACCAGGCCATGTGTCCCATTAAGGGGGCTGTTTATGTTTAGGTTTTGGGTTTTTTTTTGTTTGGCCTCCCCAAGAGGTTCAGTTCTGGGTGAGGCTGTGTTTTAGTGCCCTGGGAGTTGTGCTTTTTGGGGGGGCTCCTGTCACAGGTGGGCTTCATGTTTGCTCTGTTCTGACTGAGCACACCTGAGCTCATGAAGGCACAGGTGTGCTTCCTTGGGGATGACTATTTAAGCACCAATGAGTCAGAACAGAGGGTGGATCATTCACTAGGCGAAGCCTACAGTTAATGGTGTTTTTTTATATCCTGTTTTGGTCACAACTGCAGTTCCTTGGGTCTTGTTTTGGTCAGGACTGCAGTCCTTGTATCTCGTTTTGGTTACTATGGACAGTAAAGTTATGTTCTGGGCTACTGGCTCTGCGTTGACATCCTACCCAGACCCTGCCACCGTTACATGTACAGGCGGGAAGAGTCTGTTAATTGGCAAATCGATCTTGAAGATGCTCAACTCAAGACGTGAGACTATTTGGGCGGGCATCCTTTCCTTTCAGGAAATACATAAGCTGCACACCATATGGGTGGTGAGTAGTTGTCCATCTTATAAAATAACGAAAGAGTGAATTAGTTCTGTTTTGAGCTTGATTTACAGACTATGAATTTAAAGAGTGCGATACAGTGAGTCCAGCAGATCTGGCTATTGCAGTCTGAATAAAAAGAACCAAGCCAAGGATTTTGCAGACATTAGAGCACCCTGACACAATGACATTTGCCTGCTGCTTCCTGCCACATCCTGCTGCTGTAGCCCGCTGCTTCCTGCTGCTGTTGCCCACTTCTTCCTGCCACTTCCTGATGCTGTAGCTTGCCTCCCGACTTCAGCCATGCTTGTAAAGTCTGACCAAGGGCCGAACACAGCAACAACAATTGCAAAATTGCCATCCGCTTAACGTCCAGATAGACTGAGTATCAGTATTGCAAGTGCCAAGTTTGTTGTTTGATTCGATTGCAGTATGTTTAGTTCTAGCTTCTTCTCCATTTATCTGTGAGAAGTGCCAGTTAGTTTCATGTCTGAGTCAGAGAGTCAGATTCACTGCTAGCTGCTTCTGTTTCACAGTTATACATAAAAATGCCATAGTATGCAGTCAGAGAAGAGGTTTATACTTCTCTTCTTTTGAAACCCTTTTCCTCAATACAATTAACCAAAACACAAGAAAGACTTTTAACTTATTATAATCTATAAGCCACCAGGACCTACTCACAGTTCCTAAGGGAATTCAGCAAATATCTAGCCAGCCTGGCAGTTTATAAACATAAAGTAAGAGTTGTTGGTGACTTTAATATTCATGTTGAGAAAGAACAAGACTCACTGAAATTAGCCTTCACATCCATCATTAAAACTGTGGGTCTTATCCAGAATATAACGCTTATTAGTTCTGGTCCAGAAGAGCTGGATAATCTAACTGAGTGTTTAGAGAACAAAAAACTTGTTCCATGGTAAACCAATCAAACATGTGCTCTAAAGCAAAAGGTGCAGAAACTTGAACATAAATGGCGGCTGACAAAATTAGAATCGTTTCACTCTGCCTGGAAAGAGAGCTTCATACAATATAAGAGGGCACTTACATTAGCACTCTCAGCCTACCTATCCACATTAATAGAGTATAATAAAAATAATCCTAGATTTTTATTCAACACAATATCTACTCTTATGAAGAACCATGGAGGAGCTGAAAGTCAGATATCTGCAATTGTAACGGTGGCGGGGTGCCGGAAGGATGCCTAAACACCCCACATGTGACAGAAACCCCCCCCCCAAAAGGCGCGGCTCCCGAAGTGCCAAAACATAGCCGACCCTCTGGGGGGAGGCCAAAAACAACAAAACTTTACAAAAACAAAGTCCCTTGTTGGGACATACGGTCAGGTCCACAAAAAACACAAAAAGGACCTCCGACCAGCCATGTCAGGCAGCTGGGGTGGTGAGGGGAATCCCAGCAGTTCAGTCCACCCTTTCAATTGGTGCCTGAACCCGACCCCGAAGTCCCTGGAGGCATCGCCTGATTCTGTGGAACGGCTGGACTTGACTGAACCTGAAAGAGGGCTAAACATAGACGTTACGGGGTTCAAGGAGGAAGTCTTTTTCAAAGAGTCCAAACCCTGCTTCCAACCCCTGTCAGCCTTGTTCCTCACGTCTCTCCTCCCCGAATCTACAGTGCCGAAGTCCTCGTTCGCTTTCTCGAACTGATGATTGCTGATGTCTTTTGCCTTTTTCTTTTTCTTGGTCATGTTTCTCGGCCGCTTGGGGCCCAGTGACGCAGTTTCCCAGCTCCTGGTCCTACTACGCGAAGTTCCACATGGACTCCTCCACGAGCCACCTTGTTCTGGGTCTGCTGAATTGTGAGGGTGAGCTGACGGTAGGGGGTCCGAATGCAGCTGCTTCATCTCTGGAATCTTTACCTGTTTCTCCAATGGACTGTTCTTCAGCTGCTCCGTTTTGGATTTCCCCTCTGGGTTCCAGCATGCATTGTTGTCAGTGAAGTGAGTCGAGATTCGATGCGTGCCAGTTTTACTTCCATAGCTCTGACCTGCTTCTCTAGCTCAGTGAGCTTACCGGCCTCACAACGGACTTCTCTCAGTTCAGCCTGCAGAGCGACGTTGTGGTCCTGCACCCGTCTCAGCTCTGCCCTGGTCTGATTCAACTGCTCTTCCATAGTGGCTATTTTAGCTTCCAGCTTCTCCTGAACGGTTGGAGTCTCAACTCTCCTCGTTGTCTGGCATACGGTCTGGTTTCTCTGTTCATATGTTTTCCCCAGCCCCTCTCTTTGGAAAACCCTCACAGTTTGTACCTCTAATCTGGAGACCTCTCTGTCTTCTCTGAATTTGCTGCTCCTTCCATGACGCTCACTTTTGTCTTGAGCTAAAGCCTCTTCTCTTTCTGTTTCCCCTTCATTCGAGACTGCAGCATTCACCTGTGGCATAGAGGCTTTTTCGGTCAGCTGCTGGTAGAGTCCTGTCAGCAACTCCCCCTGTTCTGCGATCCGAACATTTCCGCAGCTGATCTGCTCACCTCCGAGGTGGGACTGGATTGTCCTCGCCACTCTGCGCCGCACGGTCAGATCCCTCACCTGCTTTCCTCTGAATGACTTTTGCAAGCACATTGCAGCATGTTTAAACATCTGATACCTCTGTCCTTGTTGAAGTCCCGGTCTCCACCTTCAGAACCTCCTCTGATGACCACCTGTTGCCCAGCGCGGTCTCTTGAAGATCCCCACTGGCGCACTCCCACTGCAGCCTGAATAATGACAGCAGCTTTGTTCATAGCATCAACATTTTTTAGAACCGAATAACCTCTAAAAGCTGCCTGGATGCGTATCGCAGACTTTCTCAACACCTGGAATCTCTCATGTTCAAATTTACCCTTAATGTAGGACCTATAATGTCTTTGAATGCTGATGGCTGACACCCTTATGGCCTGGTACTTTACTACTTCCCTGTGTCTTCTGAACGCAGCCTGAATCAGGGAAGCTGCCTGATGGTGCAGGATCACCTCCTTTCTGACCCTCTGACCTCTGAAGCAGGCTTGCAGGAACATTGCAGCAGAGCGCAACTTCAAAAATTCCTCTCTCTGTTTTCTGGCATAAAGTGTGGAACGATACCTCAGCTGGATCGCAACGACAGTGTGTTTGATGCATGAATATCGTGTCCGAGCACAGTGAGCCCTGTAAGCACATTGTATCACAGTGGCAGCCTGGTGCTTCTGTCTCAGAGTCTGTCTGGCCTTCATCCCTCGGAATGCAGCTTGCAGAACAACAGCAGCCATTTTTTTCTCTTTCAAAGACTTCATTTCTTGCTTCATCATCTTGTTAGCTCTGTAATATCGCTGAACAGTCTTGGCTGCCCACAGTAGCTTCAAGTAGTACTTTCTGTTCATGTGTTTCCTCACCTGCGCTTGAAGGGTTACTGCAGCCTCATGTTCGATTTTCTTCTGTACCCAAACTTTCTTTCTAAACTTCCCACTAACCTGGAGCTGTTTCTTCTTCTGTGCAGCAGACTGGTCAGTGGTGCTGGGTTTGGGGGTCGACTCCTTGATGCCACTTTCCTCGCTGCGAAGGGCCTTCTTGGACGACGTCCCCGGTTGCAGGATGCAGGAAGCGTCTATTTCCGCTGTGTTATTGTTATTCACACTGGCTGTGTTCCCACGTTCTAGGTACCTAGCCTGCTTTTCCTGAAGTTCCCCATTTACTGTAGCTATTTCCTCCTGAAGGGAACGGACTTGAAACTGGTGGCTCACCTGCAGCTGGTGTCTCACAGCCTGAAGAGAGGTGTTGTCATCCTCCAATTTTTAACACTTTGTTTTCAAGGCGGCCAGATCCAGATTTCGTGTACCGATTTCCTGATCCTTGGTGAGGAGCTCAGCCTCCATTTCCTGGAGCTGCTCAACTAAAATGTTTTTGTTCTGTCTTTCTGCACCCAGAACAGACAGCCAGACCTTCTGAGACTCCTGTAGTTCCTGTTCTAATTCCTGGATTCTCAAAGTTAATTCTCTTACCTGAAATGGTTCCTCTGAGCAGGGAGAATTCTTTACTATAATGCCTCCATTAGCTGTGCAGGGAGATTTCTCTACCGTAGTTCCTCTGTTTGGCGCTGTCTCCGCGGACGGACCGCTGTGTGGGCTGCACGGCGCTGTCTCCGCGGACGGACCGCTGTGTGGGCTGCACGGCGCTGTCTCCGCGGACGGACCGCTGTGCTTGCTGCACGGCGCTGTCTCAGCGGACGGACCGCTGTGTGTGGTGAAGGAGGCAGGTTCCACCGACTTCCGGCATTGCGGTTGGTGGAGAGCAGGAGCCGTTAAAGAAAGGGGCGCGAACGAAGCCTCTTCCTCGAGGAATCGCCCCAATGACATTACCTTTACAACCGTCCGTACCGCCCTCTCCGCTCGACCGCACTCCTTCAGCCGTTCGCCGAAATCCAGCAAGGGAGCGAGCTGGATTGAGCGATCCAGTAGGTCCAGACGCCGCGAGAGCTCAGTGGCGGTGACTCTCTGCATTTCACCACTCCGCTCGCAACGCCCCGGCTGCCACAGGGGCAGCACTGCTCGGAGGTCCTCAATCTGGGCTCCCAGTGCTCGCTCTAGCTCTTCCAGCCACTCCTCACGGCAACTGACGTCCCGGTTTTGGCGGATCATTTCTGTATCGGTGGCGGGGTGCCGGAAGGACGCCAGTGCGGAGCCAGGAGTTCGGAACACTGTTTTATTATCCACAGTTTACAAATACAAGAAGCAAGGACTGCAGTTCGAATCAAAACATAAGAACAGAGGAACTGCAGCCTAAACCAAGTTATCCAAGTTATCCAAAACCACCTTTACACGTAGGCGTAGCCTACCTAATGAGCTGCGCTCTGTTCTGACTCATCGGGGCTTAAATAGTCAGCCCCAATGCGGTACACCTGTGCCTTCATGGGCTCAGGTGTGCTCAGTCAGAACAGAACGCCCTCTAGCGTACCCAAAACACCCCACATGTGACAGCAATGTACAATAGTAATAATTTTATGGATTTCTTTAGCAATAAGATTGAAATCACTCAGCAAGAAATCCAAAACCAAATTACAAATATGCTTTACAAAAGTATCTCCCCCTTGGCTCTTTACCTATTTAATTACATTACAACCTATAATTTAAATGTTTCTTAAACTTATTTTATGTGATGGATCTGAACAAAATAGTCAAGTGAAATGAAATGAGAAAAATATATATAAAAAATAATAAATAAATAAATAAATAACTGGAATGTGCATATGTATTCACCCCCTAAAGCCCCCAATAAGTCTTTGTGCAACCAATTACCTTCAAAAGTCACATAATTAGTGAAATGAAGCCCACCTGTGTGCCATATAAGTGTCACATGATCTGTCAGTATAAACATACCTTTTCTGAAAGGCCCCAGAAGCTGCAACACCACTAAGCAATAGGCATCATACCATGAAGACCAAGGAGCTCTCCAAACAAGTCAGGGACAAAGTTGTTGAGAAGTACAAGTCAGGGTTGGGTTATAAAAAAATGTCCAAATCTTTGATGAACCCCCAGAGCACCATAAAATCCATCATCTTCAAATGGACAATACATGGTACCACAACAAACCTGCCAAGAGTGGGCCACCCACCAAAACTCACAGACTGGGCAAAGAGGGCATTAATCAGAGAGACAGTACAGAGACCAAAGGTAACCCTGAAGGAGTTGCAGAGTTCCACAGCAGAGACTGGAGTATCTGTTCACAGGACCACAAGAAGTCGTATACTCCATAGAGCTGGGCTTTATGGAAGAGTGGAGGAAAAAAAGTCATTACTTTACATTAAAAATAAGAAGGCAAGTTTAGAGTTTGCCCAAAGGCATGTGGGCGACTCTCCAAATGTGTGGAGGAAGGTGCTCTGGTCAGACGAGACTAAAATGTAACTTTTCGGCCACCAAGGAAAAGGCTATGTCTGGCGCAAACCCAACATATCCCATCACCCCAAGAACACCATCACCACAGTGAAACATGGTGGCATGTGAAGTTTTCTGTTATTTTGTCCTATTTGTTTGCTTCACAACAGAAAAATACATCTTCTAAGTTGTAGGCATGTTCTGTAAATGTAATGCTGCAAATTCTCAAACAATCCATTTTAATTCCAGGTTGTGAGGCAACAAGACATGAAAAATGCCAATGGGGGTGAATACTTTTGCAAGGCACTGTACACTACATTTACCACCCGAGACAGGTATAGATCAAAACCTAATGCCAATAGAGAGGTTAGCTTACTTTAATTCAGTTCTGCAGATTGACCTTATCTCCGCTATTTCCTCTTCCAAATCTTTCACTTGCATTCAGTCCCTAGCAGACCAATTAAAGAGGTCATGCCAGTAATAAGCCTTTAATAAGCCTGACAAGACTTTAAAGACTTAATCCCAGTCTTAAATCTTAATTCCAGACAATGGGTGGATAACTGTTCCAGAGATCGGGTGCTTTGAAGGAAAAGGCTCTTACCACTGTTGTAGTTTTCAAAAGTCTAAAGGTTTACAAAACTGACAACAAACTCCGAAAGCATGTGTCTATGTTGGATTTTCATTTATGATATGAATAAAATCCACACTGCAAGCCTTTGCATGCATATTTATGCTTAAATTAATCAATCAATTCATGCTTAAACATGGTTCAGTCTACCTCTTCACCTCCCTTAATATTTATTACATTAACAATATTTTGAGGGAATTATAATATTAAAAGGGAAGCACTCAATCACTGCTTGTAATGACCTCTGACAATGATTGACTGTTGACCTGTCCTGAGTGTTGTATAAGCAATGGGATAAGCTCCAACTCTTTGCAATTAAAATTACATGTTAACCTCAAAGCAAAATTTTTTCAAGAATGAACTACTGAAGTGATTTTAGTTGACGCAAAAAATTTTCCCTTTAGTTCGCAAAAAAAAATCTCTGATTGCTTTTGTTATTTTTAAATGAGCAGGAATTTGTAATGACAACAATGTTCATTTTCAATGGCCACTGGTTGCAGTACTCTTTAACTAATAATGAAGGTATTTGAACCGGTAAGACAGTTGAGACATATTTATAAGACATGCCTTTAGATCATCATTGTCTCCAACAAGCTTCTGGCCTGTTTTATAAAGACCTGATAAGAACAACGGGTTGGGGATTGATGGGAGTATGACTGAGACAACGACAATTAAAATACATTTCTGGAGGCGGAAAGACTTTGCTCATGTTTTTTGACTGGAAGCTGAAAAAGCTTCTCATCCTCAATACAAATATGTCATTTGAATGAGATAAGGTAACGTTTTTGTGTACTTAAAAAAATCAGTTATATTATGAGTACACAGGATTAAAAAAAAAAAACAAGTTCTAGAAGAGCTGTGGCTTTTAAAGGTGGCATTGTTAAAAGGTCTTGTATTTAAAGCTGATAGAGAAAATTTTGTTGCAGAAATGATGAAAAAGTCTGAGCGAATATCTCCACAATTGCTGGTGTTTGATGTCTGCTGCTGAATGATATTCATGCCAAAAATCAGGTGGCATAAGATAGATAAATGTTGTAAATAATGATGACATATCACAGCTAGAAGCTGCAGTCTTTTTTTTTATCAGCTGCTCCCATTTAGGGGATTCCACAGCGGGTCATCCGTTTCCATTTCTTCCTGTCTTCTGCATCTTCTTCCTTTAAAATGACCACCTGCATGTCCTCTCTCACCACATCCATAAACCTCCTATTTGGTCTTCCTGTTTTCCTTTTACCTGCCAGCTCCATCTTCTCTTCCCAACATTCTCTTCCCAATATAATCCTCCTCTCTCCTCTGGACATGTCCAAACCAACGCAACCTTGTCTCTCTAACTTTGTCTCCAAAATGTCTAACCTAAGATGTCTCTCTAATATACTCATTTCTAATCCTTCCATCCTCATCACACCCAACTCACTGCTGTCCTATAAGCCTTCCCTTTTACTCTCATTGGTACCGGTCACAAATCACTTCAGCCACTCTTCTCTTCCCATTCCAGTCTGCCTGCACGCTCTTCTTCACCTCTCTTCCACACTTGCCCTTACTCTGAACTTTTGATCCCAAGTATTTAAATTCCTTTACCTTTGTCCCTGCATCCTAACCATTCCACTTTCCTCGCTTTCATTCACACTCATGTATTTTTTTTGTCCTACTCACTTTCTGTCCTCTCCTATCTAGAGCATATCTCCATCTCTCCAAGTTCTTCTCAAGCTGCTCCTCAGTCTCTGTACAGATCACAATATCATCCCCAAACATCATCATCCATGGGGACTCCTGTCTAACCTCATCCATCAACCTGTCCATTACCATTGCAAACAAGAATGGGCTCAGCGCTGATCCTTGATGTAATCCATCCTCTACTTTAAATGCATCCATCACTCTTACAGCAGATCTCACAACTGTCACAATGCCCTCAAACATATCCTATACTTCTCTGCCACACCCGACTTCCTCCTACAAAACCACAACTCCTCTCTAGACACCCTGTCATATGCTTTCTCCAAGTCAACAAAGGCGTGGCGGTGGTCTAGTGGTAGGGTACTTGCCTCTGGAATAGTCCCCGGTTCGAATCCCACCTCTAGCACCACCACTGAGCAAAACCCTGAGTTGCTCCAGGGTGACTGTCCCTGTAATTAGGACATGTAAGTCGCTCTGGATAAGAGCATCTGCTAAATGCCGTAAATGTAAATGTTTGAGGGTGGCGGTGGTCTAGTGTTAGAGAACGGACCTCTGGATCATCCCGGTTCGAATCCCACCTCTAACACTACCACTACCACTATCTAGAGCATATCTCCATCATATCTCTTAACCCTGAGTTGCTCCAGGGGGACTGTCCCTGTAATTAGGACATGGAAGTCGCTCTGGATAAGAGCGTCTGCTAAATGCCGTAAATGTAAAGGCACAATGCAACTCTTTCTGGCCTTCTCTATACTTCTCCATCAACACACAAGCACACAACATTGCATCTGTAGTGCTCCTTCTTGGCTTGAAACCATATTGCTGCTAACTCATCATCACCTCTTTCCCATAACTTCATGTGACTGATCCCTCTATCTTTATCTCCACTCCTCAGGCATCCTCTCACTAAACAATCTGGTCAGAAACTCAACTGCCATCTCTCCTAAACAACTCCATGCTTCCACCAGTATGTCATCTGGACCAACAGCTTTTCCATTCTTCATCTTCTTTAACACTGCTCTTACTTCCATCTTGCTTAATTGCTGCATTTCCTGCTTCACTATAATCACATCATCCAATCATCTATCTCTCTCATTCCCTTTATTTGTCAGCCACTAAAAGTGCTCTTCCATCTCCTTAACAGACTCTGTTCATTTGTTAGTACATTCCATTTCTTTCCTTTATCGTGGTAACCTGCTGAACATCTAGAGGTAGGATACTTGCCTATGGACCTATAGCTCAAGAGGTCCCAGGTTCAAATCCCACCTCTGGCACCACTGGGTCCCTGAGCAAGACCCTTAACTCTGAGTTGCTCCAGGGGGACTGTCCCTGTAAGGACATGGAAGTCGCTCTGGATAAGAGCGTTTGCTAAATGCCATAAATGTAAATGTATCTTTCAAGCTGTGTCCCTCACCACTTCTGCAGTAGTTTCCCAGCAGTCTGGTAACTCTTCACTACCTCCCAGTGCACATGTTAATTCCTGCCTGAATTTCACCTTGCAGTCTTCCTTCTTCAGCTTCCACCATTTGATCCTTGACCTCCAAGGTCATATTACAGACCACCATCCTATGCTCTGCCCTGTCACTGCTTAGCAGAGCTATAAATTACAGTGTGGGGAGAAATGTTTTGGCAAAGGGAGATATCAGTGTGCAAGGCAGAGCTTGATGGGAGAAATATTGTTCAGCGGGTAGCGTTTTTGTAAATGAGTCATTGTGCATCAAATCACCCCCATATGGTAGGGCTTTCCTGTAACCCTCCTCCTGTTCCCCAGATTCCATTTCCCTGATGTTTTCCATTTTTATTAGCATCACCACTGCCCAGCAGTATGCTGGACAGCTAACCCAACATTACTACTACCACAGCTGACACCACCATGGCTCTTTTATGAGTTGCAGAGGCTGTAGGATAACACAAATGCAATGTATTGGTCTTCAGAATGCAGGACACACCTATATGCACTCTTCCTATCTCAACCAGGTTCTGGAACACATTAGGTGATCACCTCTTCTCGCTCTGGGCTCTTATCACCTAGGGTGTCTCCAGGTTCTCCTTTTCAGGTCCTTAACCACTACCCAGTCCACTTGTTTCAGGTCATGCAGCAGTCCTATGGTATTCAAACTCTGGACTGGGTTTGGCCCAATACTTATGTTTACCAGTCTATAAAACAGGTTTTCAAAGGAGCTCAAGCCATTCTTTGGTTTACTTCATATGCATACGGAATAGCACTATAAACAAGACCTTTACCCAGTTCAGATCTGCTGCCGGACAGCAGTTTGCCAGTTTGTTTTTTACTGTCATGTTTTTTGTTCCACTTCTCCTAGTTGTTATGGTGTGCTCCTAACACAGAGAGCCACACTGGGTTACGACCCAAGAGCAGCACCTGAAGCTGCCAGCACCCGAAATATTCAGTGAAACTCGAGATACCGCAATCAAACCCTAAAACGGGTGCAAAACAAAGTGCTCAAAATGGGTGGTTTCTAATATCACATGTTTGTGCTTGTAACTTTTTTCCCTTTCGCACATGAGCTTGTTGCTTCATGCTTTTTTCCCTTCTTTTGCACATGGGCTTGTCGCTTCGTGCTCTCTTTTTCTTTCTTTCTTTGAGTGAAGTTTGAGCGAAAAACCCGAGAAACTTGGAGGGGGGTGTAGAGTCAGTCAACACAACAAGCCAAAGCTCGAGGATGTCGGTTTGACACCAACACAAAGAGAAAGGGAGACACGAGAGTAAACCCAAGGATCTTTACCAAAATTACAGGCAGTGCCATTAAAATGGCCCAGCAAGTCTGCATTGTTTTTTTGTTGTTGTTGTTTGTTTGTTTGATTAGATAGGGGAGGAGGCAGCTGTAAAGAATTACTGCTGATCACCATGCCTGAATCGCTGGTCTCCCAACAGCGGTCTAGCTCCCACTGGCTCCCCCTAGTACCCCAGCGGGAATGGGCTCTTACACTAGCTTGCAGCGTGGCATGCGCATTTCTAGCTAAATTCTAGCTTTTTAGCTTTATTTAGTTAAGATTGATTATTCTGCCAGAGATGATGTGGCACAGCTGTCGACCATGGACATGGACTATACTATACATCATCGCGTTTTGCATAGCCAGATTGTGACCTCTTGCAGTGAAACATGTCGCTTTTCCTGTAATAAAAAAATGGAATTAAGACTGGAAGTAATGGATGTTAATACAGGTGCATACAAAGGGCCCTTGGATGCTGCATCCTTACAGCAAGTCAAGTCAAGTCAGTTTTATTTATATAGCACTTTTTACAACTGTTGTCACAAAGCAGCTTTAAAGAATCCGGGTTCCGAGCCCCAAGTGAGTAAGCTGAGAGTGACAGAGGCAAGGAAAAACTTCCCAAAACAGGAGGAAGAAAAGGGGAACCCATCCTCCTCTGGTCCACACAGGAAATAAAGAAAGAGAGTGCATTTCATAATTAATCTATTTAGCGATGTCTTCCAGTAAGCATGAGCTACAGTAAAAGAGGCCATTAGTGTCTGTAATTGAAAGTTTGGTAAGCTAATAGTGGTGGATCTGCTTGACTGGGTGAAGCTTTTGTTAATCTTAGTGGCAGCAGCTCATGCAGATGATGCAGTTTGAGGGGTCTCTTGCATGGGTCACAGCATCTCAATGGATTAAGATCTGGGCTACTCCAGGACTCTCCAATTCCTAATTTTCAGCCAGCCCTTGGTGGATTTACTGGTATGTTTTGGGTCATTGTAGTGTTGCAGGGTCCAGTTCCGCTTCAACTTTAATGTTCTTACAGATGGTCTCACATGTTCCTCAAGCACCCTCTGATACATGGTGGAATTCATGGTGGATTCTGTGATGGTGAGCTGGCTAGGTCCAGCTGCAGCAAAGCATCCTCAAACCATGACTCTTCCACCTCCATTCTTTGCAGTTAGAATGAGGTTCTTGTCCTGGAATGCTGTATTTGGTTTATGCCAGACGTTTTCTGTTCTGATGTCCAGATAATTAAATTTAAGACTCATTTCTGGCAAACATCAGTCCGGCCTTGATGTTTCTCTTAAAGAGCAAAGGTTTCCTCCTTGCACACCTCCAATGCAAGTTAAAGTTGAGCAGTCTCCTTTTGATTGTAGAGGCATGCACTTATCTCATCAACTGTAGCAAGAGCTTGCTGTAGGACCCATGATGGCATTTTAGGGTTTTTGGAGACTTCTTTTAGCATCTTGCAGTCTGCTCTGGGGGCTTGGAGACCTGGAGACCTGAGCATGTTGGCAGTTGTTTTGAAGGTCCTCTACTTGTAGACTATTTTCTTGACAGTGGAATGGTTGATTGCACATTCTTTTGAGATCTTTTTAAATCCCTTACCAGACTCATAAGCTGCTACAGTCTTCATTATGAAGACCTCAGACAGTTCTTTTGATCTCACCATGGTGTTCACTCTCACCTCAACAGTCAGGAGCACACCAAACTTAACCTCCTTCAAAATGCTGAGTTGCAATGTTCTAATCATGTGCACCTGATGTGTTACACCTGTGTGTGATTTCAGTCATTTTAATTGGGAATAAAAGTGGGGGTGTCCTAATTTATTTTTCACCAGAAATTAAATTTTTGTAGAATTACATTTTACAGAAGATATTGAAAAGTCTTTTCTTCAGTTTTAATGGTTTAGCTGTATTACTTGAATCTGCCAATTAAAACAGATTAAATATCCATGAAGAATGTTACAAAAAACACACATGCTTTCATAGGGTGTCCTAATTTTTTCACATTAATTGAATGAAGGGACAGGACAACCAAAATCAGACTTGCACAAGCCAGGCCACAACCCAAAGCTGAGCTGGAAAGCAAAAACAGTGGCAAATACAGAGGAACTTGCAATATTTGCTACAAATGGAAGTCATTCCAACAGCAACCACAACAGTCACCGTGGCAGCTACTACAGCTACAACAGCCATTCTGTCATCTGACATGAGAGCAACAAGAGTGGCTTCTGTCCACAAAAAAATGGCAAAATGACAAAATCTTATTTCAGATTTCTTGAGGAGACAACCTAGAGTGATGTGCTAGATGGCCTCTTCCTTTCTGGCCTATGCTGCTGAGCAACAAAATCACAGCAGATAATCAAAAGACAATCTAGTCAGAAGATCAGCAAGCTGCTGACACATCAAATGAAATACATACAAATATAACACACCTGATTACAATTTGTGTGTTGAAATCCTGATTATCTTGACCTTGCCAACTGCTAAATGACTCGCCTCATAAAGAAAAGCCAATTACAAAGATAGTAAGTTAGCTTTAGCTTACTTTGTGTTTGCCAAATAATGGTATGGGTCCAATCTTTGGTATTAACATTTCCCATCTGAACATTTCCCAGCCCACAGAAATCACTTTTGTAGGTACAGTTAATGATCTGAGCAAATGTTACTTAGACTCCACACAAAAAAAAAAAGATGAACAGCAATTAATGGGATGCTGAATAAAATAATTTTTGGACATTTTTTGTACTTTTCATTGTACTTTTCAGGTTTTTATTATATTTAAATCCATGTTCCTTCTACAGTGTCTGTGTCCTACTTGAATCAGAAGCAGAAGAGAGAAATCAAATACAGGTTGCTGAGCATGTTTTTGGGGCACAGTTTAAAGAGATGTTTAGACTGCTTAAAGACAGACACAAAATGGTAATCTTTCAATGCAAAATGCAACTAATTAAAAACAGTTAAAGATTTAAAACAGGAAAACAATGATACTAACTCTTCTTAATATATTTTGAGACGTCACCATATTAGTGATGAAACCCCTCCCGATCAATCACTTAATAAAAGAATATGAAAGCACATTTTTTTAGACTACAGTCAGTACCATTTACTGTGATCTCTGATAAAGGCTGGTATGTTTGTCCTTAAGGCTAACAAGCTCAATCCTATATTGAAAATATGAGAGAAATCAAACATTCAAAGTAAATATAGTGAATCTAAATAAAACCCTTGACAAAATCAAATACTATAAACACAATGAAACTGAGCTTTGTACACTTAAAACAATTTTTTTTTTACCTGAGCAAAATTCTTATTCCTAATCCATGCCTTTCTGACACCGAGGCCAAATACCCTTGGTCATTCATCAGTGTTAGCAGTATTGCATTTGTCTTCATGTGTGTCTTACTAAGTAGCTCAGCTCACCAATCAAAGTGTTTTTGCCCCAAAATAGCGTTTCATTCATTTGTATCCCCCTGTAGCCAACTTATTACATATAATAAACATTGTATCGCAAATGAATCTGTTTGGTAAAGTTTCACTCCATTACCTTCACCCAGCCTTGTAATTAACTTCAAGGCCTTTGACCTACTGTTTGACTTCTGATAAACAGTGATCACAAAACATAATATAAAAAAATAATCTAAAGCTCATGCGATGTAATAGGCCACATCATGGAATTCGTTCAACCATATTTGTAGAATTCCTGATTCCTGATAAATACTATAAATGATAATGACCTTTTTAGGTCAGACTGAATTCCTGAAAATGGATTCTCATTATAGTGTCTTTCACTGCTGAGAAGATTTTCTTAATGTTTTCTGTGTCTGTGGCACATGTAAAATGTGAGTACATGCGCTTTCGCTCTGAGTTCTGCTCTTCATACATGTCGAGAATGAACTTCATGGCAGCATCCGCATTTTTCTTAGGGCCTACGAGAAAAAAAAGAAACATTGTAATAACTTTTTAACATTTTTAAAACAGCAATTTTTGTTTTTTTTTAATAACAATTTTAGTTAAAAACCTATATACCTTTCAATGTAAAGGAATAACAAGATTTTAAGTAATTTTTGACTGTTTCTTTTGGTCTGTCCATCAGGAACTTTTCACACAATTTAAAGAAGAGCTGCTGGGCTCATATGATGAAGAAAAAAAAAACCATACATTTTTGGATGAAAAACATGTCACTACTTCTATATTGTTTTTAACTATTATTTTATATCCAGTCTTGGCAAAATGCACATGAAAGTCTTTGGGGCACTATATATTAATTAACCCTCTCACCTGTGTATTCTGGAAAGTAGTCTGCAAGATGGGACTTGGAGATTTTCTCATTTAGGAGGTCTGTCTTATTGAGAAAGAGAATTATGGAGGTATTTTGGAACCAAGGATAGCTGATGATTGTCCTAAAAAGAGCCTTACTTTCCTTCATTCGGTTCTATAAGGGGGAAATACTAGATGTTAAGATGCCTTTGAGTCAGTACTAACTGTATGAAATAGATTGGAAGAGCATCTTACCACTGCGGCATTCTCAAGCAAGACCTGGTCATATTCGCTCAATGCCACTAGGAATATTATAGAGGTCACATTCTCAAAAGAGTGAATCCATTTCCTCCTCTCTGAGCGCTGACCTCCCACATCAACCATCCTGTATCCATATGAGCATGTTTGTCACTAAATGAGCCACTGAATCACATATTTCTTATCATACAACATCATTACATTAAAAAATAACATTTAATTTAAATACACAGTAGAGACTAATGTACTTTAAGAGGTTCTCGGTGCTGGGTAATGATGTTAGATCAGATTGTGCTGCTGCTGCTGTTATTCTTAAAATAACCATCACTAACTAACAGTGTCAAAAGAGAAACAGTAATATCTGACCTTTTCCATGGTCAAAATGGTGTCAGTTGTATTACTATATTGGAGTGGTGCAGCCCTAATTTTAGGTTATAACCATCACTTGGAGATTTCAGCACAAGATTTCACCTGAATATGACATGGCTGAGGTTAAAGGGATACTCTATAATTCCAGTAGTGGGAACTCTGACTCGTAGAATATCCTGAAGGGTAGGCACGTAAAAGGTGCATGAGATTCTGTCAATGTCATCCAGGTAACTAATAAGTCAAAACAAACAAACTGCAAGTTAATAAGCAACAAGTTTATAGTAATACCTTTATATTAGTAATTGGAGAGATTATATAAGTAGAGCACAGTCTAAGATATTTTTCTTTACAAAAGTATTTGAGCCAGAGATCTGTGCGATTTTTGCATATATGCTACAATGAAAGCATTTAATACAGTATAAAAAGGCTTGAGTTAACTGAAAAAACATTTATGAATCTGGAATCTGTTATACATTTTTGATGGATCTGTTTATTAATAATTAACTGCTTTGAAATTGTATAGAAGGGCATGAACATATTGTTTGTAAGAAAAGGAAATTTTGAGGAATATCTGTATGAGCTGTCAAATCTCTCTGCCATTGGTATGAAGGAATACCTTTTTTTTTTTTTCTTCTATACACATTCTACTTGAGCTGCATAAAACAGAAAAATCTGATTCTACCTCTCAATAGGTTGTGCGTCCCATTTATATATCATGCCTTAATTATTATGTTCCAGTATCTTTGAATATAATATGATGCAGGCTTCTTTTCTTGTACACAACATCTGTCACAACAGGAACTCACTATTTGGCTGAATCTGAGAGCTGGTATTCTCTCCTGCGCTCATAACATTGCTGCATGCCATGGTCACTCCACACACTCTTTATGGCTTCAGCATGGTGGGCCTCCAGTGTTGTCACTGTTTCTAGCATTACACCACTTAATGTTGCAGCAAACGCCTAAAAATATACATTCATTCTTTTTATAAACTAAATATTAAATATTCATTCTGTCTTCTTTTCATGCCCAATAAATATTAACTCAAACAAAGGTGTAAGTACCTAAAAACAATTATGTACGCATAAGCAAAGGTCTCTAATGCAGTGGTTCCCAAACTGGGGTATTGCAGGGGGGGCGCCATTTCCCAGCCATTTTTGTGGAAACAGTTGTTTATTCTTGTTTATAACTTCAGTATGCTCTTTATTTCTCCCACAGTGGTGAAATTGCACCATTTTTAATTGCATCTGTTTCGCTCAATTAGAAAAGGGAGTTTTATTTCAAATAAAGTTTGAATCTGAACCTGTGTAGTTTGAATGGAGGGCTCAATAATGTTCCTATCTAGAAAAGGGGGGCCCTGCAGAGAAAGTTTGGGAACCACCGCTCTAATGGAACTTCTTGCCAAAGCAACAGAAGTTTGTTGCATGCTACAATGTCAGAAAAAAGGTACTATACAGGTAGATTCTTGGTTCATTATAGTCCAAATGGTAAATTAACTCTAAAATTGCATTTGAGGCTTTCACAAGAGAAAGGGGTTTTTTCATAACCTAACGTAAAGTAAAAGGAGAGCATAAGTCCACCTTGAAAAATATTTGAAATATGGTGGATTTATGTACCTAAATAAAGGTACCAACAACAGACCCTTAAGGGTACCATGCTAGAGACATCTGAGTGCCTTTTTTCTGATATTGAAAAATTAAGAGCAATGTGAATGACAGAAAAATTCTTTCTTCACAAACAGACCGGTAAATGAATAAAAGTAGGTCCAAAATAGGTAGGCTTTGTGCTTACTGTGTTGTTGTCATCTATGAAAGGGATTTGCAGTGTCTCCATGGCTTGAATTATGGCTTGAATAGCAATGAATATATTCTGGTAAACAAGCCTAGTGAAGGCCCTTCTGTCCTCCTCTGAGTATCCCTTTCCATGGATGATTCTCATCTGCTTGATGAAGGTACTCTTACCACTCTCTCCTGTACCTAAAGAGTTTTGTAACATTAGTAATTTATCATATTTTCCAAAAAAAAAACATTAAAGCCACTTTCTTCATGTTTGTTATAGCCCTAGGAGGTGGAGGAAAAAAGTGAAGTGGAAGAATCAAGACTTTGCATTCCACTTAAACACCAATCAATGATTTCAAAGGCTGAATTAAGCAGCAAGTAAACAGTCAGTTCCTGAAGCTGATGTGCTGGATACAGGAATAATGGGCTAGTGTAAAGGTCTGTTCAGCGCATTCTGTTTTGACATTACCTGCTGGGCTGGGAAGTCTCACAAACTCAGCCATACACAATCTGGATTAACAGTCCTGTCGAGTGTCCTCTCCAGTCAAAACCCTTCTCCTAACTGGCTGGAGAGCTTTTTTTTTTTTTAAGTGTTCTGGTTCCTCTCCTAATTGACTACAGCTGTATCTTGTTGAAGAGGTGCCTGGCACTCATTACTGATCACTCATGCCAGCTCCGCTTCCCCAATGCTACTGTATATACTAATCCTCTTAGGCTGTCCTTTATCTGGCACCAAGATGATAAGGGTCTTTAAGTTTTGTACTTCATGACTTACTGTTTCAGCGCACCCTACAGATGGGATCTGTCACATTACTGTTTCATACACACCAAAACCTGCTTCAGATTTTCCATCTGAAATACACTTTATTAAAGTTACTACACAGTGTGGTGTTTTCTTTACACTGGGTTTACCAGCAGAGCAACAGACCATTTGTCTTTTCCCCCAACCTTACTTGACAGCCCAATGTGCTGCAGATCCTTCTTTAAACATTTTGCCAGTTTTCACCAATGTAGCTTTCCTGTTCTGACAAGATAGTTTTCATTTCACTTGCAAATCATTGAGCCTTCAATGCCCAACATCCTGTCGCCACTGCTTTAGCCTTCCTTCAATCACTTTTGGTAGATACTCCCCATTGCTGATCAGGAACACCACATAAATCTTGCTATTTTGAAGATGCTCAAACCAGTCATCTGGTTGTAACAATGTCAAACTCAATGTCAATGCCCTTGTCAAATTCAGTTAGGCCTGACTGATTCTCCCACAATTCTCCCACATCCAAAATCATTTGTGTCGCTTCCTGTTATTGCAGCTATTTAGTACAGACCACTTACAAAAAATCTGAATTTTGCTTAATTACATTGGAATTACAAACAGAACAATATTATGTTGAGATGAGACATAAACTAAACTTTATGGCAAAAAATAACTGCCTACTTGCTTGCTTGTCCTCTGGGTCTTTTAAGGTCAACACCATAATGAATTAATAATGGATTTTACTTAAAACCAGGTGATTTCAGGTCCAAACCTGTCTGCCTCTGCTAAAGGCTAGGACTTGGGTGGATGGGGGGCTGTCGGTGGGGCTATCTTTGAGCCATACACTGATCCATATCAGTGTATAACATTAAAACCACTAAAAGGTGAAGTGAAGGCTTCAAGACTAATTATCTGTACTGAATACATTTACATTTACTGCATTTAGCAGACGCTCTTATCCAGAGCGACTTCCATGTCCTAATTACAGGAACAGTCCCCCTGGAGCAACTCAGGGTTAAGGGTCTTGCTCAGGGACCCAGTGGTGGTAGTGCCAGAGGTGGGATTCAAACCAGGGACCTCTTGATCCATAACTCCATAGGCAAGCACCTATTATCAGGACCTGTGAATGTGTGGAATGTATTAAACAGAAAATGAACAGTATGTCAGGTCTGTGAGGTTCATATGTAGGAAGCAGGTAAAAAAAAAAAAAATGGATAAGCATAAGGTTCTGACTGACTTTCAAAAGGGCCTAATTGGGAACATCTACAAACTTTAGGGGTTGTGAATTATTCATGATATTAAGTAGTTGTCACTTCTAAAATTAGTTTGGGTATGGACAAACTGGGAATTGCAGACAGAGACATGGATCACCAAGATTCATAATGTGCATGGGGAGCAAAGGCTGATCTGATCCGATACCACAGTCAGAGTACACAGTACATTGTTGCTTGTCATGAACAGGGCTATGTAAAGGTTTTTTCCTAGTCAGCATATCTGAAGTCTATTGAAAATCTATGCTGTGTGTTGTCCATAAATGTTGTGTGTTGTGAGTGTCTATGCTGTGTGTTTTCCAAACAACCCAGAATATGAAGAAATGTTCTGGTTGGTGTAGTGCCCAAGATCCTTCAGAAAGTGTTTTCCAACCTTGTTAAGCATTACAGAAATCAGCTCAGTGCCATTGATCTACCCAGAGTTTCACCTAAAATTAATACTAAATATTCTTTAATTTTTTTTTTTTTTTTTTTTTTTTTTTAAAAACAGTTCCATATGGCCAAATACACACCTCAGGATGACTAACAAAATGTGCAGCTTTACTTTAACTATCATTACATGTGCAAGGTGGACCTACAGATCAGACAGCAGCAAATTTGGGATCTGGCTATCTGCAACACCAAAGTGGCCCACAGATGAATAGTGATTGGATATTCAGCTGTAAGTAAAACTAGTGCAAAGTGAAGTTTTAGGAACAAGATTAAAACAGCTTCCTATGGTAATAACCTCAGCACACTAACTGAGCACCAAGAGCTACATGGTATAGGATTCTATGGCTGAGCAGTTGCAAAACAAGCTTTACATCAGCAAGTGCAATGCCAAGCTTAGAATGGAGGTTGCAAGCCAGCCTTTGTATCTTACACAACTCATCAGTCCTGGGTATTTCTTTACTCTTACAAATATGCTGCTACCCCAGTATCACCCATTCAAGAGTCACTGCTCTTCCTTCTTGTCTTTTAATGCAAACACAAGTCTGGCTGTTGATCATGAAAAAAATTACTGTTGGAAGCCTGAACATTAAGAACTGACAGAAGGTGGGTCTGTTTTGATTCCTGGCTTGGGTTTATGGTTCCTAGCCCATTCCTAGTCAAGGTAAAAGACAGGAAACATGTGCTGGCAACCTATCAAGGGCATTTTTCAGACCTTAACACAGTTTGGACAGGCCCAAGCATCCCCTACAACCTTGGTTAGGGTAAGCAGCTCAGACAATAATGAAACTGTAATTACAACACTGAACACTAGAGGGCAAAGGGTGAATCGCTCTTTCACAGAAGACTGGGAACTACTGCATTTTCATTTTAATGTTCCTTTATGTTTGTGTTACCTTAAAATGGTTCTAGATTTTGTACTTGATGTGCACAATAAAACAGGTATTGTTTCAGTCCTACTGCTATTCTTTCCGTCCTATTGGCTTAATGATTCAGGAGCTGGCCCCAGGATTCGAAGGTCGTAGGTTTGAATCCCAGACCAGTAGGTTGCCCTGAGGTTCCCTTGAGCAAGGGACCATCACCATCACTGATTCCTGGGTGATTTAAATAGCTATCCCCTGCTGTGCGGTGTGTGAAATGTAGGGGTTGACTTTCATTGTGGCTCACTGTGTGCTGTGCCGTGTTTCACAACAACAAAAGTATTCACTTTCATTTTCCTGTATTTCCTGTATAGTTCCTGCAGCATAATTTGAAAGGTTTTAAAGTTCTCAAGTTCCTAGTCCTCAAACTGAAAAAGCAGAGAAACACCATGCAGCAAGCTCACTAAACCATGACAGAAATGAAGTGAAAGTGCACACAGCACAGAAAACCACAACGAGATTACTTCTTTGCATTTTACTCATACACCACATGCAGCAGAGGACAGCCGTACATCCGGCACCCAGGGAGCAGCGATGGAGACAGTATCTTTCTCAAGGGTACTATGGAGCAACCTTCTTGTCCGGGAATGAAACCCTCAACCTTCCAATCCTGAGGCTTAATCCCTAAACACTAGGCCACCCCTGCCCCTATAGGACAATAGAACAAATAGGAAAACAACATTTTTCAGTGTTCACAGGCTTTTTTTGTTTTTAAATTTAGTTTAGTTTTTTTTTTTTCAGTTTAGGCTACTGGAAAGCAAATTTGAGTACATTGCAGATTGCTGTGAAAATAAAGATAAGACTGTCACTTTTGTCAAAAAAATAACCATCTGCTAGACTGAGTAAACCTAATTATGATTATTATTATATTGGATTCCGTGACATCTGGCCTTTTACAAGTTTTACAAAGTTGCTTTTAGCAGGATATATTGCTAAGTAAAGAATCTCATATTCACATCCCTGTGGAGATTGATTTATATAAGCATTCATTATCTAGAGTCACCAGGTCATACAAATCAGCAGTTACTTTAAAATTTATATCTAGTGTTTTAACAGGTAGCCCCCCATGTTGCTAAAATAACTCTGACCTCTCAAGCCATAAATTCCTCAAGAAGTCTTAAGGTGTAATGGTCTTCCGGGACCAAGACAAATATTAGCAGCTGATAATTTACATCCTGTAAATTGTTTGGTGGGTCCTTTGTACTGCAGATCCCAGAGATACTTGAATGGGTTGAGATCTAGAAAATTTCCTGGGCTCCAGACAGGCCATAAAGGAAATTTACAAAGGGCAGCCATATGGCCAGCATTGGCATTGTGAAAAATAAGTGGTACATGCCTTGCCTATTAGTGTTGATACTTCTATAACCATTTCTCTAATAGCCCAAAGTAAAAGCAAAAATAGCAAGAAAAATTTTCTACCTTGTATGTACTCTCTCGTTATCTTAAGGGCTTATTCTGATTGGAATTACAGCGTTACTGTGCAAAAGTTTTAGGCTGGTGTGGAAAAATGCTGTGAACAAAGAATGCTTTCAGACATATAAATAATGATTGTTTATTTTGATCAATTTACAAAATGCAAAGTGAGCGAACAAAAGAAAAATCTAAATCAAATCAATGTTTGGTATTGCTACCTTTTGCCTTCAAACCAGCATCAGTTCTTCCAGGTACAATTGCACAAAGTCAGGGATTTTGTAAGATTATAGTCGGTGTATGATCAACCAATTTTACCAAACCGGTGATGATGATCATCAATGTCACACGGAGGCTGAAACACAGTCATGTTTGGAACAACCTACCAGCCGAGTTCCTTCAAAAACTGTGTGCAAGTGTACCTAGAAGAACTGATGCTGTTTTGAAGGCAAAGGGTGGCCACACCAAATATTGATTTGATTTAGATTTCTCTTTTGTTCATTCACTGCATTTTGTTGATTGATGAAAATAAATGATGAACACTTCCATTTCTGAAAGCATTCTTTGTTTACATTTTTTCACACCTCACTAAATTTTTGCACAGTATTGTATATACAAATTTTGTATATACGATTTCCAATTAATAATCCCTTCTTCTAAGCATGCAGCCATAAAAAGGCTTTAGAAGTTTATTGGAAAACTGGTTTTCAAACCGTTTTGGTTATGAACACATTATCAAGATGAACAGAAGGAAGCATCGCACAACATTTGTTTTTATCTGTTCTTCCTTTTACCAGACAGAAAACATACTTGATCAGCAACACAAAGACACAAATACATTCAAATTGGTAGCCAGTATCATGACTGAATTACTGTTTATAATAATGCTTGTTACTGTTGTTCTAAATTCTATGCTGGAAAAAAATATATTTTCAGGTTTTATACACATGAATCTGTTTATTTTCCTATTGCCAATATCTGCCACACTTTTTCTCATAAGAAATAAAAATATAACAACCTTTTGGGCAGATGGTATCATGATACAGCGTATACTGTAGTCAGATAAGAGATACACAGTTTTGCATTTATTTACATGAGGACACTAACATCTTCCCGCAGCTAACAAATTCTACTTCATGAAATCCAACACAGTTCAAGTTGAAAAACTTTATGTATGTATAAAGCAAATGTATGTATAAAGCAAACACAAATCTCAAGAATCTCAAAATATCAAGATCTGTATTTTTTAAGTTTGCAGCAAATGATGAAAAAGGTATAAACAACAACATACCTAAAAGTAATAGCTTCAGCTGTCGTTGTGCATCGCTTTTGTCCATCTTCAGCTGTCTCTCAATCTCTTTATGGATCCTGTAGCTCTCCCTGTCTTCAATAGACATGCAGCAGACAGCCATGTTCCTAGTGATAAACGCTCACTAGAAGATTATCCAAGTAAGTACAACACAGTTATATTAAGTGAGTCTATTAAAGTCATTTAAGATAAAAAAAAATAAAATTCTTAAAGTTAGCAGTAGGTAGTAACTAGAGGGCTAAAAAAATAACCTAGAATTTCATTGATTAGCAGGAGCAATGTATCTGCCGTACAAAACGTTTCCTCCTTCTGGTGTAAATGGGGCGTGTTCAGCGCAACACAGACCTTTCACTAAACCTGAATGAACCTCATTTTTGGCATTTTTTTCCTCTTGACTTCAATTTTGCTTATGCTTTTCTTCTCCTTTCTAGGGGGAAAAACATTTTGTAAATAACACAATTATTAAATGGAACAATTTATTCCATGACGGTTTATTAAAAAGCATTCACACAACTGTTTTGATGACAATGCTTTGAGGAAACAAAAAAAGAGCAAAATCCAAGCTAGTAAAGAAAGACAGCACATGGCAATTTGACAGCATAGTTTGTGGTTTGAGGAAAAATGCAGCTACACTTGATCTGCTGTTCTTACACGGGATCTGCTGTTCCCTCCAAACTATTCATGAGGTTACTGCAAAATTAAGAATTAGATCCAGAATTGGTTATTTTCCAGAGACTTCTGGCTGAGGCCCATCTTTCTGTCTGGCATGATTTTCAGGCGACAGAGTTGCACTTTTCTTCTCCTTGCTTTTTGTTAAACAGACAAATCACCAAAAATCCACACTAGAACAGGAATATCCATCTTAACATGAGTGAGGGGACGCACATTTTTATATGGCTATATCATAAACATTACAATGTGAGGAACCTCTAACCATGGCATACCACCACTAATAATTGGATGATTGTAATGTATAACAGGGGGAGGGTGAGACACAGTTTGCATGTAACTTCTTTTGGTTTCGTGTTACTCAACCAGAGCCCTTGAAATTTTTTAAATGTATCGATAGATTCGAGGAATGAACCCTCCACTGTTTATGAACATATGTAAACAGTACTAATGACTTCTGCAGCAAAAAGAAGGTATAAAACAATTTATGGTATTTGATAGCTATCAATCTTTCTTGCCTCGAGGACATTGCTGCAGCACTATGAAAAAGAATGCGGAACAACAAGCTCATTTCTTCCCATCACCATGCAAGTGTTGAATTCTCCACTTTAAAGAGCTTGTTTCAGCCCTAACAAATACTCTCAACTGTACAGGAGCAAGATCATACATACCGGTCAAATACAATAGTTAAAGCAACTAAGTGTCTTAAATGGTATTCAGAGGACATTAGAGTGAAACCTTGACAAGGATTACAGGCAAGTGAAGTTTAATTTGAGTTCATTTTAAGAATGCAAATTTAACACCTTTAAATTTACACAATTTTTTAAAATTCTCAATAAACTCAAAATACAGGGAATCACGTGGACTTGTTCCATTTTCTAAACATCTGGATGGTACACGCCACAATCTCCTAATACCACCACCGTTACTTTCTAAAATAGCAGCCCTTCCTCAGTAGAAGGTTGTAAACCTGATGAAAGATTCTTTTGGAAAAAGGAGAAATTTAATGCCAACCAACAACAAAAACAAGATTGCATTAGTCACCTCCCTTGCTCTAGGAAAAACCACAACAGCAATTCTGCCTTGGCAGAACATAGAGCCCTCTTTGTCTTTGTATATCCATATTGCAAATCAAATCATTACATCAACGGGGGGGGCAACCCTTTTTCTACACAGCAGTTCAGTAAGGCAGCCTTGCTGTGGACAATGTTGTACATATTGAGAATATCTTGATTTGACTAAAATGATCTCTTGGTCAATATCATTAACTATGTTTATATTCCAGTGATGTACAGAGAATGTGATTATCTTATGTAAAGGTGTTTTAAAAAAAAAAAAAGCAGGAAAAACCCTTGATCCACACAAGGATTAATGGGCTCCTTTGACGCCAGGCACCAACGGAAATAGAAAACTTAATAACTCTTAATTTGTTTAATGTTCTGAAATACTGTTGAGTGTAGAGGCAATCAGTGATCACAAATTGTGAAGCAGGACTATTTTACCAGAGCAAACTAGCAAGTAAAATATCCTGAGGACAATACAAACAGCATGTAAAAGAAGAAGTAATAGACATATTCAAAATGAAGGGGACAGCTAAAGTTGGCGGTGCAAATATCCATTTGGCAATATATAAGACGAGCATATTTAAAAGCAAAATGTGGCACTTGTAACATTCCACTACTCAACTCCTAACCATTTACTGTTATTCATCATAAAGACAATAAATGCACAGTAATCTGACTTCTTTTTGAATATCCCTCTGAACCTGCAAAGTATTTAAATAAAATGGACAATGGATTTAATCACTTTCCAATGAACTCAAATGGCATAAATCACGTATAACTAAAGTGAAAGAACAAATGTAATCACCTTAGTAACTCAAGAAATGTGTACATTCCTCAAAAGAGCAGAGAGATAACCGCTATGGAATTAAACCACAGATTCCTTAAAAAGAAAGTGAAAGTGTAAGTACATCTCTTCTTAATGCATTATACGCACTTAATCATAAAATGTTCATTAACATAATTTCTCTTTAAAATGGAATAATAGAAGATGGACCCTGTGAACGAGCGCCAAGGTGCAAATAAATAATTATGCAGTAGTGAGCAGTTTGTATTAACTGATATTACAGTCCAAAGACAAAAAGGTAATTGGCTTCCTATTTGCCGTTTGAAAAAAAAAAAAAAATTTAAAAAAAATTCTAAATAGACCAATACAGTCTCTGCATGCTGTTCATGGGTATGATCACATTGTGATCTGCAGGTGCTTTTTGAGCAGGCAGAAACAGCACAGAGCTGTAACCAGTTTGTTGTCTTTTTTCAGACAAGGTTGTATTCCTTCAGATTGAGCTGCAAAATAGTATCCTTGACAGCAGCAAAGACAAATCGGATGTTTTCTGTGTCTGTTGCACAGGTGAAGTGAGAATAGATGATTTTGTCACTGTCTGGATTCAGGTCGACAAACATCTTCAGGATGAACTCTCTCCCTGCTTGAGCATCCCTCTGGGGACCTAGCAATGAGAAGGAAAGAAGGAAGAAGGGAGAGAAGAAAAAAAAAGGGGGGGGGGGAAATTGTGTTGCTTCATACTGCATGTTTGTGGGTTTTTTTTTTTTTTTTTTTATTAATCCTTTGCACTAAAACCTCTATGATTAACTATTCTGTGCACACAGTGAAGAATCTGATGGAATAAAATTTAAAAGAATAAGAAAAAAATTAATGAGTAACATAACCAAGAACGTGAACTTAGACAGAAACAGTAAAAATAAATATAATTTTTTCAGTTTTACATTAAATGCAAGCCAGAAAAATATTTTTAGAACATTTTTGCAAATTTAGATAATTCCACCCATTAGAAAGGACCTCGGGTAAAATCCACAGCATTGTTTAAAATGTATAAAACATCAGCTCCACCTTTTTCTTTAAGCCAGACAAAGGCAATCAAGTTACAGATATAAGACTACAGTAATTTTGTTCATTTGTCACTGGAAGAAGTGCACCATCTATATTTTTATACCACTCACCATCGTACTCGGGGAAGTAATCCACCAGATGTGAAAACATTATTTTCTCCTCCAGCAGGTCTTTCTTGTTCAGAAACAAAATGACGGAAGAATTCTGGAACCAAGGATAAGTTATGATCGTCCTAAACAGAGCTTTGCTTTCCTCCATCCGATTCTGAGGGGAAAATAAAGTTTCTCTAAATGCAAATTTAGCAAGTCATCTTCAAAAGCTACACTGGTGCAGTCTGACAAACAAAGACACTGAGCAAGGCGGTCACCCCCCCTCTTCAGTTTACACCATGCATTATTCACAGACATAACGAAGATCACAATGGCCTCTTATTCTGAACTCTATTAAATTAGTTTTCAGTATATTTGGATCTATACTTTTTTTTTTTTTTTATGTTATCTACACATTACTACAGAAGCTAATGTTTAACCACTATGAGAAAATAATTTCCAAATAATTCAGCCTCAACTACCTTGTCAAGGGACATAATAAGCATTACTCTGGCTCCCTCTGCTGATCATCCAAGATAGACACATACCTCATTGTCAGATTCCACCAAGACTTGGTCATATTCACTCAGAGCCACCAGGAACATTATGGAGGTGACGTTCTCAAAGCAGTGAATCCACTTTCGCCTCTCTGATCGCTGGCCGCCCACATCCACCATTCTAATATAGATATGAGTAGTGAGCAATTGTTTTTGTGATACAAAATTCACAGAAATAAATGCCTTCAAATTGAAGTTAAGAATCATTTTTAACTTCTCCTGAAAATTATAGAACTTATTCAATTTTGACCACAATATGCAAATCTATAAATGTTAAATTACAAGTCTTGTCCCAATGTGGCGTAGCGGTATGATCCAGAATAGTTCTGCCGGGGGGGGGGGCAAATAAGGCAAACACTGATACCGATGCACTGATACTGTGCGACACCCAATTACAGTAAAACAGGCTCTACCAGAATGGAACAGAACAGCGGCCTACCTGAAAATGACACTTTGGAGGTCAAACGGGTATTCAATGATGCCAGTTGTGGGCACTCTCACCCTAAGAACATCTTGCTGCGTAGGCACATATGATGGATCAGCAATACGATCCAGTGAATTCAGGTAGCTGAACAGAAAATGTCAGAGAGATGTGTGAAGCGATTTTTCATTTGCACCCAAAACCCCTTATCAAGGGCTTGGTTCCCTGCACACTAAAGCGATGTCCTGTACCATTTGTACAGGACTCTATCACACGCTTCACCAGCCTACTTTTTCAGATTCAGACCTCAATCAGCGCTGCCCCAATATGGCCCTTCAGGCAATGCAGCAGTGCTGCAACAAAGAAAGTAAGAGGTTCCCCCAAACCTCACTGCAAATCATTTATATGATGACTGGTTTTAACGAAATTTGTCCAACTAGTCCAACCCGACATTCATGAATTCTTACACCAACACTCAAATGCAATTGCACTGGGATGGTCGGATGTTTTCTGCGGACTCACTATTTGGTAGAATCAGACAGCTGGTATTCTCTCCTCCGGTCATAACACTCCTGAATTCCTGGATCATTCCATAAATGCTTAATGGCATCTACATAAGGATCAACAAACATGATCACCTTCTCTACATCCACTTCTCGAACAACGTTGGCATTTCCCTGAAAAAGAAAGGAGAATGACAGTGTTTGTTATCAGTAAACGCTAAACACGGACAAAAGGAGTTTACTTTGCCACATATATGTTTTAATCCAATTCTAACACAAACATAAGTTTCTTAAAGTTACTTTTGGCAAGGCATGACCTCATTACTGTTGTGCTTCACCAAAATAGTGTTCTGTAATATTTCAGTCAACTACGCACAGAAAGGAAAAGCAGGCTTGCCCTTGGGCCTGTCTAGAAATGGAAAAGAGGTGCCGGCATGTTTTTGTTAAGGCAGTGAATTTGTATAATTAAATTTATAGCTTGGAGGGATAATTTCATTTGAGCTGAGCTGCGTGATTAACCAAAGTGATTTTGTCTCTCTCATGGCATTTGTCTCATCACTTCATCTACTTTATGATGAAAATGCATCCCTTGGGAAACTCAAAATGAACACAGATGTCCTTCGACAGGGACATCAAAATAAAGATCAAACTATGAATGTTCCCTTATCGTGGCTTAATGCACTTGTTGACCGCGCAACAGTCATGGGATCACGCCGTCCAAAACAATATGAAAGACCACACTGTCGTCGTCCCCACCCCCCAGACCTTTAGAACCACGTTCAACATTAGTGGATAGACAATTAGAGGCCACTCCTTAACTCAGCTCAGTGAAGGCAAGGTCAAGGCTGAGCAAACAACTGTACCTTATTGTGTTCGTATTTGTAAGGAATCTGGAGGGTGTCCATAGCGCGAATCATGGCTTGAACCGAGGTGAAGATGTTCTGGTACACCAGTTTGGTGAAACTCTTCTTGTCCTCCTCTGAGTAGCCTGAACCATGAATGATTCTCATCTGTTTGATAAAGGTGCTCTTTCCACTCTCTCCGGTCCCTGCACCACAGAGGCAACAAATTGGGGGGGAAATAGGAAGGGAGTATGTCAAAGATAAAAGACCACACAAGCAAAGATGCGATGAAACAGCACAACAGGAATGGTTACATTGGCAGTTTAACCAAAAACAACAACAACACAGCCTAAATAAGGCCCTAAACCTGCTGCCTACTGACTAACGTGCACAGTTTTAGGCCGCAAGGTGCTCGACATAGCTGCTCCACGTTATGGACGGCGGCCAGAGAGGAGTGGGAGGAGGAGGTGGAAGAGCAGGAGGAGGAGGTAGAAGAGCAGGAGGAGGAGGTAGCGGAGGAGGAAGAAGAGCAGCAGGAGGTGGAAGAGGAAGAGGAGCAGGAGGAGGTAGAAGAGCAGGAGGAGGAAGAGCAGCAGGAGGAGGTGGAAGAGGAAGAGCAGCAGGAGGAGGTGGAAGAGCAGCAGGAGGAGGAAGAGCAGCAGGAGGAGGTGGAAGAGGAAGAGCAGCAGGAGGAGGTGGAAGAGCAGCAGGAGGAGGAAGAAGAGGAAGAGGAGCAGGAGGAGGTGGAAGAGCAGCAGGAGGAGGACTGTTTCTTAGACTGGAATAATAATCCCAGGCATGATCTAAACCAGCATGCAGGTTTGGTCCTCGTTAAGTTACACAAAAAACTGCAAAAAAATTTTCCCCCAATTCATCGAGCAATAGGTGAGTCTGATGCGTTTCCCCAGAGCTCGGCGTCTGAAACAGTGAACCAGTAAAGCCAGGCGGAATCTGGTGAGGCACTGGTCCGAAACGCTGGCTTGAACATTTCCCGCAACTTCGTGGATGTTCATGTTTCCGCTTCTGCTCGACCTGCAGTGGACGGGTCTTCCAGCAGCGGCTGGTCACTGCTGAACAGTCACGTCCTCTTGGAAACGTCGCCTGGATCAAACGCGGCTCCGCGCTCGAGAGGACTGAACCCGGGAGAAGCGCGTCCACACACTCGGTTTAAACGAGGATAAGTTTTGCATAATAAACCGCAACCTTTGGGCGAGCGAGCCCAGGCGGAGATTGCTTTCCGAGGTCACTGTGATCTCTTACCGAGCAGCAGCAGTTTCAGCTCCCGACGGGCGTCTTTCTTGTCCCGACGGAGCTGCCTCTCGATTTCGTCGTTGATCCGCCTCGCCTCCTTCGCCTCTTCGCTGAGGCAGCACGCCATGATGGAGTCCAGAGTCATAATTCTGCGAAGCAGCAGATCAGGGCAGCGGCGTCGTGTCTCCGAGCTCGTTCAGCAAATCCATAGAGAGAAAACCCGTCCAAACATGGGTGCTGCCATTAATAATTAGCTAGCAACATAGTTTCCCCGTAGTTTGCCAGGGGAGGAGGGGTGGCGATTCATAAAACGTCGACGTAATTCATAAACACAATGTTTTGGGGCCGCTGGATCGTCCCACCGTCTCGCCCGAAGGCCCAGAAGCTGAAGGACAGAAACGCTGGAGTCCTCCGAGGCTGCGGGACGCCTGCATGTCCCGCACTTTCCCCGCAACAGATCCTCCGGGCAGAGCGACTCCACAGCTTGGGTTGGTTGTTTGTTTGCAGCTACAATCTCAGTGCTGTTTCTATTTCTACACGCGCGTTTAAAGATCAGCGCCGCGCCGCGCCGCTCCGGTTTCAGCGCTCGAGCTCTGGAGCGAACATCTGCGCGTCCCGCGCGGCCGCTCAGCTGAAGGGAGTGTTCCCCGAGCGCTGGACTCCGGGCGTGGTAGAGCTGAACATGGCGGACTTTCACTCCAATTCCCTTCCAACCACTAAACTGCACCAGTGCTCTGCTGGAAACTCCGCGGGAAAAACGCCCTCGCGCGCGCGCGCAGACGCGCTCCGTTAAAACGGGAAGACTGAAAACATTAAGGAGCGTCGCGGCCCGTCGGGCACCTAGTGCGGTCCAGCCGGGCTCTCGAGTCCGCTGCCTCTTCCACAGCCTCTGATTTCATTACGGGCTCCATCCGCGTGACGTCGAGAGCCGAGCAGGGCTGCGTTTGGCCAGGAGGAGGAAACGCAACAGGAAGCGCTTCGTGCAGCGTGTGGGGAAAACTACACGTTCACAAAGCGCGTGTTCCCCTCCTGCCCGACCTTTAACTGCAGGTGGTGATCAGGCCAGGTTACTCTTCAGGGCGACGAGGCTGGATTTAAACCGACCAAAATGGCCCAAATAAAAATAATGAATGAAGGTGTGACAGGTAGCCGCTTATGGGCACGCTTGTCATGAAAGGCGACGTGCCTTGTCCGGCTGAGGTCGAAATATTCAGTTTACAGTGAGCATTTTCCCAGCCGCTCAGCTGGGAGACTGATTTTTACTGAGATGATCACCGAGATTATATGTCACCGCATATCTAAAGTGAAAGTGAAGGCGAAAATGACAACCCTCGTCAGTGCGAGGTCACATCACAGCACAATGAACCACAAGGAAAGTGAACCGCTGTGTTTAACCCATGCAAACGCCGTGCAGCAGCGGGCAGCTATTGAAAGCGCCCAGGGAGCAGTGACGGGGACAGTACCTTGCCTATAATCCCGAAACGGAGCCTGCCCTACAGTGCAGGGAAGATACCGGTTGGTAAGAAATTAAATCTGTCGTTTGTTTTGAAAGAGAAATGAATTTCTAGGTTAAGGATCTTTCTGCGGGACGTTTGATCAAATGTGAAAAGCTGCACCCCGCGTGCAAATGAAAACCCGACAATCTTGACAGAAACGTACACGGATGCTTTACTCAACAGGTTTTAATAAAAGGTGGCACAGACTTTATTCAGACTCGTAGCACATTCTACATTGACACCAGAAGGGGGAGAAGGACAGAGAAAGAGGACAGATGAGAACACAAGAGCACCTGCCACAAATCTTTACAGAGCAACTTCTGTTTCTCCTCCTGCTGACTGGCGTCTAGAAAGAACCCATCTAAAATGTTAAAAATGCTTACAAACACATACAAAACAAGCATCGGCAAGATTAAATGGATCCTCGTCATCAAATCAATGAAAGTACAATAAGTCAATTTTCACAGGTGGTTTAGAAAATATGGGAAAAAAATCTTCAAATCGGGGACATATTCACGTTCCACCTCTAACGTCCCCCTTTTTGGGACATTACAATTAAACTAGTAGATAAGAGGATTTATATTAAAAGTCAACTAACTGAATATTTACAGTTTAGACAGTTTCCTGTCTGTAAAAGAAATTACAAAGATTCGGGGTGATTTACAAAAGACTTTTTGAAAAGAAAAAAAAAAATCTCTATATATATATTTTACATTCAGCATGTTGCACTGAATGAGCATGCAGTTTGGGTAAGGCTAATAGCACACATACAGTTGAGCCCTCCTTGGTAAAGAATATAGAAATTCAAACAGGGAGACATTGCTGCATGCAAGAACAGGGGAACAGAGGTTAATAAAAAGGATCCACTCTTTCTTGATGCTTTGAAGACTCCTCCACCTAGAAATCTTTAAGATGCCAGAAGACACTGGCAGGGAGCACATCTACCCAAAAAGCAGAGGAATGTAGACTCTGAAAAGAAGCTGAAGTAAAATGGGTACGGTAGATTGGCTTCACTCATCGTCCTCTAGAAGAATCGACCAGAGTACTGCTTCACACTAAAAGAGGAGAATCACAGAGAGTTGAGACACACAGCATTGTTGTCTACTGAGGAGAAGAAATGTATACAGTGATCAGAGTGTGCTGGGTCTTACTGAAACAGTAAATAATTCTTACTGTCCTGTTAATGTACTGATGTGAGTTTTACAGTTGTGCATCCATATGTCCAACACCTGAAAACCTAGCCATCAACAACATGCACTGATCAGCCATTACAGTAAAACCAACTACCTTACATGGTTTAGGTCCCCCTTATGCCACCAGTACCTTAGCTGAGATTATGAAAGCCTTTTACATTGCAAGACATTGGCTTGATATATGGACTAGATGAAGATCCAAAGAATTTGGAGGTCATGTCAATGCTGTGCAAAATATGATGGCTAGATGACTGGGAGCATCTCTGGACATGAGCAGTAGCTTGGATCTTAGATGTTTACTTAATCTGTTAATGAAGTATTTTGTGACTGATCGGTACACAGTAATCCCCCTGCTATACCGCGGTTCACATTTCGTGTCCTTTGCTACTCGTGGATTTTCATAAGGAACATGCATTTTTTGCGGATTTCCCCCCCGTATATTGCGGCATTCACAAAGTACAGTGTTATGGATTTATGTCGAAATAAGGATGTCATTTTAATTACTGCATTAAAAAAGTTAACAACTGTGAGGCAAATCATAATGAAGGTGCACACATACAGTACTTTTAATGAACGTATGCATTACTAATTAGTTTTTTTTTCCATTAGAGAAAGCTTTAAAATTCATAGTAGCATATTAAAGACAGATTTAACCACAGATCGTTTCCCTGATGCAGATAGATTAGCAAGCGCAAGGATTGGATCTGCATAAAGATGCCAGTCTGACCACTTTCACCTGAATATTGTTCCTGTCCGTTTTCTCTTGCAAGTAAATGGCTTTTACACTTTTTTTGTGTCATTGTCTAATTAATAACAGTATAGAGATCCCTCACCCCTCCTATCGAATTTGAACTCATTTTGTCCTCAAATCTTAACAGTAGCGATCTGCAGGGCCTAAATAGAGCTCTGCTGTGCTCTAGTACCATGCCTTCAGAACTGGAAATGCTCATTCAACAGAACAATCCTTGTATTTCATATTACTGCCCCCACCCCCAACATGGCATTTAAACAAATATGAGGTCTTTCAGAACTCTGTTAGATTACCATGTGACAGGAATACATGATCACAACTTACAAGTTATCAGAATCATTGGAGATCTTTATTGGGAATGGAAATGTTAAGCAAGCATGCATCATAAGGATAAACTTGAAACCGTTAGAGTACAATTAGGCTACATGTAAACTGCAACAGACTTAATGGAAATTATATGCAAGCTAAAGACAGATTTAAGGCACTTTGGTTTATTGTTACGTGTCATGAAGAGGGTCAATGTAGGTTAGCTGAAAAAATAAGAATAAGATACATTTGTGCTTGAGCTGGGTGTAGAGATGGGGTAACACGCAGACATACAAGTTACAAGAATGCCAAAGTGAGAAATGGGTCCTATGAGTTACGACAGGGTTAGTGAAATGGGAAAGGCTGCGAGTTTGATTGGGGGGAGGAGAGGGCAGATGAGGCTGGGCCTGTGCTGTAGGGCAGACTGTGATTTGTTGTCATTTGATCTAACTAAAAACAACAAAATCACAAGTCTTCCACACAGAAGCAAGCCAGCTTTCCTCCACTCTCCTAGGCTTGAAGTCATTTGCCTCGTAGTCACTTTTCAGTTTGGATTTCTATTTTGGATGGAACTAACCAAACCCTGTATGCATGTAACAAAACATTTCACCCCCCTAGTAAGAAAGTGTTAGACAGAGAAAAGGATTTATTCTGCATCAGAAGTATATGAAGTGTTGTAAAGGTTTTAAAGAAAAAGCGAGTAAACCTATTCATGCTTAGTTGGTTTAGGCACAAACTAGAAGCTTATTATGGATTAGCCGTGTGACCATATAGCTACTCTTGACCGCATAGTAAACTGCAAAAGAGCAGCGATCAAAACTGCATCATGTGCTTTCATGTAATATTACTATTAAACTGTTCCCTGTAATTTGTAGACAGGTCTAATACCTTTAAATACAACATACTTCAAGAGTGCAGAGAGGGGAAAGAAAAGAGAATGGGTAAGTTACAGAAGCTATCAAATGAACTACAAAACTATAGTTTAAATTCCCCAAAAGCATTGCTTTTTGCCCTTTGATAAAAAAAAAAAAAAAAAAAAAAAAAATGTGCAAACAAAAGTCAAAAGATTAACTTGTCCTCCAAAGAGCAGACAATCATTTCACAGTTGAGCTCAATTCTACTACTGGCAAAGCCTGGATTGTTAGTTCCTGAACGCACCTGTTCTGCAGTAGGTACTGGGCATTCTGAATCTGGTCCTGTGTTCCTGTGATGGTGATAATGCGGTCCTCTGAGCCCTCCAGAGGTTCATCAATTTTGATGGAGGCTCCTGACTCATGACGTATCTGCTTAATTCTCTGCCCTCCTTTTCCAATGATGGAGCCAGCCAGCTAAAAAAATAAAATAAATAAATAATAAAGATGTTTAGCTTGTTTTCAAATAACTGATTTAAATTTGTATCTGCATTCATGCATAGGTACAAAGTGGAAGGCAGCATTTCAGTGCCCTGTGCACTTACATCTTTAGGTATAGTTACTTGTGTAGTGATGACAGGACCACCAATGTCACCATAAGAGCCCCGACCACCTGGAGAAAAACCATTATCAAAAATCATGGATTATTTCATTTCACACTTAATTGTATATACCCCATTATCTGCATACAAAGCTATGATGTACACTTACCAGACTGGAAGGGCTCCCAAGAAGAGTTATTGTCTTCAGATAAAAGATGAACAAAAGAAAATTGTAGTCAAAAGTTAGAGACATGGAAGAAAAGCACAAAAGCTATTAAAAGGATTGTTGTGATATGTCAGAGAGAGAAATCTGAGGAACAGCTTACCATATCCACCTCCACCCTGGTCCATTGTTTTTTGTTTTTTTTTTTTGGGGGGGGGGGGGGGGGGTAGAGGGGGAGGAAAGGGTTAGTCCATATACAAGCATATTTGGGCATTTACAAAAAATATGGTAGTTAAAGAATTAACAGTCTGTTCAACCTCTAAATGGCAGGCATTAGCAGCAAGCATTTGGTATTCTACAGGGCTATGCACTTGCAGCTGCTGTATCTTGAGTTCACTGGTGAATATGATGGCTTTCACGTATCTAGCTGCTCCTTGGTTACCAAGGTAACAAGTAAATTTACAAAAAAAAAAAACCCTGTTGCCTAGCAACAGAAGCCCAAACCAGTGCACCAGGGATAAGAGCTTCACATACACATCCATAACATGGTTGCTTCACTGAGACAGAACAAGTGGTTCAAGTACAAGTAGTTTGGGTTTTCCCAGTGCTTTTTCAGAACCTGAACTAGCAACGCTTGAATTATTGAAATAAATCTCAGGGCTACAAAAAGCATAAAAAACAGCTTTCAAGATAACTCACCATGCTTTCATAGCGATCTCCAGGTCTTCCTCTTCTGTCACTTAAAACAAGAGAAATGATTAAGACTTTCATTCATGTTATGATTAATGAAAATTAGCTAAACCAAAATAAAACTAAGGCACAATTCAATAAATGCACATCAGTAGTTAAAAATTTACTTTAAAAGCATCACTTCACTAGAAAAACATTAAATGATCACATGCAACTTCGATTAGGATAAGTGTCACAGGTAACCGATGGATGGGTGGACAATCACTACTCGTATGCCCATGCGTTATGAATTTTTACTTACTTTGGTCTGTCATCTAAACTGCTGTGATAGCTCTGGTGGGAAAACCTGTCCCCTCTGTCAAAACAACATAACAGGACCTAGGTCAAAGCAGTATCAGAACAAGGCATGCACAACCCATACAATAACAGGGGGAGAACAAAAAATAAATAAATAAATATTTAAAAAAAAAAAAAAACCCTGACAGAACTAGGAGCCTGCAGAAAAATGGTCTGCTAATCTCCCTTCTGCAGGCAGGAAAGGAATGAAAAGGTATGACCTGGGACAATGCCAGGCCAAGACAAGTGTCACTAAGCCAAGAATGTGAGACTTTTTTTTTTTTTTTTTTTTTTTAAACCCCAATGGAAAATGTGTGTTACTGCAATGTTCAATAACCAATACCACCTACTCCTAAAAGGAGTGAAATACGAAATACCAAAAAAAAAAAAAAAGATAATATAGATTCAGGTTCTCTTACCCTCCCCTGGGGGGTGGAGGCGGTGGCAGAGGCAAATTTCGGGCACGACTCCCCCCTCGGCCCCCTCGCCCTGGTGGGGGTGGCGGTGGCCCACGACGTGGACTCATATCATCATAATCTCGTCTGGAGGGGGGCATTAGACGGCCACCACGTCCAGGAGGCATGCGATCAAAACCCCCACGTCCACGCATGGGGAAGCCTCCCATGGGCCGTCGGCCCCTCTCCTCAAACATCAAGGTAAAGCCACCATAGTCATAGGTTTCGTCATAGAAATTTGGGTCATATGGCTGGGCACGCCCTTTAATAGGGGCCTGATCAGGAAGGGGTGAAGACAAAGTTCTGATTTCAAATTCATGACTTTTTTTTTTTTTTTAAGCAGACACTTCATAACCAGTGATAATTGTTCATTCTACTTTCAGTCATTTTCATCACCTCTGATGTCAGTTCAAGGATGACTTTGATGCACTCGACCACCCGCTGAGGTTTACCTCCCACTAAAACCACACGGTCAGTTGAATGTGGGCAGCACTCCTGAAAAAGTTTTATAGTGGTCTGTGTATTCTGAAAGGAAAAAAATTTGATTATACTTTTACAAAAAGCAACCTTTTTTTGTTTGAAACACTTCAAACATTTTTCTGGTGATCTTTTTGAATTACAAATAATTAGTATAGCTGTCCGCAGGCTCCATAATCATATATAAATGTTTTACACATACAGCCAGTCTGCTAATTTCTTGGTCAAGAACTGTAACCTTGCTTATACTCATTTGTCTTCAGTAAGCACTCGGTTTTAATCACAGCATGCATTAAATTCCTTGAGTAAGTACACAGATATTAAAATTGAAACAGGTTACAAAGTGTAAATACATTTCCCAAAGGATTTTAACAGAGGTAGCCTGATGTGTTACATATTTCAAACGATTTACTTAATGTAGAATCTTGATTTTAATCACTCTAGAATATAACCAATATCACAAAGTAAACCATCATTCCCATAAAATCAAATCTATTTAAACATTTACAGAATGCAGAGCCCCCTCCCCACATATGTGCCAACACAACACATGCTACTTTTGATGCATATATGCAAATTGGGGAAAAATGTTTATCGCTCTAACAAAATATAAACACAAAACACACACCACACACAAGGGGAAAAATTAAATATAGAAAAATTAAACTAACTTACCTCTCTTAGTTCTTTAATCTTGGCACCTTTTACACCAATAATGCCTCCAGCCAAACTCTGATGAATCAGCAAGCGCAGCTCACAATCAAAGTCAATACCATTGTAGTGCTGGTACTGCCAAATGTATGCAAAGGGGATAACAACTTTGAGCCAATAGGTCAACATCCATAAGCAAATTAACACCCTGGTTTGAAAAAGACATCAATTTTGGTAAAAGTGAAAGTCACCATTTTTGTTACTGTAAAATATGGCACAGCGAGACAATGAAATTAAACCTCTGCTTTTCACCCATACACACTGTGCAGCAGGGGGCAGATATTTAAAGCACCCAGGGAGCAGTGATGGGGACGGCATCTTGCTCACAACCTGTCAACACCCTAATCACTAGGCCACCACTGCCCCACAGGAAGGGCACCGCTCCTGGAAATACTAATACCAGGTTGATGCGTGGAGCAGCTGGAGCAAGCTCCTTTTCCCGTCTCCATAGTCCAAATCAATTTAATATACAGTCCTCATAGACGCCGTATCAGATATTAAACTCATAAGAAAAGGTTCTACACTTGAGCTTAGTCAAAAGGCCAAAAAGTGATCAACAAGAATCTTTATGGTATTTTTTATACATACAAGTTGCTTAAGAAGCCTTTACCTCTTCAAGAGTGGGGATAATCTTCAGAAGAATCTCTCCAATGGTGTCTATATCTGCACTCACACTCAGTATGCTACAGGCCAAATAAAAGCATATTGGAAAACAAGAGCAAAAACGGACACAACATTTTAGATTCGTATAACTGCAACATGACACAACCAAAGGTTAAGAAAAAGCATTAAAAATGTTTTTTAATAAATAAATAAATAAATAAATAAAAATTAAAAGGCTACCGAACACATGTTTGTGTCTCTCAACACTGGAATCAAATGAGTACCCGACATGCATTTGTCCCTTGCACATTCAACAGTAGAAGGAAGTAGGCACTATATACTTGAAGGCCATGAAAGCCAGTAATTTGCTTTATACTACTTTTTCCCTTAACAGATATGAGAAGGGAGGAAAAAATAAATAAATAAAATAAATAAATAAATAAAAAGAAAAGAAATAAATAAATAAAAACAAACTTCTGCCATTACAACTATGGTGCTACTATAACACCTTTACTTGGTGGTGGCAGACAGCAACAGAGAGAAAATGAATTAAATAAATAAAATCAGCCAAAAAATGAAAAGCAAGAGCTAAAAGGAGTGGAAGGGGGTGTGAGTGAAAACCACTAGGGGTGGTTTAGAGCTAAAGCAAGGCAACAGGGAAAGGGCCTGTTGGATGGCCTGAGATTAAAACCAAACCAGGGAAGAGATGCAGTACCAGAAACAAATCAAAGACAACAGTGATGATGACAAAGGGTGGTGCAACAGCACCAGAATCATGTACAGCAATGTCAATAACAGTAAAGTGGTGGGCCCAAGGGCGGAGTGGGAAGGCAGGGGAGAGGGGGCAAGGTGGGCCAACAAGGACAGAAAGAAATAGAACTTGGGTTTAACAATTCACAGTAAATACCAGAGCAAGGAACATCAGCAAAAACAGCAGCAACAACAATGAAGATAGATTTATCTTAATAATCCAAGCATTGCTCATTCAATTCAGCCTGAACAACTGAGGCAGGAATGTTCTCCCTTTTGAGTAGCAGAACCGATAAATACACTTTGACAAAGAAAAAGGTCCCAAATAAAGACTGAATGGCGTGTTGGGGGAGGGGGAGAAGACATAAAAAATAAATAAATAAATAAAAATGGAACAATACATGTTTCTTAAAAAGGGGGGAATACTATGTATATAAAATGTTTAAAATGAAACATAAGGCAAGTTATCAAAGACATGTGTTCTCTGTTCTAATCAGGCAGTGAGGCAATAACTGGTGGGACATACCGCTCTGGGCCACTGCTGTCTGGGACTGATACACTGGCATTGTACTGCATTGGTCGTGGAGGTTGGCATTGGGCAAGGGCATTCAATCACATGTTGTCAAGTAAGGTGCCCGTTTAGGGAGGGGCACGTTTATGGGGCCAACCGGGGTGTCAGGTGGGCGGGCGTTCAGGGGCGGAGGTTGGGCCAACGTCAAGGTGGGCAACGCAGGAGGGGCATGTCGATCCAGTACATGGGCAACGGAGGAAGGTGGCCAAAAACAAAACAAAACAAAACAAAAAAAAAACAAAAAACAAAAACAAAAAAAAAGTAAAAGGGAAGAGGGGGAGAAGGAATACATTTTAATTGAATACAAGGCTAAACTCATCACTCTATTGTCAAAAAAAGAAAAATAAATAAATAAAAAGAACTGATGAGACTTGGCAACGAGTGCACAAGAAATAGGGCTGGGCATATGTGATAAAGAACTACAGTAATTAATTAGACTATTGGTCAGCTCAAGAGTCAAGACATCTGTTTAAAAATTAGCACAAAATGATGGCTGCCATCACGACATCACGGACAGGTAGAGTAAGAGAAATTCCTCTAGAGAACTTTACTGAAGGATTGAGAACACTATCCCACTTATGTCAACCACCCCACCCATTCACCCATACAAGCAGGACCCATTTAGAGAGCTTGAGAGTCTGTCCAAATGAGCCAACCTATAGCTGCACCTGTGCACAAGCTACGGAGAGCAAAATTCCTCCTCATTGAAATAGCATGCAATGTTTTTGTTATACACCCTTAAAGATGTAGTTACCAAAAAAAAAAAAAAAAAAAAAAATCTCTTAAATGGATTTTAATAAATTAAAATGTGAAACTTTAGTATGATCAATTGGTGTTTTGAGATCAAATCCAGGCCAGTCTAAAAAATAAATAAAGTACAGAAATCAAAAAAATACACAAAAATATTGTTAGACAACAAAAAAACTGGGAAGTATGATCAGTGGTGATCTGAAGGCAAGTCCAACTCTGAGAACAATGTTTTCAAATAAATGTATTTTTCACCCTCTCTAAACACTAAATACTCACATCCGTCCGAAGAGCTTTAATATTCTTGCCCCCTTTCCCAATCACAGCACCTGCATTCTGAAAAAGACAAGTGTAAAGCTGGAGAACAGTTTGGATATGCTGACATCTTGCTAACCTATAGTTTCCTCTTTTACTGCTGAATGTACAAATAAGTATAATCGTTTCAGCAAAGACACACTCACTTTGCTCTGAAGCAGCACTCTCAGCTCCACCATTTCATCCGTATTGCGAGATCGTTTGAAGGCTTGCTCCTCATCCATGTCCTCAGCAGGACGCTTGCCTATGTAATCCAGCAGAGAAGTGTCCGAGTCGAGAACTGCAGTAAATCTCTTTTAAAACGGTCCTTCTTTGGCATTGTGCAAATTAGCTTTTCAGCCACCTGGTTACTTTATTTTGGGCATAAAGGACTCCTTCATGTGCTTTTTATACCGAATAGCTCATGCTTCCTTAGTCAATGTCATATTCTCTTAAATGTGAGTGGATAATGAAGTTCTGTTCAACATGTTCCACACCATGTGTGCATGCAATCAATTTCTCATGGAGAAATGTGCCTGGCATAATAAACCTGAGACTGATCATCTGAATGTACTTCCCTGATGGTGGAATTTTGTTCTTACAAATTCCACCATCTGCTGCAGGAAGCAAAAAAAAAAAAAACCTTACCGTTTGTGTCAGTGTTGCTGAAAGTAGTCTCTTCGTCCTGCTGCTCAATTTCTGTCTCCATTGTCCTCTACCCACGGGGAAATGGAAGCGGGTTCTCCTCTCTCCCTCTCTCTCGCTCTCTCTCTCTCTCTCTCTGGAAAAACAGTTGCACTTGAGGGTTTGGTCCCTTCAATAACCTTTCCTGAGTGGGTGTGTCAACGAGTAGCTCGATCACGGGCGCTGTTCGCTGGATCTCTTCAGTGAAATGCAGGGTGTTGATGACAGTGTGAAAAATTCAAAACCCCACCAAAAGTAACATTAGATCTAGCTGTCGAAAATGTGTTAATACGCAGGAAAGCGATTCAATGAGCATGGCTGTCTCGTTTCAGCGCAGGTGAGCTGAAGCACACGGATGGCTTGGAGGCGGTACACGTTGCTGGTGGCCTGTAAAACCACCATGAAAGTACAGCGCTCGGTCAACAAGGCCGACTGCACTTCAAAATGGTGCACGGGTTGCTCTTAGCACGTTAGCTAACGGCATTAGCAATGTATACACCCTGGACCAAACAGCTGGTCCTAGTTTAAGTGCAAACAAATCCCCAATCGCTAAGCAGCCAGCGGCTCGCTGTTTAACTGCTTGTTAGCCACAAGTTGATCAATAGCGGGGCAGGACGCCGACTCGCGGAGCAGCTCCTGAGCGCTCGCTAGCTCGAGGGCAGCTAGCGGAGAGCTGCTCAGTCACTCACAAAATGGCTTGCTTTTCCGGCTGAATTCACTCACGTTAGTATAGCAAGCGTTACACCAGACGCAAATAAATCAAGAGCTAAAATAATGACCTAGATTATCACTTCAAATATTATGGAACAACAGAATTTACTCTTAATTTGGAAACGAGTTACACGATTACATAAGCCGTGCCAACTAACTTCACGTCGTTTGCTTGGCTAACATTAGCTACCAAGCGAGAATAGCGAATCGTTTTAGTCGGCTGTCTGGTCAGCCTTTAACTAGACCGATAAAAAGCCTGCGACGTTCTGTAACATTAACGAGGTAACTGGCAAATTTCAAGCAACTGTGACCGTCATGTTATGACAGTAATTTATGCGGACAGACACATCTTCACTGTGAGGCGGCCATCAGGTAGACACACTGCGCCATTACTGTGATAGGATGAATTATTTATTGCGTTCTTAGTTCAGAAAACCAGAGAAAACCGTTTGATACGAACCTGCAGATGGCCCCGTTCGTCACTCCAGTTTTTGACCAAGAACCCTACGCATTTTTTCCTGGTTTTATTACTAACCTACGTGGATGACTACTTTCCTTTGTGATTGGCTTAGACGCACTTGAGGGGGTGTGTCCGTATTGAATCCTCATTGGACACGAAGCAGCCTGAAAGAAAACGCATCGCAGATAAACAGTAGTATTGGTTAATGGAGCTGTCAATCAGAAAACCAGCCGCCGCCCTGATCTGCTCCGAAGTTATTGGCTCTGACGTTATCGTCATAGCAACCGTGAAAAGCATTTTGTCTTTTGTGTTCTCTTTTTTTTAAGAAAACGACAAGAATATTTACTTGTTTTAAATAAAATGTGTTAGGGGACTCTGAAGTTTGTTTTTTTTCTGCAAGGTCATCGAGCAAAGGACCAAACTAGGGATGCACAAGCCGAAGTATTTCTTCGTGCTGGTCCCAAGCCCGGGTAAATGGGGAGGGTGACGTCAGGAGGGGCATCCGGTGTAAATCTGCCAAATCAATATGCGGACAACAAACAGACTTCCATACTGGATCGGTCGAGGCCCGGGTTAACAACGACCGCCACCGGTGCTGTCAGCCCATTGGAGCAAAGGACCAAAGGCAGTTTAACTGTTTTTAGATGTAAAAAAAAAGGTCATCCGATATTTTCATATCAAGTCAAGTCAGTTTTATTTATATAGTGTTTTTACAACTGTTATTGTCACAAAGCGTAACAGAAGAGCCCCAAGTCAGTCAGCCAAGGGAAACAGTCAAAACGCCCTAAAACTGGAGGAAGAAACCTTGGGAGGAACCAAGAGTCAAAGGAGAACCCATCGTCCTCTGCTCGACACGGACAATAAAGAAGAAAGGGAGAGTATGTATAATATATCAAGTAAAGGGGACCTAAGACAGAGCCTTGCAGGACTCCATAATTGAATTCTGTATGAACATTTCACCATTAATAAAAAAATGATAGCGGTTAGTCAAGTATGCGTTAATTCAGGAAAGTTCCTGTTATTCCGACCAGGTTTTCTAGTCTGTGCAGTAAGATATTGTGGTCTGTGGTGTCAAACGCTGCTCTAGGTCACTAGTAAGGATACCGACCCTTCGTCAGAGGCCATTAGGAAATCGTTTACTATTTTCACTAGCGCTGTTTCAGTGCTATGGTGTGTATTATTATTATTATTATTATTTTTATTTCTAGTTTTTTATTAAATTACGTGTGTTCTTGGGTACTTTTACTACTACTGGACTACTTGTATGTGTAACAAGTGCACAAAATGGCCATCCCCAATCTTATTTTAGAACCATCCATTTTTCAAATAATGGCTGGTTAATTTCTCTGCTGTAACGCAGTTGCTGATTGTCCTCTAACCTTTATTAGGCTGTGTACTTTGGTTTACCAGTATTAGAAATGTAATAATATGACAGTGGTTGCAAAGAATACCGATATTGATAGAGTGTATCAATATATATGAATAATGGAAAGAGATTTCAGTGTGTTTTTGTTGTGTGCAGCAAATGCTAAAGCATAGGTTTATAAACCTGATTTTGTAACCTGCAGATTGTACACATATTACATCAGCAATGGTATTTTAATAATTCTGTAACAAGGTAAAAAAAATTTTTTATCAAACATACAACCACAAACATGAAAATGTTCTTATGCGTAAAAGTGAGCAACTGAATTAATCTATTTTTGTCATGTGAAAAAAAGTAATGTATTTTAGCTTACCATGATCTAATGTGAGTGGAGACTCTGTAATCATTGCCTGACCTCCTCCTGATAGGGGTATGACAGGCTAGTTAAAGTGGACATGTAAATGTTGATGGCACACTCAGCCCAAGATAACAGTTTGCTTCAGGAAGCAGATTCTGGTAGTCGATCTGGGAGTTACAACATCATAACAAGCTGACGGACGGACCAATCAGGTTCCAGAAGGCTTTTCTGAAATAAGACATGAATAGGGAGTCCTTTCAGACAACTTATCAATAGGTAGGCAATGTGACCTAAAAGCAGGTTGTTGTTCTTCTGATCAGTCCAGACAAAAAATGTCACATGGGCATCCTACAGAAAATGCCTCCCTTCCACAAATATATTACTAGGTCAGGGTCAGGTTGGATCAGAACAGAGATAAATTGCCAGGGAAAAAAGGAAAATTAGACAGCTGACAAGATCAGGGCCATAAGTATGGTGAAAAAAATATCTGTAATTCAGAAAGAACTTGCCTTAAAAAAATAATAATTAAAAACTGGAATCATTAGAGCTCCCAGTGACAGTCTACCACAGGCCTGATCCTTTGTTTATCAATTTGATTGGCACCACCATACACATGGAAAGAAATTGTGACCTGCATTCACATTTATTTACATTAATAAAGAGCTTGGTTTCCATTAGGCTTACACTGAGGACGCCGTTGACCCAGGCTTGGAATGTGGCAGGGGCGTTTGTTAACAAACCACAGATACAAACCAGGTGGAAATTCTGGAGATGCCCTTGAATAAAATGGAGGAGATGAGAGGAAGAAGATTTTTATAATTGTATAATTTTAATAGTAATGTTTATGAGACCCAAAGAAAGAAGGAACCATTCAACAAAGAAGAATCCTGGGTGATTTCCACCAACTTGAGGTATTACAAGTCTGAATGTCAATAAACCTGGTTGACCAAGCAAGTTCACCCCGAGAGCAGAACGCAAGATGTTAAAAGAAGTCTCCAAAAACCCTAAAATATCATCACAGGACCTGCAGCAGATGCTTGGTAGTGTTGATATGAAAGTGCCTCTACAATCAGAAAGAGACTGCAGAACTTTAACTTGCATTGGAGGTGTGCAAGGAGGAAACCTTTGCTCTCTTAGAGAAACATCAAGGCCAGACTGAAGTTTGCCAGAGAGAACGTAGACAAAGACCAGGACTTCTGGAATAATGTTCTTTGGACAGATGAGTCTAAAATTGAATTATTTGGACATTAGAACAGAGGACATGTCTGGCATATACCAAATACAGCATTCCAGGAACCTCATACCAACTGTGAAGCATAGAGATAGAAATGTCATAGTTTGGAGATGCTTTGCTGCAGCAGGACCTGGCCAGCTCACCATCATAGAATCCACCATGAATTCTACCATGTATCAGAGGGTGCTTGAGGAACATGTGAGACCATCTGTAAGAACATTACATTTACATTTACAGCATTTAGCAGACGCTCTTATCCACATTAAAGTTGAAGTGAAACTGGACCCTGCAACCTGATAATGACCAAAAAGAAATACCAGTAAATCCACCAAGGACTGGCTGAAAACTAAGAAATGGAGAGTCCTGGAGTCAAAGCCCAGATCTTTATCCCATTGAGATGCTGTGGGGTGACTTGAAATGGGCTATACCTGCAAGAAACCCCTCAAACATCTCAACTTAACGAATTCTGCATTGAGGAGTGGATCAAACAGATTGTTAGATGCTACAAGAAGCATCTCACTGCGGTGATTTCAACCAAAGGGGGAAACACTAGCTATTAGGGCGTAGGTTGTCCTAACATTTTCCTCAGTTAGAATACACATTTTTGTTGGTATCTTTTGTTTATGTATTTTGTCTTTTGTTTAATGAATAAATCAAGGTTATTTTTTGTTGTTTATCTGCAATTAAATCACTTTCTTTTCCAGAGATGAATATAAACAAGATTAGACATCGATATGTGAACATTTCTAAATAATGAACAGAATACTAAATGGGTTGTCCTAATTTTTTCAAATTACTGTAAACATGTTGGCAGGTTGAGGCAGCCAGAGGTATTGCGTTAAGGGTAAGTTTCCCCCACTCCAGATCAGCAGGAGAAGCTTGATAAACTTGTCAGATCAGTAAAGCTGGTATAAAACAAGTCCAGGGTCTTATTCACAGCATCAAGCTGGTTTCCTGCTGTGCCATACATACTATTACTTAACTGAGGTGTGCTGGGCTCATACTGATCAAATTTTAGCCAAATTACAGATTAAGTGAAAGTGAAAGTCATTGTGAAACGCAGCACAGAACAGCAAAATTTAACCTCTACCTTTCACCCATACACATGCAGCAGGGGCAGCTAATGAAAGCACCTGGGGAACAGTGACAGGGACAGTACCTTGCTCAAGGGTACCTCAGGGCAACCTACTGGTGAGGGAATCGAGCCCTCAGTCTTCCGATGCAGGGCGAACTCCCTATACACTAGGCCACCGCTGCCCCGTTAAGTAATAGTAGTGATTGTGAGTGAGGCGAGCAGCACAAGGGAACAAACTGAAGCAAATGGTGATACCAAACAAAAACCGGAGTGCATGTACTGATAATGTACAGATTGGTTAGTAAGGCATCCACACAACAAATCACAATCTAGGCAAAATTACTAATACGACTGTGGAATGACCATTTTGTGGCCAATCACAGCTATGAATGCATTATGTGAATATTTTGTCAAAATATATACACTATATAACACGTGTGAAAATAATTGAAGTGAGGTGTTTCAGCCATGCTAATTTCTAACATGTGTATAACATCGTTATTAAGTGCATAGCTTGGCAATCTACCTAAAAACACTAGCAGCAGAAGGAGAAAATATCGTACAGCTCAGTGATTCAAAAAATGAAATTGAAATATAAGGTTGTTATGAGGAATATCTGTTCTGCTAGATCAGCTTGAGCAAACTGTAAATTTCTGTGAAATTAAATAATCTAGTAGCAACAACAGCTCATCCACGAAAGGGCAAAGCAGGCCAACTCACAGAGTGTGACTAAGTTTCAAACTCTCTTATAAAGCAACATCATCCCAATAAATGTATATGGGGAGCATTAACTCTATGAAAAATGGGACTCAGTGGGAGAGATGATTTTATTGATCATGATTTGACTGGATAAAGTTCATTATCCACAATATCAAGGATCTGCTCATGTAGTACAAATGAATGTATGAGTTTGGATTTGGCAGCAGCCAGGAGAATGTTTCTAGAAGATGCTAACAGTGATGTTTGGTGCAGCAACTCAAACAATTACATGAACACAAACATTTTTTAAAAAGTGTTTGCCAAACAGACAATAGAATTGCCATTACACGTCCCATGTGATCATTATTACATGTCCCATACAGTTTTGTTGTCCCATTGTATTTTAATCTTGACACTTTATGCCTGGAGGTATATGAAGACAAGTATATGGTCTTGTTGGACATCCTATTTAAAAAAATGGATGTTAATCCAGTGCTAAAGTATATATATATATATATAGATCACATATATATATGAAGATATATCATACATACATATTATATATATATATATATATATATATATATATATATATATATATATATATAATATGTATGTATGATATATCTTCATATATATATGTGATCTATATATATATATATATACTTTAGCACTGGATTAACATCCATTTTTTTAAATAGGATGTCCAACAAGACCATATACTTGTCTTCATATACCTCCAGGCATAAAGTGTCAAGATTAAAATACAATGGGACAACAAAACTGTATGGGACATGTAATAATGATCACATGGGACGTGTAATGGCAATTCTATTGTCTGTTTGGCAAACACTTTTTAAAAAATGTTTGTGTTCATGTAATTGTTTGAGTTGCTGACAAAAACAATGCTGTGTCACTGAATATGAGGGTTACGCAACAGCCTACCTTATGTAATCTGTATAATGCATAACTTCAGATTTTTTGAAAACAGCAAGGGCCAATCTGATCACGTTCATTCCCTACTCAGGGATACTGAGGCCTCATATTTTGCTTTCCCTTATCTGCAGCTTGGGCTCGCCAAGAATTTGGGAATCAAAGTCATAGAAGTATATTTTCGCCCCCTTGTGGTCAACTCTTGTTAATTTACCATCGAATGGCACTGTCCCCTAGTGAGTGTGTTTAACCAATACTCCAGTACTTCCATGTACTTTAGGCAATTACATATCACGAAAAAAGAATAATTGAAACAGTGACTAAGAAGTATTATGTATGATTTTCTATAATCATCTCACATCTCAGCCTTGCTTATTAAAAAGAAAACCTTTTTGCTTATTTATCTTTCAAATAGTACACTCTAATAGCCCTAAAAGTAAAACTAGGACAAGTATCTCAGTACTTATACTCAGTATCTTCTTGCGCAAATAAAAAGGCCATTTCTACAGCAAAAACCTGTATATGTGAATGCAGAGGATGCATTTCGTTGTGGTTCACTGAATGTCGTGCTGTGTGCTCACAATGACAAATAGTCACTTTCACCTAAATTACTGCAGTTTTATGTTCTATGTTCTCTTATGTGTAGCACCATGTTGTTGTGTTTCACAAACCAAAACCTAAGCCAGGCCTAGCAATGAGGTCATCAAAGTCTGGACTATGCACCTAGAAAAATAAAAATCAGATAAAATATTCAACTTTGGATCAATTTTGTTTTACAGAGAAGGTGTTGTGCTTAACTTTACTGGGCTTAGAAAAGAATGTGTAAGGATGTCAGGAGGGATAGAGACGTATGTCACTAGTAAATTATATGAATGAATGTGTGATGTATGGTGGTGGTGGTCTAGTGGTAGGGTACTTGCCTATGGACCTATGGCTCAAGAGGTCCCAGGTTTGAATCCCACCTCAAGCACTACCACCACTGGGTCCCTGAGCAAGACCCTTAACCCTGAGTTGCTCCAGGGGGACTGTCCCTGTAATTAGGACGTGGAAGTCGCTCTGGATAAGAGCGTCTGCTAAATGCTGTAAATGTAAATGTGACATCCGGAGAGATGGATTCATTTAAAATAGAGGTAGGATTATCAAGGATCAGCGCTGAGCCCTTCCTTGAGTGAATGAAAGGGACGACGCAGGAATGGTTAGGACGCAGGGAGTAGAGATGGTGAAGCTGGAGGAGGAGTTAAATACTTGGGATCAAGAGTTCAGAACAACAGGGAGTGCAGAAGAGAGGTGAAGAGAGTGTAAGCAGGTTGGAATTGGTGAAGAAGAGTGGCAGGAATGATCTGTGACAGAAGGGTACCAGCAAGAGTGAAAGGGAACTAAAGAGTTGTGTTGGTTTGGATAAGTGCAGAGGAGAGATGAATATGTTGAGAGAAGGATGCTGAGGGTGGAGCTGCCAGGCAAGAGGAGAAGAGGAAGGCCAAAGAGGAGGTTTATGGATGTGGTGAGAGAAAGCATGCAGGTGCTCAGTGTGTAAGAGGTAGTTACAGAGGACAGGAAAAATGTAAATGGAAGATCCTGTCATTGTTATAAGGGTTGGGTGTATACATGAGAAGAAAATGTATTTAAAAAAAAACAGGAAACAAAGCTAAACAATGATGTAAATCAAGAGAATCAAGACAAGGCCGGCACTCTGGGACCACAGGAGTCGCAGGGCTCAAGGCGTGCCACCCGGGGTCACGGAAGGTTCAAGCAAGAGCACCCTCCAGAGCAGCAGTGTGTGCTATGATGCTGGGCAACAAGCAATAGATGGGCCCAAATGCTCGGGATGGCAGGCAGCTCCTGTGTCCTTCTCAGCCTCCCACCCACACTGTCCTTTCTAAAATTTACCTGAGGGGAGAACCTGAGGATTGCCATGAAGGTATCTTCAGCAAGCCCAGGATCCTTACACATCCCCAGTGCTATCTGAAGCTGGTGTAATATTTTCCAGCCCTCCTGGAGGTCCACTCGGTCTCCTTCTTCCCAACCATTTCAGCACCACCCCTTGTCCAACTTCATAAAGTTAATTACCACTCAGTCTAGCCATAAGGGGGGCAGCGGTGGCCTAGTGGTTAGGGCATTGGCTGCATGATCGGAGGATTGGGGGTTCGAACCCCTTCCCAATAGGTTGCCCTGAGGTGCCGTGCCCATCACGCTCCTCCCTGCGATGGGCTGGCAACCTGTCCAGGGTGTGTCCCCCGTCCTTCACCCAGTGTGAGCTGGGATGGACTCCTGTGACCCCACTTGGGACAAGCGGCAGAAAATGAATGAATGAATGAATCAGACAGGGAAGACAAGCAATCATATACAAATATCATATATAATTATCTATAAAGATCAGGTGGCAGGGACAGGACTAGAGTGAGGGATGGACAAAACAAAAGCACGTGGACGAGGAAGATACACACACGAACCAGAGAAGCCTGAAAGATCTGCTGTGGCGACCCCTACGGGAGCAGCTGAACGAAGAAAAATGTTATTGTTATCTCCACATATAAAAGTTATATCCACAATAAAGTATTTTTCTTTTTCCATAAAGCAGCAGTAAGCAGACTGTTTCAGTGTGAGGTGTGTGGTCAAATGAAGGAAAGGTCACAGAATTATGATGCTGGCAGCTGCGGTTGCTTTTGAGGGTCGAGAAGCAGCTGAGAAGACGACAGTCAGTCCCTGAAGAAACAGAGACGACCTGCTCAAGTACCACTAGATGTTAATGTGTCCTAATAATAACCATTACCATGACATCTTCCTTTCCTTTTACTCTTCACAAACAACCATTAGCACCAATAATTCAAGCGTTGTTTTTTTCGTACAGTTAAACTCTTCTTCAGCAGTACTCAAAAACCAACACCGTTAACAAACCAGGACATTTAAAGAGAAAATGAACCGCATCATGGCGCCCTCTCGGGCGAATAAGGAGAAAAAACACCTGCTGTTTAATGTGGTGCAAAAGATGGAAAATGGCACGATGTTCCGTGAATGCTGTAAGGAACTGAACGTGAATAAGACCTCGGTGTTTCCTGCTCTGCACTTTTCTTTCGCCAATAATAATATCTCACGATGTTGTTTCAGCACAGCGCTCGTAAACGTTAACGGGGCTGGCGTGGTGGATAAACTGCCCTCTGACACTTCCTCCATCGCCACTCACGGTGGCCGTGCAAGGCTCGCTCCAGCAGCTGCTCGGAGCGTTTCTGCTCTGGAATGATTCTTCAGCCCATCCTGTGCGTCAGACCGCACGTCACACTCCGGTAAAGCCCCGTCGTGAAGTTGTGGCGGGGCTGAGAGAGAGACGTGAGCTCATACCGTTGCTCCGGGAAACTTCAGCAGCGAACGATCATGCAGCATGATGCTGGCCCGTAAATACAAAGCAGCTTCTCACTTGTGCGGCAGCACGTTAGTGCTGTTGAACAGGTGCGTAACGAGAGGTCTCTGCGGGATACCGGCCCCGTTAAAAGCGCCAATCACAGCGTCCCCCCATCGCGCCGCTGACAGCATCGTAAACATTCTCCGCTAAATGCGATTACAGAGATGGCTGTGATAGATGCGCTTGTGCTCTTGCTAGGCCAATCGATTGGCTCTCGCAAATAAGCCGCCTCCTCTACGTCTCCTTGGTTTTTTTTTTTTTTTTTTTGGTTTTTTTTTCTACACCGCGGACGCCATAGCGCCGCTTTCACCGCGCAGTGCCGCTTCTCTCCACAAACTGATCCACACCCGGAGCCGCTGCGCCAGCCCGAGCCCCTCTTCAGCAGCGGGAGCGTGTGTTCCCAATGCCTTAGGAAAGAAAAGACACACAGGGCTGTGTAAAGATTCAGGGTCCTTTTGTTCTAGAATATATTTGCTTACCAATGTCAGCGCTCCTGTGTGCTGTGAAGGATCAGCGCTGAAGAATCCATGTAGTGGATCAAGTGTGCGGAGATAGTGAACTCCGGACTGAGTGTAGAATTGTTACAAAGTGACACCGTCCGCGCGCGGTGGGGTTCATTACAGGAGTTATTTCGCTCCACTAAGCGGCCTGTGTGGCTGTTTAATACAAATGCTTGAGCGCACCAACATATTCTTGATGGTTAAATTCAGAGTCACTGTCCAGATGCAACAGCACCGCTGTGCACATGTAACGTCATGAGATCAAAGAGACTGTACGAGGTTTCCAGACGCTCCTCTTGGTTTCACTCGGAATGGGACTGATGAGAAAATGACTTTCTCATGGCAGGATCGTTCCTACCTTACAGCTCTTTGCAGGAGGAACGAGTGAGGGGGGATAAAGGGGCGGGATCGAAGCTCTGTCAGCCAAGCGTTTTGTAGATTGGGTGCAGGCGCGCAGCCGAGCTGGTGCGGAGCCAATCGGATTCTACTCCGCTCGGATCCACGGCTAGAAAAAAAAGAAAAGAAATCGGCGGCGGATCCAGACGCCTTTTTTTTCCTTTTCGCGGTGAAACGGTCGGCGTTGAGAATTCGGGCCAGCTAGGCTATCGGGAGAGAAGCGTGAAGGAAACAGCAGCGTTTCGGCGCCCCCGAGCTGCGGCGGTGACCTGTGATGGTGTGATCGCGCCATTCTGTCCGAGCTCAGGCTCCTCCATGACAGTGTCGTCCAGCGGCGCCCAGCAGCTCTGCGCATCGCACATCAGCGGCGGCGAGCGGAGCGCCGACACGAGAGAAGAATAAGGGATTTTTTTCCGTGCGGCGTTTGTGTGACCGGAGGTGGTGCCGGGGATAGTGTCGCGGACAGCTGCCATGGCCACAGGGCGCAGCGGAACGGCTTGCTGGAGCGTTTACGGGCTCTTGATGGGGCTGCTGAAGCTCGCCTCTTCTTGTCCCGCATCTTGCTCGTGTAACACCTCGAGGATCTCGTGCGTAGAGCAAGAGCCAGGCATCGAGGATTTCCCCATCCTGGTACCAGAGACAGACATGGAAAACATTACGGACATGTAAGTACGGCTGTTGATACGTGAGGAGAGCACACGCGAAGACGTGTCACGCCACTGACTAGAAGAGCTATAGATAGTCGGAGAGAAGACATACGAGGGAATAAACCACGACTCGCGGCTCAGCCTTGTTTTTTCGACCCACGGACAGAATACTCATAGGCCTGTAAGCTATTTCTACCGGCCTGATTAACGTGACAAATCGTTTCATGTCCAAAAAAAAAAAAAAAAAAAAAAAAAAAAAAATCGCGGACTGTGTTCCATGACATCCAATAACCTTCCCGCACCTTCACATTCAGCTCATTGCACGCAGTTTTCTTCCTCGGAGGGAGCTCGACGTTTCACATATGGACATCAAATAGGAAAAGACACGTGAGATCCGAAATCTAAAGCCTAGCAACAAATAAATCAACGCGAAGGGTCGTGTGTGCGTGTGCGTGTGCGTGTGCGTGCGCGTGTTAGGCGCGCGTTCGTGGTAGTGCAAGCGCGCATCTGTAAGGGGTGGAGGTGGGGATGGGGCTGGTAAATATGGTGCATAAAGTAGCCGATCTGAAATGTCCACATGTTTAGCGGCAGAGGAGCAGAGCAGGTGAGCTCTGAAAGGCGCCTGTAATGTCTCCTCTGTGACGGTAGCTGCGGGCTGATAGGAAGCCTACACCACGGCCATGAAAGAAAAATAAACAGCTTGGGAAGGTGAAGGTTTTCTAACACGTCAGCGAGACACCAGGCTGACATCGCAGAGCCCTTATAGTGATAGTGTCGATTTCCGAGGCTCCCTGTCTGTCGATGATGCCCTGTTTAAGGGATCTGAACGCTGAAGGTGGTCGGGGTGGGTTTAGACGGCCGGTACTTTAATGAGATTGATGAGGATGGGATGCACTACGCGGACTATCCAGCGTCCACGCGCGCGGCCCCCAGCCGGACGCCTGCGTCGCGTCTGGAAATCACGGTGTAGTTCGCTACGGTGCTCAGGTTTCGCGCAGAGTCGAGCGAAGCGACCGCAAAGCGAACAGCATCAGCGCCTACGCAAATATGTCACTTCGTTTCCACGACAACGACTCGCGGAGCCACTTCTGGCGCGTACGACGCAATGATGGTTCTTTAACGAGCGCCTTCATTAAAAACGAGCATACGGCGCGAATATGACGGGGCAGCGCTGGGAACGCGATCGGGGCGAAATCATTTTGTCAGGCGTCAGGATGAAGGCATTTTTATCTAATATCATGTAAATGGGATACGACTCAGGCACTGATTTATCACTGTGTGCTTTCAGATATATTACAAGTCAGAATAGGCTTTTTACAATCACGGAGGACTACATGAAGTTTTACACAAATCTCAGGAATCTGTAAGTATCATTTGCTGCCATTCGTTACACGTTTCTATATTTTAGATTGCATGTAGTACACCTAACTGCCACTCTATCTTTCCACCGCAGAACAGTGACCAACACTCATCTGACATCCATATCTAAAAATGCCTTTGTCCACAATACCAAACTTCAGTATTTGTAAGTTGATATTTTTTAAGCTACAGTAATTGACTGATTAAAATCACATTCTGCACTGATGGAGATGCTTCCCATGACATAATCTTTGATGTTCTGGCTTGTAGGAATCTCAGAGACAATAATTTGTCAACACTGTCATGGACGGTGATTCGCAATTCCAACATGTCAACTCTGTAAGTTTTTCTTAACACACAAACGCACACGTGCATGTCACCCATGTGTTTGAAATGGCCACACGCTCTCGCATTTACAAGTCTTGGTCTGTTGATTCTTTTCCTCTATCATTATAGACTGCTTGCTGGAAACCCTCTACAGTGTGTGTGTAAGAACGTGTGGATCAAGACCTTGCTGGATGACAGTGAGCGAGATCAACTCCAGTGCCTGCAAGAAGAAGGCGGAGTAAAAAGCCTCTCCCAACTCACTATCCCATTATGCGGTAATTCCATTCAGCAAAAAACAATCAGTGCATTTCATCTCATACTTGTTCACATAAGTGTTTTAGTCTTCTGAAATGACTTGCTACAGCGTTTTCTGAGCAGGTAGACTGCAGCTCTAGATCTTTATGACAAAGGTTCTAGAACAATTTAGAAATTCCACAAGAGTTTTGGAATTCTCAGCCAGTTTGTTTAGAGCTGTGCTGTACTCTATTTCGCATTATTTTATTTTTATTCTAAAATATGAAAGTTACAAAGAAGGGCACCTCAGAGAAGTCAAGGCAGTTTTATTTATTTCTATAGTGATTTTTACAAGGGTTGTTGCCACAAAGCAGCTTTACAGAATCCAGGTCCGGGCCCCAAGTGAGTAAGACGAGGGCGACCGAGGCAGAACTCCCTAAAACAGGAGGAAGAATCCTTGGGAGAAACTAAGGCTCTAAAGAGGAACCCATCCTCCTCTGGTAGACACAAGATAATAAAGAAGGAAAAGAAACAGAATGTGCATTTAATGAATTAATTGATTTAGTGATGAGTTCTGGTAAAGTATGAGTTACAGTAAAATAGTCCATTAGAGTCTGTAATTGGAAGTTCAGTGAGCTAATATTGGTGGTTCTGTTTGAGTAGGTGAAGCTTTTGTACATCTTAGTTATTTGCAGCAGCTCATGCAGATGATCCAGTATGATGTAGCTGATCTGGAGTTCAGGTGAGAAGAGAAATCTGTTGAAAATTGATTCATTGACTTAGTGGAGTAACTGGTCTGCAGTTCAGGAAACCCTCATGGTAACTGATGAACTTGGCGGCCTTGATGAACTTGGAGGCCTTTCCTTTCTGGAAATGCACAAGCTGCCCACTGTAAAGGTGGTGGACAGCCGTCCATTTCAAACAGAGAGAGAGAAATGAGTTCTGTTTGAGCTCACATTGTGCCGACTATGAATTCATAGAGTGCAGTACTGTGACTCCGGCAGAACTCGCTATTACAGCCTAACTAGAAAGGACAGAGTCAAGGGTTTTACAAACACAAGAGCACCCTGAGACATTGGCGACCCCCACAGCAACATCAGAGTGATCACGTAATTGATGGACCGGCATCACCAATATCCCAGGTTGTTGTAATTACTTGTTTCTGTGAACCCCTGGATCTTCACCTTTTAACTAATAGGAACATTAACTACTAAAAGCCTGAATAAACAAGTAAGTTTTTAGCCTACACTTAAATACTGAGAGTGAGTTCCGGACAGTAGCTGGAAGACTGTTCCACAGATGGGGGCTTTAAATTAAAAGGCTCTTCCCCCTGTTGTTGTTTTCAAAATTCTGGGAGCTGTTAGAAAGCCAGCACCTTGCAACCTAAGTGAGCCTGAGGGTTCATAACTGGAGATAAGCTCAGAAAGGTACTCCAAAAAATATTTCCAATGTGTGTATTTAGAGTTAAAACCGAGTCAGTTGTGACACCCAATCATTTGACTGTGTGTATAGGATTAACTGTAAAATGAGCAATTAGGAGGACTAGTGAGGATATTGACACTTTGTCAGATGCCATTAAGAGATTGTTTACTATTTCCCCTAGCGCTGTTTCAGTGCTATGGTTTGGATGAAAACCAGACTGAAGATTTTTGTGTAGATGTAAATGTAAACGTGAAAGTAGCCTTGAGGTGAAAACTGTAGCTTATCAATAACTCTCACCTTTCTCCCTCCTCAGAGAATCCACGAGTAGAAGTTATTCCCAGTGTCGTTACTCAGATGGCAGGAAGGGATGCAATAGTTGCATGCAGTGCTTCGGGAGCTCCACCCCCTGATCTGTTATGGAATGTGAACTCCAGTGACCATTCACCTCTTACAACTGACTATGAAGTAAGGCATATCACTCCGAAATACCAATTTAGTCCATGGCGATTCCACCCTGAGGCCAGGGATTGCTGTTTTATATTGTAATGCTAATGCTTTTAGCAATCAGAAATAAGCTATAAGTGTGGCTATTGTACATGCTTTTTGACCCAATTGTACTGACAGGAAAATTCTGAGGAGACTTTGTGGGAAGCAATGAAATATTTGATACATTTTTGATAATAATCTAGAATATGGCAACTATATGGACCACAAATATGTGGTTTGCACTAATTCATTAGACGTTAAACGAAAATATTAATTGGCAGTACCTGCACCTTAGTTTGTCATGTAAAATGCAAGCTAGAGAACATAATCATTTATTTGTAAAACATAAAGTTTTAAAACAATGTGAGATCATGGGTCTGCACATACCAGCAACTTCATAATTATCAGAACCCTTAGCAACAATGGCTGAAGAAAAATGTGAAGAAACAATGGCTGATGAAATATGTCTTTGTGTTTTATTACCTCTGTCTCTGAAAGTCTGACATTTAATGGAAATAAATTTTGTTTTGTTAACAGAAATGAGAAAATTCATCTGGTTCCTTTTTTGGAATTTTTTCCATGTATGGACATGTTTTTTGGAGATATCAGTTTTATTTTCTTGGCAGAAACAGACAAGTTTTTATTTAAAATGTTCATGGTGCCACATATTCCAACAATGCTTCTCAGGGCTATAGAGGAAAAATATTGTGTGGTGTAGTTCCAAAACACCATAAATCACTAAAATAACCATCCCTCATTGCATTAAATTGTCTTTACACTGTCTGACCTTAGAACCTACTACATGTAAAAACCCACTAATTTCTAGCAAACTTGACAATTGTGGTGAGATGATGGGGGAAAACAGACATGTCTCTTGTTTCTGGCCAGTTTATCACAGTCTTAGTTCTAACTGTAGTTATGGGCATTTTAAGGCATGGGTCAATTTTGATAGTCATTGCTTAACTTATGAAGGTTTTGTATCATTTCATTATTATAATATAGTATAATCCTACTGGAGGAGGAAAGATTAAAGGGACATTGGCTTCTCTCTTCTTATATTCAAATTCAAGGGAAAGAGAAAGTCATTGATGACCACTGGACAATTTAGTGAACTTAGAAACATGGGAACAGGCTTTAACAGCGTAAAACTAATTTTCTGAAACTGATCAATATATAGAGTCCCAATATACTTGAAGCTGACTATTAGACATGGGAGTTTGTGTCTCCTTTGCTGCAGTAATACCCTCTGCTGTTCTGTGAAGGCTTTAAACTAGATGGTGGATCATTGCTGTGAGGATTTGATTGCATTCTGCCACAAGAACACTGGCAATGTCAGGTACTGATGTTGGATTATTAGTTTTCAGTCACCAATGCCACTCTTACTCCCCTCCCAAAGGCAGTACGTGAAGCATCATCACTCCATAGAATCCATATTTACTGCTCCACAGCGTCATGATAAGGTGGGGATTATAGAGGCATGTTTGACAGACATGGCTCCTCTAGAGCGACCCATTCCATTGTAGAAAATATAAGCTTTGTGTAAGTTTTTGTCAGCAGTGGAAGCCGAATTCAGTAATTAGATGGGGTGTCTGGTTCAATGAGTGAGAAATGTTTTGCTGTTTTGGTTTTAAACAAATGAAACAATGAGCTTTACCATGTCAGAGCCATTTTGTTGTTTCCCTGCATTCCCTGTTAGTTCTGTTTTCTCCAGTTTTCCTTAAAAATCAGGATATTTTGTATCTTGAGAATGTATTTAAAACACATGTAGATACACTGTTACAGGTTTCATACATTTCAGTAAAATTCAAGTTTGTTTCCAGCTTTAGGTTTTTTGTGATTAAATTAATTTGTGACCTTTTGTCAGTGACTAGTATATTTTCTTTCTCCACTGTTTTTTCCATACTAAATACCGGTCAGTACAGTGACCAGACAAATGTTTGGTTGATGTGTCATAGGCCTGCCTGTGTAGACTTTGGAATGGTCTTTTTTGATTGATTTCAGCTCTTGTGGCTTGTCAATTTTGTATATAGCACTAAGCAGCTTTACAGAATCAGAGTCTGAGCCTTTAGTAGGCCAAGAGCACTTCCTAAAACAGAAGTAAAAATATTATATATACATATTTATTTGATATAGCATGCTGTAATGTACTGTGCAAAAGTTTTAGGCAGGTGTGGAAAAAATGCTGTAGAAAAGGAATGCTTTTAAAAATGGAAGTGTTAATCATTTATTTTCATCAATCAACAAAATGCAGTGAATGAACAAAAGAGAAATCATTCATCCATCAAATCAATATTTGGTGTGACCACCCTTTGCCTTCAAAACAGCATCAGTTCTTCTAGGTACACTTGCACACAGTTTTTGAAGGAACTCAGCTGGTAGGTTGTTCCAAACATCTTGGAGAACTAACCACAGATCTTCTGTGGATGTAGGCTTCCTCACATCCTTCTGTCTTCATGTAATCCAGACACACTTGATGATGTTGAGATCAGGGCTCTGTGGGGGCCAGAAGAACTGATGCTGGTTTGAAGGCAAAAGGTAGAAACACCAATTATTGATTTGATTGAGATTTTTCTTTTGTTCACTCACTATGCATTTTGTAAATTGATAAAAAATAAACAATCATTATTTATATTTCTGAAAGCATTCTTTGTTTACAGCATTTTTTCCACACCTGCCTAAAACCTTTGCACAGTACTGTGTATATATATATATATATATATATATATATATATATATATATATATATATATATAAAATACAAAAAAGTAAACCACTTTAACCACTGATGGTTAAATATAGATACAGTCTATATTTAGGTGTAATAGCGCAATGGATAACATGCCTGACTATGAACCAGAATAATATAGGGTCGACCCCTGGTTGGCTCAACTCTTACTATGTCCTACTATGTTCTACTATGAGTGCTATTTCATTAAATATCACTTTCTAACAATAATGTAGGTTTCTAACTACATTCAGCATAAATATGGTGCAATGGTAAGTTTTTTCTGAGCAGCTGGTTAAACACCTATGTATTATATATTTCACACTTTTGTCCATTTTCTCTCATATAGATTAACACATCAGATCTGCAGTCCATGTTGACCCTGACCAGCCTGTCCCCTAGTGACAATGGCCGAGAGATCACCTGTAATGCAGAAAACATTGTGGGCCAGACCAAAGCCTCAGTCATCCTCAACATCCTCTGTAAGAACTCATCCCTTTGTGTGCATCTATGGGTGTGTGTGTGTGAGTATATACTGAACGACAGTGGTGTCATTTGGCAAACTGGTTCATGTGTTTTGGAAAATCTATGAAACTTGACAGATATCATCAGTGTTGAAATAAAATTCTATATCTCAGAAATTAACCTTGTAGAGTAAGGGAAATAAGTTAACAGTAAGTGTATGCTTGTGTAATGTGATTTTATATGAAGTTAATTTAGGCCCATTAAAATGTTGACACAAAAACAATTGGTATTTTCAAAAAGGAAAAAGTTAAAAAATTGTATTAACAAGATTTTTACATGCATTTGCTTTTGTAAATTGGCTATTTGTTACCTGACCCATTTATAAAAACTTCAGAAATTGGTCATTGAAATGTATTTTTGATTTAAAGCCCTCAGACGGTCATTTCCTAACTAATATGATTGTCTCCATACATTGTGAAATATTCAATTATCATGTCTTATATTAAATAGCAAAACCCACGAAGCCCTAAGCAGTATAAATAATGTAGATTTATTTTTTCATTAGTTATTCTGTGATTTTGTTTTAACATCATATGTATATTTAGTTTGATCAGTTTAGTACAATTTGTATTGCATGTAGAGCTGAGAAAATTATGACATTCTCTACAACAGTCCAGATTAAGACTATCATGGGCCTTTAGATATTAAGAAATGAAAGCATTTTTAAAGCAGGTTTTTGGCAATATCGTTAAATTTGTAAGACCTTGATGTAATCAATGGATACATTTAACTGATACGTCATTTGTTCCTTCTTTGAAAATGAGAAATATTCTTTTCATCACTAGCTGTGATCCAAAAGTAGCCCAAATTGTTGTTTCAAAGTGTTATTTCCTTCTTGGTCACATTGTACGGTGATGTTTGGAAATTTGCGAACCGTTTAGAATTTTCAATATTTCTGCATAAATATCAGACATTTACAGTCACACATAACGAGAACTCATTGTTCCAGTTGAAATGTTTAGACCTCATCTTGTCCTCTTGCATTCCTTATGTCTTAAGCTTATTTGCCATGTTTTTCCATCATGGTCCTTTTGATCCCTTGCCCTATTTTAGCTCTGCCCTCTCATGACCTATCATGCTGCGAGGCACCTTTCCTAGCCAGGGATGTTGCATTTCCTGTGTCACTACTTAACAGCCTCTGTAAATTTCTTCCATTTGTAATTACGCTTCTTTATCTTTCTTTTTCTTATGTTTTTGCCTCAAATATGTCGGGAAGGCCATACTTTGATAGATCCCCATCATTTAAATAACTAACCCTGATTGTCATTCCTTTGATTAAAAGTACTAGACACTAATTATATCTTAGCATTCAAAACTCAGTTTTTCACGTGTACATGACATTCAGACTTAAATGCCTTATTGCAGGCTGTCATGGGCAACACACAAACAATGGGCATCATTGCATTTTTGACAACAGGGGCATAGGCAGCAGTCGCCTAGTGGTTAGGGAGTTGGCCACGGGCTCGGAAGATCGTGGGTTCAAACCCCTTACTAGAAGTTGCCCTGAGGTATCCTTGAGCAAGGTACCATCACTGTCACTGCTCCACAGGCGCTTTCATAGCTGCCCCCTGCTGCATGGTGTTTGTATGGGTTAAATGCAGAGGTCCAGTTTTGTTGTGGTTCACTGTGTGCTTTGCTGTGACCTTGCAATGACAAGAAGAGTCACTTTCACACACTAAGCATATACTGCAACAGCACAGTATATTTACAGTAATGTGCAAAGGTTTTGGATATTTAAACAAATTGTTTAAAACTGGAAAAAACTTTTCTACTTTGGAAAAAAGTTTGTTTAACAATACATCACCATATAAATCCAAACAATGATGAATTCTGTAAAAAGTAATGAAGTAGTTGATAGTTGTTGATATCTTAAGAGCTGGTTATTAGAACACAGACATTATTCCAGATTTCTCCTTGATGTACCTATCCTTTACACAGTACATTGTAAAATTCCATCTGCAGCACATCTCATTTAACTAAATGTAGCATTGATTAGCCAAACCAGAACTATAAACTATACTGGAATTTCCTGAGGAGAGGATAAATGATTCAGCAATTATAAAATGCTACTTACTTTATGGTTTGTATTTTTAATATGTAATAGTATATTAACATTTGTCTATATGGACTAAAAAAATGCTTAGTGGCCAAATTAAAAGTCAGGTCTAGTGCCTAAAACCTTTGCATAGTATTGTATATACGAAATCAGAAAAAGTTGGGACAACGTTTCTTAATTCTTACATTTAAAGTAAAAAAAGTGAAAGTGACTACCCTTGTCATTGCGAGGTCACGGCACAGCACACATGAACCACAACAAAATTGGACCTCTGCATTTTACCCATGCAGCAGTGGGCAGCTATTGAAAGCGCCCGGGGAGCAGTGACGGGGACGGTACCTTGCTCAAGGGTACCTCAGGGCAACCTATTGGGAAGGGGTTTGAACCCCCGATCCTCCGATCGTGCAGCTAACGCCCTAACCGCTAGGCCACCGCTGCCCCCATCCATTGATTTTGGATTTTCAGTACAATATGAACCAAAGATATTTCATATTTTGTCTGGTCAACTTCCTTTCATTTGTTCCTATACATCCATCCATGCATTGTAGGCCTCACCACATTCCAAAAAAAGTTGACACAGGGCTATTTTTAGGGCGATATATATATATATATATATATATATATATATATACACAGTACTGTGCAAAAGTTTTAGGCAGGTGTGAAAAAATGCTGTAAACAAAGAATGCTTTGAGAAATATAAATAATGATTGTTTATTTTTATCAATTTACAAATTGCAAAGTGAGCGAACAAAAGAAAAATCTAAATAAAATCAATATTTGGTGTTACTACCTTTTGCCTTCAAACCAGCATCAGTTCTTCTAGGTACACTTGCACACAGTCAGGGATTCTGTAGGATTATAGTCGGTGTATGATCAACCAGTTTTACCAAACAGGTGCTGATGATCATCATTGTCACACGGAGGTTGAAACAGTCATGTTTGGAACAACCGACCAGCCGAGCTCCTTCAAAAACTGTGTGCAGGTGTACCTAGAAGAACTGATGCTGTTTTGAAGGCAAAGGGTGGTCACACCAGATATTGATTTGATTTAGATTTCTCTTTTGTTCATTCACTGCATTTTGTTGATTGATGAAAATAAATGATTAACACTTCCATTTCTGAAAGCATTGTTTACAGCATTTTTTCACACCTGCCTAAAACCTTTGCACAGTACTGTATATTTATATTTATATTTAGGGCTATTAATGAGGTAAGAAATTGATTTTTTGAAATTGATTTCCTACAGGTAAAGTCAACAGGTGATTGTAATCATGATCTGGTACAAATGCAGTATCCGCAAAAGATAGAGGTATTCACGAGTCTTTGAGGAGCAAAGATGGGCAGAGGATCTTCAGTTTGTTAATAAATATTTGAGAACATTATTAAGATGTTTAAAAATAATGTCCCTCAAAGAAAGATTGGAAAGGATTTGCATATTTATTTAAGTGAAACACTCTTATTGGTAAACTGTGACTATGCATTGCATACATTAACAACAGTATAAATAATCACTTTTTAAAGCTTATTGCTTTGGGGTAGAAACTCCCCTGAAATGTTCTTGTTCATGATCTGTTGGTCTGGATTCATTTACCAGAGGGCAGGAAATAGAAAAGTTCCTTAGCAGTATGTGCCTGGTGTAAATGTCCTGGTTTGGTGGAAGCTCTGTGCCAATGATAATCTGAGCCATTTTCACAACTCTTTGTAGACTTCCTGGTCTTTGCCAAACAGCTGGCATACCAAGATATAATTCAAGCAGACATCCAAGATTTTTTCAGACTCCTCAGAAAGTGAAGGCATTGGTGAGCCTTCTTCATGACTATTTTGTGCTCTGAGGTCATCAGTGAAACTACTTAATCCTATAGGTTTACCTACCTTTGCCAATCACAATAATGGATCATTTTTGTCAGTAAGGAACCAGATACAATATTGAATTATCTGTTTGGGTTCTCTTTGTCTACTTTATGAGACTTCTCTGGAAAAAAAAAAACTTCTCAAGGGTTCACAAAATTCTCAAGCATCACTGTATTTTTATTATTTTTTTGCTAACACTGTCCCTAATGATCCAGTAAGACTGTTTATTTCTTATTGTTCTGCTCAATTCCTCCTCCTAGTATCCCCTCTGTACTTTCCTCTTTTGTCACACTCTACCTGTTCACCAAAAAACTTTCTCTCACCATGCTCCTCCTATGCCCTTCTTGTTTGACTTGCCCACTGTTTCCCTGTGGTCATTTTTCCTCTCCTTTCTATCCTTCTCCAATTTCTTTCTCTTTCCTGTCTTCCGTCCCCTCTTCTTCCTGGGGTCAGTCCGCCCAATCATCCTGCAGCTGTACGAGCCTGAGCGCAACCAGGACTGGTGCATTCCATTTAGTGTGACGGGCAACCCTAAACCAGAGCTTCAGTGGTACCACCAGGGTCAACCTCTAATGGAGCAGGACTACATCAAAACGCAGATCCATGAGTCAACAGAAAGCGAGTACCATGGCTGTCTGCAGCTTGACATCCCAACACATATCCACAACGGTGTCTACACGCTGGTGGCCACCAATGAGTTTGGCGATGACCAGAAGAACGTCACAGCGCACTTTATGCATACTCCTGAGGAGGAGCCCTCGGGAGAAGGTGGACTTTGGTGCACTTGATCAGTGTTACATCCTTAAAGCAGCAAAAGCTTTCTTTAGAACAATGTCATAAAATAATCTCTTTGCTGAACAACTTTCTAGTCTTCAATCTGATATCCGTCGCATCTGTAGAATTACAGTTACTTGCCATGGAAAATAATTGAAACATTTACATTTACCCATTGACCCAAAACACAGTTTATGTAGAAGGAATTGGACAATGCATTTTGAGGCTAAATATGTCTGTAGTAAGTAAGCATGTGAAAAATCTTGCATTGCTCCATAGAACTTTTGGCACATATATGTTGAGCATAGTCAAGCTTCATGCCGACCATTGGCTTTGAATTAGCTGGTGTGTGTACAAAAATCTCTAACCATCTTTTTATTTCTGTTCTACAGATGCATTCTACTATGGTAAGTTCTGTTAAAATCTACAAGAGCCCCCCCTTTTTTGAAATCAATGAAGCTAGTGATTGTTAACATGCATGCTGAATGAACAACTAGTATAATGTTTGAAGCCATGGTCATGTTATGTGTTTGGTGTGTGATGCCTCAGCTTCAGTAAGTACTTTTTGACACCAGTCCTTGCTACCCATTGTTATTAGGTCTTGCTGCTTCTGCATGTAACAGAGGCTCCCCTGACCTGGAGCTTGAAGCCCTTTTTTTTAGTAATATCACACCTTCTTTACATCCTTATTTTGATAACCCTGCTTCAAGTCATTATAGGTTATATCCATTAATGTAGCAGTGTAAAGTTACCATTGCCATTAAATGTATAGACAGATGGTATTATGTTTAATGTTTGATTATGACAGTTTATGTTATTTAAAGTAATGAAACCAGGCATAATATTATCTGCCTTGACAAGTATCGGTATTGGTAACTTGACATGGTAATATCATTGGACATGTCAACACACAAGGTTATTTGACAGGGTACAAGTGTTACCCATGTTTATAAAATATTTTTACTCTGAGCTTGTCAAACTTTAGATACCATTTAAAGATGCTGGATGATGAAGCTGAATATTAGCACATACGTTAAACTTACCAATTTCTGTCATTTTCTATTATGGAACTGCTGTACTCTAATAATGTGTGAACCCACTGCTCAGACACAACTGTTACTCCAGGTATGTATGTATTTCTCTGTGTTTTTACTCATACCTTTGTGTGCATAATGTCACAATTTTGCAAAACATATACTTTGTATTTATTTGCTTAGAAACTCCACCACAGGAGGACAAAGTTGCTGTAAGTATGCACTCATTTCTGAGTTTCAGTAACGTTTTGTAAGTTGTTGCCATGGGTTGCCCAGTGGGTTACCTTTCCCTGACTGCACACGTTACTGTGGATGGGCCCTAGCTTTTGGGCCAAGTGTGCCACATAAGAGTATATATATGTATAAATATATATATGTGTGTGTGTGTGTTTGTGTATACTTCCGTGTGTTATGGCAGAGCTGTTGATTATCCATAGTTTAGTCACTGTCTTCTGGTCATTTTCCTCTTCAGTCGATATCCGCTAGCAGTTGTTCTTATCATTTGGTTTTTGTCACATGGTTGTTCCTCTGTTTAAGCCTTCTGCTTGCGTTTTTCAGCTATCTGATGTCCATTAATCCCTCCAAACTTAAACCTGTATAACAGTATCATCTTTACTACTATTTGTCCAAATGCTAAAGACACTCTCCATTGTCCATGTTTATCTTCATTTCAGGTGTATGTGGTGGTAGGAATAGCAGGAGTTGCACTGACTGGGTGTATCTTGATGCTGATCTTTCTCAAATATGGAAGAAGCTCAAAGTTTGGCCTGAAGGGTAAGCATGTTTTATAGCAGTTTAAAGAATGAAAAGAAACAGGCTTTTCTTCTTGTCCTGGACTATACTCCTCCATCTTTTTAATGAAACTTTAATTGTGGTGATATGTTTTAGAATTAAGCAGCTTAACAAGTACATCCACTTATTTCAGTGTTCCCTCTGAAGCAGCATCCCCAAAACACTTATATAGACTTGGGGACATTTGGTATAAATCCTGCCTAATAGTGAAAAATAACATTTTAAACAACAATCATCTCTCAAGGTGTTTTTCTGTTCTAAAAAATGTCAGTCTTCCGTATTTGTTCTACATCCTATACATTTTTGTTATTTGTTCAGGAAACACTAAACACATCAAGAATTTGTTTATTTAATCATTGTCTCATTTCCTCTGATCAAGCTTGGCTGTTGAGTACTGGACCGAATGTATGTATGTGTGTGTGTGTGTGTGTGTGTGTGTGTGTGTGTGTGTGTGTGTGTGTGTGTGTGTGTGTGTGTGTGTGTGTGTGTCTGATGTGGCCAGCCATGGGAAATTTACAACTCAAGTGGTTTGAGCCAAAAGAATCTCCCAATGATGGAAACGGCAAGTTCAAGGATGCATAAATTAGTTATTAGTTTTTAGGCTTTGTTAGCTTCAGCTTCGGCTATTTAAACCAACTTAACTGTCAAGCAGATATAATCTATAGTATTTAGTCTTTTTCAAAGACTTATCCAGAGTAAGTAACCCAGTAGTGGTTGTAAAGGTGAAGTTAAACTGCTGTTTTCTGGATCAGTTCCAAGGACCTCATGGTCCATAAGGAAAGATCAGCCAGGACCAAGTTGGATTATTCAAGCATGAAGGACAAGAGACTGCACCTGGTTTGCCTCCTTAGAGACCAAAGATTGAATTCTCCAAATGAAGTGTAGAAAAGAAACATAGACGGGGTGAGAAACTTCACAAGAGTTTAGGGCTATGAAAAACTATTTAGCCCTTGTTGATTTCCTATATTTTTATTTATAATTAACACTGAATTATTTCTGATTTCCATCAGTAAACACAACACAGTTTTTAAATGATCTTGCGATTTATTAAAGGGCAAACCTCATTAAACACTTATATCATTCATGTGAAAAGTAATTGTCCAATTAATCAAACAAATCTGAACTGATTTTTGGTCACATTAAACTAGACAAACACAAGCATGGAACACTGGTAAATCTGCTAAAGAGGGCCTAGTCTAGCAAAATTATTCCAAGAACTCACAGAAAACTCATCCATCACATGAGTAAATGTTAGTTTTCATTTTCCCACCGCTCTTACCATTCATATTTATTGTATAATGATCTATGAACTGATACAACAACAATGCAACAACTTTACGATAACAAATGATAACAAAAGAACCAGCAACCACGGGGAGAAACACAGAGACACAACGAGGAACACTTAACAAAGGGAACAGACATGAAGTGACACCAAGTATACAGGGGCAGGCCTAGGGCAGGGCATGGACAACAAACAGAAGGACATGGACATGGAAAAGAAAAACAAAGATGAATAGTGGGCCAATAAGTCCTGACAGCATGCCCACCAAGTCCCCAAGGGAGTTTGTGACAAAACATGTGATGTGACAAGAACAGGAACAGAGGCAGTGATAGGTACCATGACAAAGACACAGATCAGAACAAGGACAGATAAAAAACTAGAAACTGGGACATGGACAAATACAATGACTGGAGCTAAGACAGGGATGGCAACAGGAACAGGAAAAAAGTGAAACAAGGCATAGAGTCAAGAGGGTGCACAGAAGACTGCCAAGAAAGTAAGTCTGTCCAGCATTGAGTTGCAGCCATGTCTTGGGTTGCAGGCAGTAACAAGAAATCAGGAGACAAAAAGCAGCCCTTGCTCAAGGCTACCGCAGGGCAACCCACTGGTCTGGGACTAAAACCCATGTCTTTCTGATTTATTGGGCCTAGTCCCTAACCACTAGGCCGCCAGTGCCCCATTACTGCACTGACATTTGTTCCGGCAACCAGGGACCAGGAGATACTGGAGCCAGAGACAAGGAACCAAGAGAAAATGGAGCCAGCAACATCTGAGAGCCCTCTTGGGACTGCAAAGTGCTCTTTGGGACAGCATGGGAAGCCCATGGGGCTTGGCTATCTAGAGCAGAAGAATAGCTTACATCAGGAAGCTTGGTGCTGCTAGCCACCTCTGGAGCCAAAGTCCCGAGGCTGCTATCTGCCACTGGAGCATAATAGCACCCTCCCAAAACGTTCCCCCAAGGGAGAGTCCTGAAAGTCCCAAGATGATCATTAAGAGGTCATCTATCTAGAATCCTAAACATTGTGAACAAAGATTAAGTGAAACAGAGAACAAACAAGGAAGTATCACGAGACAGCAGTAGTTAAGCAACAGATATAACAAAACAAACAATAACAAATGAACCAGCAACCACAAAGAAAAAAAAATCATGTCCACATTCAAACAGGGTGGTGTCTTGGTGTTGGGATCCTTTGCTGCATGAGCACATAAACAAGTTGTCATAACAGAGAGAAGAATAATTTTAGGTCTTTTTCTAACTCAGGAAGAACTAAAGGACAATGTCTGACAAGTTCATAATGTGAAGCTCAAGTGCATCTCAGTAATGAAACAATTTCACCTATAAAAATAATCACATTTAGATTTTAGAGTAGTCTAGCCAAAGGGGTCAAATCAAGTCAAGTAAGTTTCATCAATATAACACTTCTGCATCCATGTAGCCAATGCAACAGAACCAAGAAAGTTCTAAAGCTGGAGAAAAACCAAGATTTAAAAAAAGGAACGCATCTTCCTCTGGTAGACATCAGAAAACAAAAGAGAAGCCAGTTGGGTAGAGATAGGAAGGTTCTGTTGGAATCTGTAGTTAAGGATTAATTAAAAGTTAGAAGCTAAGTGTGTCTGCTCCAGTCACAGTTTATGAGTGTCAATTTAGCTTTAGTTAGCTTTGGTAAGTCGTAAGCAGCAAATGCAGATGATCTTTGATGCTTGTCTGGTTGATGATGGCTGAGCAATCAGAGCAGGTGGTCAGCCCTTCTCTATAGGAAATTAGATAAGCTGACCATACTGGTGGGCACTCTCCATCTCAGAGAATTATAAAAAAGAGTCATGGGCCTGATCTCCAGTTACCAGCTAAAGGTAATACAAGTTTAAGGACCAGTTACTTTTCCATTTGCATTATTTTTGGTGAGTGTTGGTCCTTCAGTAAATCATAAGATCATTTAAAAAAAATGTATATAGTGTTTACTCATGTGTTTCTTAACATATACAATTTTTGTCTCCTGTGTTTATCACAAGGTTGACCTCTGCTGATGCTTTAGCTATCTATTGTACATAACTATCAGCTGTCAAAGGTGTCAACTGTCAGCATTTCAAAATGATCTTCCTCCAAAGAGTAAATATTCAAGAATAAAAAAAAAATCCTATACATATTAAGTAGGTGTTTGAAATTCTACATGTGCATTAGGCACTCTAAGTATTATTAGATGTTACAGGAATAATATGATATTGTGTTTATATTCTTTCTATATTCTCAGGGTTGTAATTGTTCTCCACTGCAGGCTCCTCCTCTGTTATCAGCAATGATGACGACTCAGCCAGCCCGCTCCACCATGTTTCCAATGGCAACAACACGCCATCATCTTCTGAGATGGGCCCAGATGCTGTCATCATTGGCATGACCAAGATACCGGTGATCGAAAACCCTCAATACTTCCGCAACCCTGGCAGCATGCTGAAATCTGACACTTGTGAGTTGCTAGCGTGCACCAGGGTGCTTTTAACATCCTCTCTACAAACACACACACACACACACACACACACACACACACACACACACACACACACACACACACACACACAAACATACACACACACTCACACACACCAAGCCTATTTCATGCATCTGAAAAAATTCCAGCTTGCCTTGGAACAGTTGTCATGGTAAACTCCCCTTCACTACCATGGCAACAGCATTGGGAGTGGCTGCTGCTTTCTAACTTAAGATTTTTCAGATACAAGGACTGCAACTGTAGTGGTTGAAGACGGAAAACTGATCAATAATTTCAGGCTCAGACATGTTACTCTAAAAGGTACACAAGCCATGTGCTAACATGTCTGTTGCATGTACACACTGCCATGTGGCTACCTTTTATTTAGCTAAATTCTATCTGCTCATCAGTAGTGTGCAGTTGGAAAGATGAAAATGCTGGACTGAAAAGAATTCAGGGCATCCCACATTAAAAAAGTTATTTTGGAGATGTCTTTGAAGTAGAAAATCAGTTATATCAGATACTATGTATTTCTCGACACCAGAGTGTTGCTAGGCTTAGACAATTTTTCTGTCTTTCTCTCTCTTCATATTCTCTTTCTAGCAAGTATTATTCAGGTAATGTTCTTATGTAATATTTGTCTTACTTACTATTCTTTTGCTATGGCCTCATCAGTTATTTATTTGAATTAAACATGTAAGTACATTGATTACTTATAATCAATAAATCCTTACTCATTATATGTAATAGCATCATCCAGTATCTACTTAATATACTACCCATTAACTGATGCATACTGGCACTAAAACCCAAGTGCAGCAGTGGCCTAGTGGTTAGGGACTTTTCCATATACTTGGAAGGAGTTACCCTTGAGCAAGGTACCGTCCCCATCACTGCTGCTCCCCGTGTCTATGTGGGTTTGTAATAATTAGGCTAAAAGTTCACAGTATGTAACGATATGCCCTAGCTGATAATTTAGTTAATCTTCTATGCATGTCTGGCTTTTTCAACAGAGTGGCAGTGTTTTCTCTCATGTGCCTTTTTCTATAGTTGTGCAGCACATCAAACGCCACAACATAGTTCTGAAAAGAGAACTTGGAGAGGGGGCATTTGGCAAAGTGTTCTTAGCTGAGTGCTATAACTTATCACCAGACCAGGAGAAGATCTTGGTGGCTGTAAAGGTATGCAAGGCTAGGAACACTTATAAAGTGTCACTGCTTTGTGTTGTAGAACATGTAGCCTATACACTTGCTATTAATGTTTCAATAAAAATTATCTATTGGTTGTTTTAAGCCATTACACCTAATTTAATGATGAAACAAATGTATCCAAAGACTTTGAAAGAAGCAAGTGAGAGTGGGCGAGCCGATTTTCACAGAGAGGCGGAACTACTCACTAACCTGCAGCATGAGCACATCGTCACCTTCTATGGTGTGTGTGTGGAGAGTGATCCACTCATCATGGTGTTTGAGTACATGAAACACGGAGACCTCAACAAGTTCCTCAGGTACCACATTGTGCATAATATTTTGTGCAAATCAATACTAAGTTAATATTTATCTTGTTTCAGTGTTGATTATGTATGTGCATTGTTTCTGTAAATTCTGTAAACTTATAGCTTTGAGTCTATATCCATGATAGTATGTTTGATAAAACTTGCTATTCATGTCTACATCTTTTGTTTTCTCAGGGCTCATGGGCCAGATGCAGTGCTGATGGCAGACGGGCAGCAGAGCATGCTGGTGGAGCTGACTCAGTCACAGATGCTACACATTGCTCAGCAGATAGCAGCTGGCATGGTGTACCTGGCCTCACAGCACTTTGTTCACAGAGACCTGGCCACACGCAACTGCCTGGTAGGAGAGAACCTGCTTGTCAAGATAGGGGACTTTGGCATGTCCAGAGACGTGTACAGCACTGACTACTACAGGGTAAGACAATTACATGTATATGTGAGTGTCTCAGATATTTTTGTCTATTTCATGGTAGTTTTTGGGTCCTAGTAGTCCACCCAGGAGAATACAGCACCAGGGCTCCAAAACAGTATGCAATTTTTTCCCCTGTAACCAGAATCTTTATTTTAATACTTACATTTACACCCAACACAGGTTTCCAAAGCAAGCTTGAACAAAATTAAAAACTCGTTTATACTTTTACTTTTACAAAAAGCTTTATAATTCATTGTTAAAATGTATTATTGGTAATATACAAAAGATTTTTAGTCAATTACCTTTAGTCTTGTTGATTATGTGATACAAATAACACAAAATAGAATTTTTATTAAAAGATATAAATAGAACATGCTTTATGTATATGCATGAAAAAACTGAACACTGAATGTAATTTTTTTAATATTCCAGGTATTTAAATCCACTTGCATGTTCAGAAATCTTTAATAGTCATTCACTGAGCTATAAAACCCAGCCACTAGTGATGCACAAACCAGCGTATTTCTTGGTGCCAGTCCCAAGCCCAGATAAATGGGGAGGGTTACATCAGGAAGGGCATCCGGTACAAAACAATATGCGGACAACCAAAACAGACTTCCATGCCAGATCAGTCAAGGCCCAGGGTAACAACGACCTCCACCATTATTGTTAACTCACAGGGGGCGGGTTGAAATTATGCTACTGTTGAACAAAGGAGTATAAGAAGAAGGTGGAAGGCATGACAGGAGGTGAGAAGAAAGTGTAGGAGAGTGGAAGTGAGTGTAGGAACTTTGAATGTTGACACCATGACTTATAAAAGGTAGATAATTAGCTAATATGATGGAGAGAAGAAGGTTGATATTTTCAGTGTGCAAGAGACTAGATGGAAGGGTAGTAAGCCCAGGTGTATTGGAGCTGGGTTTAAATTTTTTTACTATGGTGTGGATGGAAGGAGGAATGGGGAAGGTGTTATCCTGAAGGAAGAGTATGTGAAGAGTGGTTTGGAGGTGAAGAGAGTGTCAGATAGGGTGATGAGTTTGAAGCTGGAAGTTGAAGGTGTGATAATGAATGTTGTTAGTGCTTATGCCCCACAAGTTGATTGTGAGATGGATGGGAAAGAAGAATTTGTGAGTGAGTTAAATGAAGTGATGGAGAATGTACCCAGGGGAGAGAGAGTGGTGATTGGTGCGGACTTTATTGGACATGTTGGTGAAGGGAACAGAGGTGATGCGTAGGAGATGGGTAGGTGTGGTATCACGGAGAGGCATGCTTAAGGTCAGATGGTTGTAAATTTTGCTAAAATAATTGCAGAAATGGCTGTAGTAAATATCTATTTTAAGAAGAGGGAGGAGCACAGGGTGACATACAAGAATGGAGGAAGATCCATACCGGTGGATTATGTCCTTTGCAGGAGAGTCAGTCTGAAGGAGACTGGAGTAGTGAAAGAAGTGACAGGGGAGAGTATAGCTAAACAGCATAGGATGGTGGGCTGTAGGTGATCAAGAAGAGGAGGAAAGTGAGGTCAGAGTCGAGGATCAAATGGTGGAAGCTGAAGAAGGAGGACTGCAAGGTGAAATTCAGGCAGGAGTTAACACATGTACTGGAAGGTAATGAAGAATTTCCGAATTCCTCGGCAACTACTATAAAATGGGAGACCATTTTCCACCACCAAGTTTTGACCACCAAGTTTAAAGTGGGGAAGGCTAAAGATAAGGTGTATGGTTAATTGTATGAGAGTTTAGACAGTAAGGAGGGAGAAAAGGACCTATACAGATTGACAAGACATAGAGACGGAGCTGGGAGAGATGTGCAGCAGGTCAGGGCAATAAAGGATAAAAATGGAAATGTATTCACATGTAAGAAGTGTGAGCAGGTGGAAAGAATACTTTGAGGGGCTGAATTAATGAAGAAAGTGAGAGAGAAGATTGAATGATGTGTGGATAGTGAACCAGGAAGTTCAGTGAATTAGCAAGATGGAAGTAAGAGCAGCGATGAAGAGGATGAATAATATAAAGGCTGTTGGTCTAGATGACATTCCTGTGGAAGCATGGATGTGTTTAGGAGAGATGGCAGTTGAGTTTCTGACCATATTGCTTTACGCAATCTTGGAAAGTGAGAAGGTGCCTGAGGAGTGGAGACGAAGTGTACTGGTACCAATTTTCAACTATAGTGGGATAAAGGGTGATGCACTATAGAGGGATAAAGCTGATCAGCCACAGCATGAAGTTATGGGAAAGAGTCATGGAAGCAGGTTACGAAAAGGGGTGATGATTAGTGAACAGCAGTATGGTTTCATGCTGAGAAAGTGCACTACAAATGCAATGTTTGCTCTGATGGTGTTGATGGAAAAATACAGAGAAGGTCAGAGGGAGTTGCATTGTGCCTTTGTGGACTTGAAGAAAGTATATGACAGGGTGCCTAGAGAGGAGTTGTGGTTTTGTTTAAGGAAATCAGGTGTAATAGAGAAGTATGTCAGATAAGTACAGGATATGTTTGAGGGCAGTGTGACAGTGATGAGGTCAGCAATAGGAATGTCAGATACATTTAAAGAGCCCATTTTTGTTTGCAGTGGTAATGATAAGCTTAAGCTGCAGGAAGCAGCTTAAGGAGAACCTGGAGAGATGGAGATGTGCTCTAGAGAGGAGAAGATTGAAATTGAGTAGGACAAAGACAGAATATATGAGTTTGAACAAATGGGAGGAAAGTGGATTGGGTAAGGTGCAGGGAGTAGAGGTGACACAAGTAAAGGAATTCAAGGAAGGTGAAGAAGAGAGTGCAGGCAGGATGGAATGGGTGGAGAAGAGCGACAGGAGTGATCTGTGACAGAAAATAGCATATTAGAGGGACAGCTCAGGTTAGACGTTTTGGAGACAAGGGCAAGACTGAAGCAAGAATCAAGAAGGATGTTGAAGATGGAGCTGCCAGGAAAGAGGAAAAGAGCAAGACCAAAGGGGAGGTTTATGGTTGTGGGGAGAGAGGACATGCAGGTGGTCGGTTTGAATGAGGAAGATAAAAAAAACCATAAGAAATGGAAACAGATTACCTCCTGTGGCGACCCCTAAACGAGAGCAGCCGAAAGAAGAAGAAGATTCACTGACTTATAAATACAGTCATATAGATTCCCTCAGTTATTTGTCAGCATGGAGCAAAAAAGGGAACACACTAATGAAATGAGACAGAAAGCATGTTGACCTTCATAGGTTATGCTTAAAAAAAAAAAAAAAAAAAAAGTAAAAATGCCTGCAAAGACAGGTATCAGTTAGGAAATAAAAAAAATGGAGCTGTAGTGTAACTGCCTGAACCTGAACATGTAATTAATTTTGCTCCTAGAGATTCACCAAGTCTTCAAAATATCATCAAAATATGTAAACATCTACCTTCAGGCCAACAAATGATTTGGAAAGTGTGCCCAAAAAAGTAACTTCCTTAATCTAATCGCAAACGGAAGTACAGGGAGTTCTTTACTAGCCTCTACAAAAAGTTTTACTGTAGCCAGGTTCTATGGTGAAGTGAGACCAATAAACAGCTTCTTGGCAACAAGCATTCCATGAAGAATGCCAACATGTAATGGGATCTTTCATGATGGCAATTATCCAAAATATACAGTACTGTGCAAAAGTTTTCAGCAGGTGTGGAAAAAATGCTGTAAACAAAGAATGCTTTCAGAAATGGAAGTGTTATTCATTTATTTTCATCAATCAACAAAATGCAGTGAATGAACAAATAAGAAATCTGAATCAAATCAGTATTTGGTGTGACCACCCCTTGCCTTCAAAACAGCATCAGTTCTTCTAGGTACACTTGCACACAGTTTTTGAAGGAACTCGGCTGGTAGGTTATTCCAAACAACTAACCACAGATCTTCTGTGGATGTAGGCTTCCTCACATCCTTCTGTCTCTTCATGTAATCCAGACACACTGGATGATGTTGAGATCAGGGCTCTGTGGGGGCCAGAAGAATTGATGCTGGTTTGAAGGCAAAATGTAGTAACACCAAATATTGATTTGATTGAGATTTTTCTTTTGTCCGCTCACTTTGCATTTTGTAAATTGATAAAAATAAACAATCATTATTTATATTTCTGAAAGCATTCTTTGTTTACAGCATTTTTCACACCTGCCTAAAACTTTTGCACAGAAGATCTGGAGAGATTATATACTGATTAGTGGTCTCAGATTGCTTAATATGTAATAAAAGCATCATTATGTTGGCAAGTGGTGCATGAACAAAGTAATAAATGTAACCCAACAATGATTTACTAGAAGTTGTTACAATAGCATAAATATTCTGAGGAGAACAACAAACATCCCTAGTTACCTATAGACTAGTGTCTAATGCATAGTTCAATATGCGTTTAATGGAGCATTTAAAAAACAATATGTTTTTAGCAAATACTTTGTTTCAAATAGAGTTTTTATAAATAATAATCTACTTTATTTTACGCTAATGTTGTCAGCTGCACAGAGTAAAAATAAATTGTAGCTTAACAGTAAGAGATATTAAATTAATTTGTGTTAAAGGATGGTTTCCTTTTTTCTCTTTTTTTGTTCTTGGCGTGTTTTAACATTTTTTATTTCTTGAATCTGTTAGAATGTCACTCGTAAGACCCTAAACATGAAGACAAGTGCAGGAATGTAATTTGATTAAAGTGGATAACATTAGCAAACGAGATATGAGTTTGAGATTACGTTATTTAAATTTAGTAGCATCTACACACACACCAGACACACACACATGCTCACACCGGAATGTGTGTCTGATTGGTCCTCCCATGAGACAGTCGCAGTGTCCCATATATAATAACCTTTCTTTGCTATGTTTATCTCCCACAAATACTATTTAAATGCAAATATATTAATCATCACCAAACAACTGTCTCTCTGGATAAAGGGGACAACAGAAAAAATAATGAAGCTCTGTATGTTGATTTTGGAAATTAAAGCACTATGAAATTATCACAAATACTAACAAAACAAATACTCCTCCGTTAATATGCAGTCTTAGATAACAACTCAGCAGTTTTTCCAAAGAAATGACTGTAGATTGTTTGGATCTGCATAAACTAAAACAGGCAATTAGATATGATGAAACATGAATGTGCAACAAAAAAGGACAATTCCCCCACAATGAGTTGTTCCAGAAAAAGCTCTGACCATCTGACACTGAAGGGCTCTCCCAAATCTGCCCCCTGTCATTACTTCTGGAAACACTCTGCTTTGTCAGCAACCTTCTAGGTGTATGTGTATTTCAGACAGTGAATGAATAGCCATTGGAGCCTAAATATGACACATTTAAGCTTGTCAATCATTTTGATTGACAAGCTTAAAAGCATGTCTGCTGCTCTTAGTTGATGGATGGCATATTTCTCAATAAAATCATTTTTGGTGGCAGGTGGGCGGTCACACCATGTTACCCATCCGCTGGATGCCTCCAGAGAGTATTATGTATCGGAGATTCACCACAGAGAGCGACGTGTGGAGCCTTGGGGTGGTCCTGTGGGAAATTTTCACCTATGGCAAGCAGCCTTGGTATCAGCTCTCCAACAATGAGGTCAGAAAATCAGAGCATCAGCATCAAACACCTACATACTTAAAAAAGATGCCTAAAGGATTATTTGTAGCAGCACCATAGAAGAACCAGATTTGGGTTTCTAAAGAAGCTTTCAGTTTATTAATTTTAAAGGTGTACATTTTTCAAACTTATTGACCTGAACAGTATGAATGAGTTTGTTATTTTCCTAATTACAGGGAAACGCATCTTAATTATTGTGTGTAGCCATGTACCACAGACATTTACATTTACATTTACAGCATTTAGCAGATGCTCTTATCCAGAGCGACTTACATCAGTGCTTTGTCTCCACATTTGATCTTTAGACGCAGTACATTTATTAGAAAAATGCTGAAGGCTCATGAGGGAACCAAATATGGCTTTTATGTGCTGTTTTTCTAAAAATTCATTCGGCACCTTATTTAAGAAGTCCATTGTCATCTCATGTCATCAATTTTTTTGTGAAAAAAGTCACATACAAATACTGATGTCTTATTTAAATATATTCATAGTTTCAAAATCTATTCACCATTCAGTACATACATCCCATTTATATGCAATCCATTTCAAAGATGCACTGTAATGAATTGATTGTTTTGTGATAATGTATGTTTATATAAAAAAAATACTTTAACATACAATATAACTTCATATACTCCGGCATACAAACGTTAGTTCTGCCCATTTACATCTTCATTATAAATGGAGATTTAGTCTGGAGGCTATTAAATGAACTATTACTGTCCTTGGTAAATATAGTTAATATATATATTATACAGTTAATATAATGTTAATGTCAACAAGTTATTGTAATTTATAAACTGATTTTCTGCCACACATTGACTATTATCAGGTCCTAAAAAGTATACAGTCACTGGCTGCACCCCATTCGTTGCTGCAGGTCAATCCATCACACTTTACTCTTTTCATCACTGTCTATCATAGAACCACTGTTGACCGGATATATTACCTTGGTTTTGAACCCTTTTCACTACAGCAACATGGTAGTAAAATGGAAATGTATGTTTTATTATTATGGGTGTACCTGGCATGGCAGCATGCTGGAGTTTGTATAAACCTCACCGCTATTGCTGGGTTGTTAAAGGTCCAGTGGTTAGAAAGTCACCACAGACACAGGATGATCACGACGTATAACACATACATGGACAGAGATGAGCCTCAGTGTATTTTCATAAACCTACAAATTAAGTGAAAATTTGTTTAATGATTTTTTATTATTAATTAATATTAAATAATATATATTGATATTTTCTATATTAGAGCAAATTTATTTTAAATACAACGTACAGTATCTCTGCAATAAATGAAAACACAGACATTATCTGTGCCCCTGATATGGACAATTTAGCCAAAAGTGACAATAATGCAAACGTTTTAAAGTAATTGTTGGTAGGTTGATGCAAACACAATTAATTTAATTAAATTCTATGCCAGATGAAACAAACGTGTTTCTAACCTAAATGTGTTAAATCATATGCACATATGCATATACACATACACAACATAAACATAACTGAAAAAATGAACAACAGATATCAGAAAGATATGGGCTAATTGATTTATGTTTAATTAGTCTGACATCTATAGTAAATTATGGTTTCTGTGAATTAAAAAAAAAACATTTTAAATGCAAATGAAGTGGAACTAGTTGGCTTTTATCGTTTAGTTTTGGCAGCTCGGTTCAAAGTTTTCCAAGCGACCCCGCAGTATGGGGGCCATACATTTTCTGTCAAATGGTTTTATGCTTTAAATGGCAATATTATGCAGGCACCAAGAGAATGATTAAAAATAACAGAGTTGTGAATTGTGTGAATTAAATACATCGCCTAGTCATTGAAATCCACTTTAAAAAGTTAATTTCATATGCAAAAAAGTTTGTCACAGTTGTCAGAATGTTTCTACGGTAAAACAAGAGTGACATATCAAGAAGTGTATTGGTGCGATTGAGATCCATAAAAATGTCCGACTTATATATGAGGTCAAATGCTCACCCACCTGATAAACAGGTAACTCGGTGTAGACTAGCTTGTTTGTGTGTTGGTTGTGGCGCCCCCTACAGGTGATAGAGTGCATCACACAGGGTAGGGTACTGCAGAGGCCTCGCACCTGCCCCAAAGAGGTGTATGACCTGATGCTGGGCTGTTGGCAGCGCGAACCCTACATGAGACTGAACATCAAAGAGATTCACAATCTGCTCCAGAGCCTGGCCAAGGCCTCACCCGTTTATCTGGACATCCTGGGCTGACTGTCTGTGTGTATACGTGTAAGGATGTATGTATGTGTACGAGACTGGGCTTGTGTGTCCTTGCTAGAGCTTCTGCTTCTTCACCACATATACAAAAGGCCTTAAAGTTAATTGTGTGCATTTCTGTACTTTCTTTTTCTTTTTTGCTACTTCTGGAGCCATCCATATCTATCCATCAAGCTATACTTTTTTATGATTCTGTATATGCCAGGGATGAATACTAACCATTGTTGTAAATACTCATCATGGCCAGCCGATTTCGGAGTATTTTTATTTCTGCTTCCAATGATAAGAGGATCATTTTGCAAAATGACAGGCAAAACAAACAGAAAGCAAAAAGTCAAAAGAAGTTCTTTAATCAGGCTTATTAAGCTTATGTATGTCAAGGACAATGTAGCTATTTGTGATCTTTTTAGGGAAGGGGAACTTTTTTTGAATTTAGCATCAAAATCTTAATTTTTTTTCTTTTGCAACTGGTATTTTTTTCTCGTTTAAAACGTATTGAATTCAGGTGGACATGGCTAGGAGGTTGTATTTTAGCACAACACTGTTGCTGCCCCGGCCACATGCCATGGTCAATAACTGGTTGAAATTTGTGGAATAATCATTTTAGACTCTATATTCTTATTTATTTATTCCGGTTTCTTGTCTATTTCAGTTCTAACACTGGATGACTCTTATATGTGGATATGTGGTGAAACAGTTTATCTTTGGCAGTCCTTACTAGGTAAAACAGAAGCACAGACACAAAGAGGCACCCAGGAATCGTTTGGTGCAGGAAGTTGTGGAAAGGAATTCAGTTGTCACTGTTAAGTTGTTTTACAAGGAATAGGTATCAATTCATTTATTTAGCTGATTTATTGATTTATCACTTTCGTTGGTTTGGCGAGAGCACAGTGGCATAGTCACCAGCAGTGGTGTTCCACATTGTCCTTAGGTCAGTGAAATGGCAGCCACTAATGACTGGGGCATGTTACACTTTTAAGGACTAATTCAGGGCCTGTTTTGACATCTTGCTAATGGTGGTCATAGCAATGACTGCATAGTAGGATACTTGTTCACTGGCAAAGAGTGAACAGATTCTCACGATATCTCAGCAGTCTCTACATGTTAATGGTAATGTGTTGGATTTTGCCTATGGGGTTTATTTTATTTTTTTTGTAAATCTTAAGGAAAATAATGCAGATGTTGTCTATGGCATGACCACCCTTAGTGAAAAGATATTTATTTGCACTTACAGATGTTCATATTCATGGATTTTATATGATTATGTGGTATACAATAACCATTTGGTGGTGTGTACAAGTGACCTCTGATTTTTTTTTGTTGCTTTTTTTTTTTTTTTTTTTTTTTTTTTTTTTTTTTTTTGATGTAACATGGGCGATTTCAAAGCGATGGATTTGGCAGGCTTTGCAGCATGAGCATGGATGTGAGAGTGGTATGATACAAACCTGGCCATCCCTGAGGTCACCACCGGATGACAAAGACCCTATGAAGGGGCAGCCAGGATTCAGTGTCTGTGTGCTTCAACCCCAATAAATATGTGAAAACAGGAAGATAACAGGAAAACTTATTATTAAACTAATGCAAGCCTCAGCACCAACTCTACATCAGAATGCTTTAAAGCAAATGAAGCACTAATTTAGCCAATCTCTATATAATTTAGCCATTTAGCCATCTCTAGCTTAGTCTTGGCTAGATTAAAACATGATTCTAACACTCCAACATGGCAAGTCCTCTTATTGTCCTCCGTAACAGTGTCATATTACCAGTGAGTATTGGTGCAGTTTGTCAAAACTCTGAAAAAGTTTCGCACCAGGTGAGTGAAAAATCATGATGTAAATACCTTTTAGCTATTTGTTGTCCTTTGTACCCTGATGTCAAACTCTTTCTGAACTGTCTCTGTATCAGCGGCATCTACTTGTTTTTTTGGGCATCCCTTCATAAGTTGTGGAACAGTGTTTCCAAATATTTCAAAAGCCGGTCGTTTTTGAACCGGTGATTTTAAAGCATTATGAAATGTCTGAGCTGTAATCTTACTTTCTATTGACTGCTCATATTTTTGTATTATTCATATAATTGTAATCACAGCAAAAAATGCAAAAAAGGATTCTTTGAATAGATGGTATTTGTTCATCACAGATCCTTTATTTTAAAAATGGGTTGTTACGTAAAGAGTGGTTTACTTGCTGAAAAGTTCTTTTAATTCAGATTCCATTGCTATAAATTAGTCTCTTTTGGGATTTAGCCCACAGATGGCTAAATTAGCCTAAATTTGGTTCAACAAGGGAAAAAAAGAAATGAATGGAAGAAAAAACATCTGAGAAACTTTTGGTCCAAACCATTATGCTAAGACCTAAGATTACTCTGTGTAAACCCAGATTTAGTGGTTGTGTGTGTGTGTGTGTGTGTGTGTGTGTGTGTGTGTGTGTGTTAAAGGATGACTAAAAAGTGAACTTAATAGAACAAAATGGATTTTCTTTGCATTTACTATAGAAATGTCTCCTCTAAATAGCCAGCCTGTACTTCATAGCCCATGCTGTACAGTTAAAAAAAATTTATATATATATACCATTTAAAAACAGCTATCATGTCAAGCCATGTGATATTAATTGTGAAGGGTAAGGGGGAAAAAATTCTCCTGGGCCACAGGCAACATGTGCTCATAAATATAATTTATTTTTTGTGAGAATGTACTGTTTAATTTATCTATGTGCTTGTTCACAATATCATTGAGAATACAATCTCTTTTTTAGGTTTGGACTTTCTCTGTAATTTCATTGAACTCTTTTAAACTAAACAGCATCAAGAGGCTTAAGATTGCCCTTCAGGTTATGATTTTGCAGAGGCAGGTTGCCATTGCTATGGACGTCCATGGCAGCCAGCAGTTCTGTCTGGGTCAAGACCAGATTTTTTTTTAATTTTTTTTTTTTAATTAAGCTTAAGTGGAATTTCTCCCCATCGTTTTGATTCACGAAAGAACTGTGACTGCACTGGAACACTTTGTGTTAATTATGTTAATCTTTTTTTTCATGCATTTTGAGGAATGGGGACTTTTATGTAAGGCATCTCGGATCGTACCCCCACAACCCTCACCCCTATTTAAGAAATTAAACTTTGTTTTCGGAACTCTTTTTAAAATTTCTTTTTCATTTGAAAAAACTGTCTCGATCCAATTTTTGTTTAGAATGACTGTGTGTGTGTGTGTCTCAGAACCTGTGCGTTGAATATGTTAATTGCCTATATTTCTTTTGCTCCTGGCAGACTCAGTTTTTCACGGCTTAGATATCAGTATTCTATGCTTTGTGCATCCTGTGAGCAGCTTCTCTGCAGTCAGTGGAAATGTTCCTTGTAATACTGTGCATTTAATAAAGGTGGTATGTCTTACAACTATGGGTTTATATGCAATTTCTATGAGCACTGCAAACGGCTAATGTAGAACACAAGTGAAGTGAAAGTGACTATTTGTCATTGTGAATCACAGCACAGTACACAGTAAACCACAACGAAAGGCATCCTCTGCATTTATCCCATACACACACAGCAAAAGGGGAGAGCTATGTCCAAAGCCCAGGGTGCAGTGACCCTTGCTCAAGGGTAACCCAGGGCAACCTACTGGTTTGGTCCTGGGGCCCTGTCCCAAACCACTAGGCTGCCCCAGTGTCATTAGCCAATTTTGGGGCACTCTTAATCAAACTACATATTTAGTTGATTTTTTTTTTATGTGAAAACAATCACGTCTACAGAGGGGATGACGGGCCCTTAGAAAATGTTTTTTTTTCTCTCAAAATCTGACTAAAATCTGACAAAATAGCAAATCGCAAACAAGAAATATTGCACTAAAATCTTTTCTCTATAGTGTTTTATTTAGAAAAACATGCAATTTTACCTGAACTGTTCGTTCGAATATGACTGTGTGTACTAATGAATAAAATATGGACCACGTTAAACAAGCGGAGGCTTTTTTTTTTTGTAGCATTAATCCAAGCATTATTTTTTGCAGTGTCAGTCACAATCCTTCACCTCTAGGTGGCATATGAAGACTAAGCATGACTAACTTTTGCTCAAGCCATATTCCTTTCCAATTTATTTTAAGCAAATGAATAGTAATTGTGCATAAACGTGAAGTTTGTTCTTTGTATGTTTCATATGCTAATTTTGAGTAAGCTCGCTAGAAGATATTTTGTAGACCATTCGTTAATGTCATCCCAAGAGCACTATTTAAGGTCTAACATTAACCATCATGGGGTTCCATGAGGAGAACAGCTACACCTAAAGAAGATATTTCTTACCAAGATAAACCAACAAACTTGATATAGGTTAGACTTATGAAGACTCGCACGACTAGCAGTAAAGCAGTGATGTTGTACATGCAGCTACAAACATCAAATAAGGTTAACCATAACTTAATGGCAAGTACTTGATAAAGAAATTCCTTAAGCTTTGATTTATACTTACGTCAAATTATCGGAATAGTATCTCAAACTCTTGCCTGCATTACATCCGCGAGCTGACTGACATGACAACGCACGTAGAACACGGCCACAAAGAGCGAGAGGACGGCGGGTTCATTTTCATCAAAAGCTGTGCACTGTTTTTATTGTAGTATCCTAAATTTACATTTAAAAAAAAGTCTGCCCATATCCTAGAACCATTATGAAAGTTAACGCAGAAATTCAATATACATCTCACTGTATTTTACATTGCGAATATAAGTATAGGCATGGAGGTGGCATGATTCCATTACAAGGCTTAAAAAGAATCAAAAGGAAAAACAAACAAAACCCGAATAAATAAAAGGTGCTTTTTTAGCAGACCAAAAATTAGAATGTCATTCTTTTAAAAAGGTAGAACAAAAGCAATGTGGCAAGTTTCAATTGCTCCTTCCTCAACTAAAAAAAAAACAAAACAAAACAAAAAAAAAAAACAAATCTGCACTGAAGATGGGAGATTTAGGCTTGCATTCAAAAGTCCTTCTAAATTTGAGTGCTGATCTACAAGCAGATTTTTCCAGCATTTGTGAATATAATCACAAAAACGACCCTAGATCACCACTCTGACTTAGAGATGAATCGAGAGCAGCAACCACTGACGACTGGAAGCAAAAGGTGAGAAGCAGAGCGTGATGAGCATGGAGAGGCTGACTGTTCTGTACAGGTGCAAAAGTTCATCTGGTGATTACACAGTCGTCACTAAAACATCAAAGTCTAGGGAAAAAATATTGAGAGGCAAGTTCTCTTTATGCCCAAGGCTATTTTTAATTTTGTATTAAAAACAGCCTCGATCTTGTTAGCTTGATAAATTTGCTTGAGTCTTGCTGTAGTTTTTTTTGCAGCACTAGTTACATTAAGTTATTGGGGCTGGCTGCTTGCCAGCTCTTAAAGGAGGAAGAAAGGGAAGATTGGAGCTTAGAGACAAAACTACACTGTTTTTTAAAGAAGCCACTGCAGATTCCAAATTTGCTTGTTGTTTTCCTTTATATAAAAACAGCTAAATAAAAAAAGCTCAGATTTCTGATTCTATGAGATTCCATTCAAAACACTTTTCTTTTCAAGTAACCCTTTAAAAAATAAAGAAAGCTTTGGGATTTTTTTTTCTTTGCCATTTTAATGACAAGGTCATTAAAAATCATGCACGCTGCAAATAACCTCATGCAGTAGTTATGGTAAACCATCCAAGCACTTTTTATTCATTAATATTCATAAATACACACAGCAGCTTCATTAGAGAAGGACTCTGTTTCCTCTTCAGTTTCTGAATGTGGAGTATTTATAAGGAGAGCCTTTGTTAGACACAGGAAGCAGAGGTCTGACACAGCTACCTATGCTCACCTGCTAAAGGAAAAAAAATGTTATGTGGAATTGATTATCAACTTATATATTTTTTATATATATATATATATATATATATATATAATATATATATATATTTTTTAATATTTTTCTTTCTCTTTTACGATCTCTCACTCATTCTTGCACGCTTCTTCTCGCTTGTTTTTTTTTTTCCTGTCATTTTCATTCTCCTTTTATGGATTTTTACAATGTAACAAAGGTGACAGACCTGAAATTACAATCACCAAAAAACAAACAAAATAAAACAAACAAAAACAAACCGCAGGGGAAAAAAAAAAAACACAAAAAAAAAACAAAAAAAAAAAAAAAAACAAAAAAAAAAAAAAAACTGAGAGCTGTGTGTTTGCCCACCGTCATTGGCAGTTACAGCACAGAGGACATTGTCTGCGCGGAGGTGGGATATCATCAAAGAGGAGGAGGTGGAGGCTCTTTGCCTGCAGAGCTCTCCTTCAGGTTTAGGCTCTCCAGTGCCACGTCCAAAGGCATGATGTCCACGCAGCCCATGGCTCCGAAGTCGGCGAAGTCTCGCCGCTCGTCCTCGTCTGAGGACGAGCTCTCCTCACGCATCAGCGTAGACAACAGCAGCTCCTGGACAAACAGGCTTCGGTCAGCTCGCTCACTTTCCAAAGCCTGGCGCTCCACCTCAGACATCTTGGGCTCATTTAATCTGCCATGAGGAAGAAGAGAGAAACAAAAGGAGTATATCTCAAATCATTCATGAGTTAATCAATACTTTCTGATATGGTGTGAACAGATTTCACATTTCTCAGTGAAGGGTAAATAAGGAGTAAATACGTTTGAAGATTATTCTCCCAACCCTAACTGTAATGCTAAATAAAGATTCTTCTTACCACCAGTTTGTGCAATGGCCAGACATAAACCTTAGCCTGTTGGGGTGATCAGCTTTGGGTATTTTTGGATATTTTTTGTGAGTGACTGTACCGTGTGAGGAGGAACTGGGAACTGTGCGAGGCCAATGGGTTGCTCTCAATCATGGCTGTGTTTGTGGTGGTGCTGGGAGGCGGGATGCTGGCGTTGATGTTGCTAGGGTTACTGCGTTGACGCGTGGCGTTACGGGCTGTCTCCAACTGCTGGCGCGCTGCTTGCGCCTGCTGCCGTTCAAGCTGCAGCTGCATCTGCAACTGCTGCAGCTGTGAAGCTGATGGGCCCGAAGAGTTAAGCTGGCCACCTGCCGAGCGCCGCACACCTGACAGCTGTGACAGCAGCTCTGAAAAATGTAATGAGCGGGATGGGGAAAGGGTGTCAACGATCACCAAATGGCTATCTACTGACAGCCAGAAGTAGGTCTTACAAGACTCCATTACAAACCTGTATGTTTTAGAGAAAAAGCAATATGGGTCTTTATGCCAGGTATAGTGCAGACTGCTAGCTAATTAGCATTCTCTCATCTTACCATAACAATAAATACATTATTTTTTTTTTTTTTTTTAACTCACCAGCTATGGGATCCATAGCTTCCCTATTGCTTGGAGAGTAGGACGAGCTTTGTGAAGAAGAGAGCCCCCCAGTGGAGCTACTGGTAAAGTGCATGTTAGTCCTGCGCGCCCGCGGACCACCCAGCCCACGCCCAGGGTGGAACATCCGACGCACATGCCGCACGCCACTGGTCTCATCGTGGACACAGAACGGTTAAGGACGACAAAGGGCTAGCTTCCTCTCTCTCACACAGTGCAGAGGTCTCTTTCTGTCTCAGTCTCACACATGCATAGAGTGCAGAGGACACTTCATGCAACTTCATGGCAACACTGTCTTCAGGATCAGTTACAGCTGAATTATTTGCACATACACACTCACACAAGTGCTGGATATTGTGACGTGAAACACAATTAATTATGATGATTCTTCTTTCGCCTGTTACCATTTAGGGGTTGCCAGTGTGGATCATCAGTTTCCATTTCTTATGTTCCTCTGCATCTTCCTTATTAACTAACTACCTGCACGTCTTCTCTCATCACATCCATAAACCTATTCTTTGACCTTTCACTTTTCCTCTTGTCAGGCAGCTCCATTTCCAACATTCTACTCCCTATAAATTTTTCAAAATGTCATACCAAGTACCTTTCTAGCTGCTTCCCTTGTCACATTTGCAGTAGTTGCCCAGTAATCTGGTAACCCTTCACTGCCTCCCAGTGCATGTGTTAACTCTGAATTCTACTTTGCAGTCTTCCTTCTGCTGCCATTTGATCCTCGACTCTGCCCTCACTTTGCTCCTCTTCTTGACCCCCAGGTCAAAAAATTGTGATTTAAATTATACAATTTCTCTAACAGCATGATCCTGAAAACGGATGGTTTTTGTTGCGTAATTAACAATTCTAACTGAAATGCAATAATATTTTGAATAACCTATTTGCATTTTCCTGGCTGTGTGTATAATTTTTTTTTTTTTGCACTGAAAGCAACATGTCATACTTTGCTTCAAAAGTCACAAAAAAAATAAACATTCGTATGGTCAAAGGATATTAAATCTCTAGGTGCTCTGTGTTCAAGTGTGAGATGGGCAGCAAAATCATCTGTCACATGATTGGGGTCGCCTCCGGGCAAAGCTGCACATATTGGGCAGATCTGAAAGAAGGGAGTAAAGATCGTGACAAAACCATACAATCTTTTTTTGTAACCATTCTTTTATAACTGTTGAGGGTCAAGTCTAATTCAGAAACAAAGTATGCATATCTAATGAAAGGAAGATCCAAAAACCTGGTAAGAGAGCTTATTACCAACCAAGATAAAAAAAACTGTACAACAAGGTGAACTTACCACCTCTGTGGAAGTCTCTGCATGCTCTGAGGTGACATGCTCCTGTAGAGAAGTTTCTGTGTAACCCATTTTGCCACAGTATGGACAGGTAAATGACTGGGGCTGCTCTACTGAAAAAGCTTCTCCACCATAATAAAGATCTGTGGCACAAAAAGTGGCGAGTGTAAGGAGAGCATGTGAACGTGTTAAAGAAATATACAAAGAAAGAAAAAAAAACAAAAAAACACGACAATAATTTGTACCCCCTTTTAACTGGGCAGAGGAAGCTTACCAAAGTCTACCCTGGTTAGTATGCACTGCATGGGGTGCTCCGTGGTGTGTCTAGTTGTGGTAGCTCCACTCTCGTAGCATGACGCACAAAGGTCGTAGTCGTAGCAAATTAAACACTTGTATCTGCGCCCTCTGAAGTTCCCTTTTAAACACGCGTCACAGCTCACACCTGCAAACCAATATAACATGGAGAAAATGGTAAATTCCAAAGAGGCACGAAGAAAAGAAAAAAATGTAAGTAAGCAAGTAAGTAAATAAATAAATAAAAAGGTAAAACAGACTGGAATTTGTAATCAGAGTTGCCTTTAGGGGCTTAATTTATTACATTTACAGTTTTTGCAGTACTCTGTAATGCATGGGGTAAAATAGTTTGTTCAGTGGTTGGTTTAATACAGTGTTTTACCAAATAAGGGTCATGAAGGTACTGCAGGTCGGCCATAAGAAGTCATTTGCAAGAAATACGTTTTTATTTCTCAATCTAGTAATTAAGTTTGAAACTACCAAAGATATTAATATATATTTACAATAAAAAAAGTATTCAGAATAAATAAAACAATTCAACTGGATTTAATTTTTAGATCATTTAGATTATTTTAGATCTGTAACATTTATCCAACCATTGGTGGGGAATTCTAAATGATCGAATAATTCATCAAGGTAGTGAGTTGGCTTGGACTCAAGTTTCCTACATTTGGTGCTTTACATATTGTGTATGTATGTGAATTAATTTCTAACTTGCACTAGACAATCACAGGCCCATGTTAACAAAGGATTATACTTTTTATGAAATAAGAATATATTCAAGGAAATACTTGATCTTCTCTCAAGTGTTAAGATGTGTTTGTGAGAATTCAGTTTTCAGACAGATTCAGAAGTCAGTTAGCCCTTGTATTCACCTAGCTAATCGGTTCATCTTGAGTATCAGGACTAACCCAAGACTGATACTGAAGACAGATTAATGGTGACTTCTCCAAGCTACCACAAATTAAGTATATAAGGACCATCAAGACAAAAAAGTGAAACGAAGCCTTACATTAAGCTATTCAATCAGTAATCCAATACATGTTTCATTTATGATACAGAAGACCAAAATAAAGACATTTAAGAAATTGAATTATTTTTTATATTAGGATTTATACGCACATATCGAGTAGCAAATGTCAGGTTAGTCTTAGTATCCAGTACTGGCAAGTCTGTGATCAAGTATCTTATTTGGGAAAAGGAAGTGATTTTGTATCCAGTGCAGGGCTGCAAATTTACCTCACCTCATATGTTTGAATAGAGATTATAACCAATGTAAAAAATGGGCATGATTTAACCATTTACATTTTTTACGGCATTTAGCAGAAGCTCTTATCCAGAGCAACTTCCATGTGCTAATTACAGGGACAGTCCCCCTGGAGCAACTCAGGGTTGAGGGTCTTGCTCAGGGACCCAGTGGTGGTAGTGCCAGAGGTGGAACCTCTTGAGCCATAGGTAAGTAGCCTATCACTAGACCATCGCCACCAGGTCGAAATCAAGTTCTGATAGTACAGATGATTTCAAACAAACACATTCAATTTAATTCCATTAAAAAAATGGAAAAAAAAAAACCTAGTTAAGCAATGATACTGGACCAACCATGTCACAGTAGCTTAACTGTGGAAGCAAACTGGGTTAAAGACAAACTCATTATGAAAATAAATGCCTTCTAATTACAGAATATTGCCCACTACATAGAGAACATGCCCCAAAGTTCCTTTATCTCTGCTCCCTTAACTTCCCAAGTACAGCAATAAAACTAGCAAAACAAGTGAGCTAATGATAAGCTATTTGTTATTCTTCAGAATTAATTTTTCATGAACATTTGTTTAACGTGTCAGAAATGCGCATGATTAAAAAAACTGAATACAAGTTAAACTTCTGGTTCAACTTTTATTCCTTTCCAATAGATAATTTTCATTTTTTCTAACAATGTGTGCTAATTTAGGGCAGCGTCAAACACAATGTCTATGGGTACATTTGAAGCTATACTAATAGGAATTAGTCAAAAGAAATCCTTCAAATGCACTTATTTTCTTAGGCATGTTGTAGTAATTGAATTTTATGCAAATCTGTCAAATGAAACAGCAGCAGATTCAGTAGCACAAAAGCTAGATTTTGGATTAATCCTTTGATGCTAGGTGTAAAAGGAAAGCACTCCCCACTATTATTTAGACACAGATTGAAGTGTCAGTGTGTAAAGAAAAACAAGCAGCCAGGCCTCAATCTAACTTCATTTAGGCAGGACATGCATCCCTATAGTCTTTTCCCAAACAACAAACCAATATTTCTAGGGGCAACTCTCCACACATTCTCAAAGTCACTATCCTTTTAAATGTGCAAAGGATCTAGACAGTTTAAATTGCAGGGAAATCTGGTTCCAGACAAGTGTAGCAACATATGTACAGCTATTGCAACATATCACAGCTTCTGGAAAAAAGCACACAATTATCCCATTTTTACCAAACTATACATAATTGGCCTTGGCTAACAATGCCTCAGGATCCCCCAAGAAAAGCTGATGGCTGGAGAAAAACGTCTGGACTGCTCTCTTCACCTGGCTACCATTGCTACCCTGTACCAGATTAGCAAAACAAAAACTAATGAATGAACAAATTATTAATTAATTAATTCATCTTCATTAGTTAATTAAGAAGTATGCCTATCTTCCTAATTAACAAACAGTTAACCATCCCCTACAAATTATTCTGAAAATCAGTCTTTTTAATCTGTCCCATTTTAAACTGTCAGCAGTAAAACTAGGAGAGCTTCAGTTACTAACTAATCCTTAAACTGCTATACTGTACAGTGGAACCTCTGCTCACGAATGTTTCCAAACACATACAAATCGGGTTACGATCTGTGATTTGCTTAGCCTAAACAGGGCTTCATAAAGAGCATGCACATGTTCAGTCTCTCCCTGCACATCGTTTCCCTGTGTTACAACAAAAAGTGTTTACAGAGAACGGTTCATAAGGGTCTAGCGCGAACTTGGTCTAGCACAAACTCTTGCAATGTTAGTTTTCTCTGTTGTTAAAAGTTTTTTGAGTGCTATTCAATGTTTTTACATTTAGTTTATGATTACACCAAGTATTCTATGGTATAATTAACTATTTTTGTACGTAAAAATCTTAATATTTACATACAGTTCATGCAGTCTGGAACATAATCTTATGGGGAAATTACATTCAGGTTGCGTCCAGAGGATCCACTGTATATGGTATTGGCTACAGAGCATTCTGATACTGTTGCCCTTTCTTATACACACTCCGTACTGAGTGATGCATCCATTCATTCCAGGATCTGAACTACAACTGAAGCAGCAAAGTGGGCTTATTTTAAATTGGTAACACTGCAAAATCCTTTAGAATGGAAATATGTTAGTGCATATACATAATGATCAGTCACATTAAAACCACTGGCAGGTGAAGTAACATTGTTATTACAATGGTACAGGGAAGAAAATCCAGCAGCAAGGGACCAGACAGTTAAATATGAAGTGATAATTAGGCAAGGTTAAGGACTTCAGAAACTCTGAAAGGGGCCCAAACTGTGATGGCTAGACAAGCAGAGCATCTCCAAACTGGACAACCGAGCACTAGAGGAGAGTGGCCTGGTCTGACAATTTAAGGGGATCTTTAACATCATGTGAATGTCCAGATGCGTGTGGATTGCCAACCAGTATGCACCATGAGTAGAAGGTAATCTGTTGAGGGCAGTGTGATGCTGATGCACCTTGGGTCCTAGCATTGCTGTTGATGTCAGTGAAACATGTAACACCTACACATTGATGCAGACCAAGTACATGCTATCACCGCAACAGCATTCCCTAATGATGATGGCTGCCTTCAAGCAGGATGATGCTTCAACCACACTGCAAAAATTGTTCAGAAAATGGTTTTGTGGTTCAAGACGTTTTGGTGGATCAAGCGTTGACCTGACCACAAAATCCCCCACATGCTGGACCAACCTTCAAACCTTTTTTTTTTTTTTAAACTTATCTGCTTCTGGGGTTTGCAACAAAATACCTCAGCACAACCACAGGAGGTTTTTGTGGAGCTTGTGACTTCACAGGTCAGCTGTTTTTGCAGCACAAATGTGAACTTACACGTTATTAGGTGGGTACTTCTAGTGTTATGGCTAACCCATGTAAATTAACCTCACCACCAAGTGATCACGATAGAGAAAGATTTACAGTATGATGGGATTTGCTGAAGAATGTGAAGCTGTCACCTTTGTCACAAAGTCTGCTAGATCTACCCAGGTCCATAGTACACGCTATTATTATGAAAGACAAACATCTAGGAGCAACAGCTAAGACAAAAAAAAAAAAAAAAAAAAAAAAAAAGTTAGAACACAAACCATGAGAGGGACTGCAAAGTGATAAAGCAATAAAAAGGACCCATCTTTGGCCACTTTACTTACTAAAGCGCCATTTCTAGTTTGTGCAACTATTGGGCATTTAGGGTCTTATGTGCCCAGTAATATTACAAATAAAATAAATAAATAAATAAATAAAAAAAAGATTATATGACACTGATGATTACAGATCAGACCAGTAATTAGTATGACGCTGCATGTTGAATGGTTACAACTCCTTTTTCTAGACGCCTTTATGAGGGGAGGATCCTTTGCACAGTTCTGTATATTCTTATTGAAATAGGTTCATTAGCATAATTTGTATGTTAAGTTATAATATCTGAAAGAAACATTTCCTAAACAAAAAAAGTTACAAGATTTTGCTCATCTTCGCAGCACAAATCAGCATTGCAAAAACTGAAGTCCACCTGATTGCTGGGACAAACTCTGAATTAATTCTATTTTTATTATTTATACAAATAGTTCTTTAAAGTACCTTTCTCTCTCTCTCGCTCTCTCTCTCGACCACCAATAATTTGTTTACTAATTGAATTACTTTGCAGTTAATTAAATAGCAATGCTTGAGTCACCGGTTCGGTTTTTATTCTGGTCAAGATGTAAAAGAATTTTTCATTTTGCCAGAAAAATTGGTAAAATTCCAGTCATATTCTGGAGTTTGTGTGGTGCAAAAAGCCTACATTCTGCTATGAAATAATATTATAGGCTAGTCCAAACCTTATCATTCACATATTTTCTAAAATAAAAATAAAGCTAAAATAAACTTTGCTACTGAACACTCAGCAATGCTCAATGACATTAAACCCAACTGCCTAATGCTGTGTCATCGTTGTGCTGCCAACTCCTTAGGACATCTGAAGGTGTGCTGTATCTGCTATCAGACCATAAGTTGCATATCCAAGTCCTGTAAGTTTTGAAGTAGAGCTTCCATGGATTAAGATCTAGGGAATGTGGAGGCCAAGGTGACAATATAAACACTTTGTCCTGCTCAACAATATTTACTTGCTGGCATGGCACATTATCCTGGGCCAATGCAATTAGGGAAAACGTGTCCTAGGTCTGTAAAATGTAGTTCTTTTGTGGAATAGGATTATGCAGACTTGTCTTTGCTCTTAACACTGCTTACCTTGGACACCCATGACCTTGTCACTGCTTCACTGATCTGACCACCAGACCTGTCGTTTTGGATATGTTGTGACCCAGTCATCTAACCATCAAAATTTGGCTCTCAAAGTCGCTCAGATTTCCATTTTTCCTGCTTCAAACACAAACTTTAGTCAGGAAGCGTTTACTTGCTGCCTAATTTATCCAACAACTCTGCAGGTGCCAATGTAACAAGATAACTAATTGTATTCGGTTCAACTTGTCAGTGGTTTTAATATTCTGGCCAACTGATGCCTAGTTCCTTCCAAAGGTATAACTAAAGCTGCTATGTCCTATGCTGCTATGTCTATGTCCTATGTTTAACGTCTCGATATGTAAAAATGCCAAGACAAAATCTGAACTCTCACCTCACATGATCTCAAAACCATATGTGTTCAATGCGTAGCAAAAACAAATGAAATGGCCTTGTTCCAATATTTTGGTGGGGACTGATTATAGTGGGTATAGAGCTGCTTTATAAAATGCTTTTTCTCTGTGATCCCAAGTTTCTTGAGATGAGATCCACTCAGTTTTTATCAACACTCCCAAGACAGTTTTTAAAAACTACTTTTACACAACTTCACCACGAGTCAAACTGTAAAGAAATCAAAGTTTTGGAGGGAAAGAGGGTAGATGGATAAACTGGGCACGATTATGTGAGAAGACAGATATTCAAACATATCCTTTCTGTTTTTAGTAGTAATGGATAAAGTGCAGTGTTTCACTGACTGTCAAATGACTTACAATTCACACAATACTTGCCGGTCACAAATAATCAAATACTATTTGCAGCTGCTGATTTGAGGTCAGGTCCAACTCAAGCCCAACATTAACCACATTCGACACACAGCCCGAGTTTGAGACCGATCTGAGAAAAGACGGAGTCTAAAAATAAAGGTGTGTGTGTGTGAAAACAGGGAAAGACCAAGAGCGGGCGCAATCAGGTTTTCACAAGTCACCCTTTTATCTTTTAACTCAGATGAGCTTCCGAACTTCAACAAATATATTAAGACGACAGACGTCTCAGGAGGCTGCAAGTGTTCTAAAAATCCAAAATGCTCGTCCTGAATTTACTGCATCTTTTACCAAACGGTTCATATCTGGTACGGCCCTGGCCATTTTCTATTGTTGTTCACAGCAAGTTGGTGAGAGACTTCATATCTGAAAACCTCCAGAAAGTAAAGATTTTAAACTGTTGGATTCGGACTTCCCTCTGCGCCATCTGCAGAAATTACTGACCATCCTCACAATTTCACATTTTAGCAAAGTCCAAGCTTCAGAGTCTCTAAATCCAGACACAACCTGAAGTCCAAAGAGAGAAAAAAAATACTTGATCACTGCAGATTAAGTTCATCCTACAACAACACGACAGTGAGGCAGTGCAGATTGAGCAGGGCTCGCAGGGACGAATGAAAAACACCCCGAAATGAAGCACATGCAGGAGCTCGACGAACCCGAGGAAAGGGCATGAAGGACGAGTCTGTTACCCGAGAAAAGAAAGGGGACATTTCACTGTGACAAAAGTTCAGCGATCAACACGAAGCCACCGAGTCTACACACGAGCAGGGAAATCATTCATGACGGGGAATCCGGGCGAGCAGGAGACTTAGCATGCTAGCTCCACACCAGCACGGTCACTTTAAACTGCCCGAAATAAAATGAGCGACAGAATAAAACCACAGCGCGTCTCCTCTAGCCGCCTGAACAAACCTAATGAGCACGAATCACACCGATAAACTCAATCCCTGCGAACTTCTCTCTGACAAGCCCGTCTTAGCTAAATGCTAAAACCAGACGTGCAAGTCATTCACTTTCGGAGGCTTCCAGCGCGAGAAGCCCGCTCCACACGGAGCATGACTCAAGACGGCTAGCTCGTTAGCTCCCAACTGCATGACCAAGAAGGCCGGGCCAGTCTGCCCGGACTGACCGTCGAAGCCTTTATTTGACTAGCCGGACGGCTCATCTGAGCTAATCGAGTCAAACCGAGACTCGGTCGATCATCGTGCACGGACAGTTTTCTTTCGTTTAGAAGAGACAGAAGAGCGGTAAAAACGGCCTAGAAGGCGTTGACCTGCTCCCGGCCACCATGATCACGGCACAGTTCGCGCTCGAGTGGCCGAGAGCCCGAGAGCTGAGAATAGCTGGACACTGACGCCTGTGCCGGGCAGCTCTCTGTTCGCCCTTTGCGACAGGCCAAAGCCAGGGCGCTAACCTGGCTGCTAGCTCGCTAACTAACGCCTTAGCCACCGCACGGCTCGCGTACAGCGACACCTGAGCGAAGTAAACCAGCAGGGGAGAAAGCTTCGGCTGGTCGCTCCGCCAGTTTGAGAGGATTGGCCTGTGAAAAAGACGGCGAGCTTGTCGAACAAGAAGAGTTGAAGAAAGGTTGCAAAATTCATGGCGGCGGCCATCATGAGCCTTTCCCAATGCATTTCAATACAAAACATGGCAACCCGCGGCTGAAGATTAGCCAGTGTGCTACAGTTCTCAAGCAACGACGCAACTATCGACTGCTGTCCACATACCTTCATGTCGGGACATCCTACAAACAGTGCCACAGCCCCCTCCTTGGGCTCCCTAACGCCTATTATGTGGAAAGGTGCCGCTAAAAACGAAATAAAAGTAGGACGCGGTCTCTTTCCTATTTTCTCTTGAAGATGGATCCGGGGCTTACAGTTCTTCCTTTTACCCTCCCTGTGTGTCATGAGCCAGCGTGAGCGTTCACGGACGTGGCACCGGCAGGGGGCGCTCGGCGAAACGAAACTCTTCTTCATTAAAGATTAAACCGGAGGTACATTTCAAACCTCGCTTTTCGTGCAGAACTTAGTCTAGTTAAGCTTGCTTATAGGTTATCATAGATTTAAACATGACAGAGAAGCTCACGCCGTCCCTGCACTGCTGTAGTAAATATATATACACACGTCTGTATATGTGTGTGTGTGTGTGTGTATATAATTGACGTCGTTCAACACTGAACATTTGATGTCTTTATCTACATCGCAGTGTAAGCAAATAATGAGATTCACGTGCAATGGCTGGAACATCCTACACCTCTAATACACTCATTAGTAAGAGGGAATGAGAGAAGGCAACAGTGAGAAGAGTATGTTGACTTATGTGGTTGCTGACGTGAATTACCGCCAATATTGTAAATTGATTTTAAATCATTGAAGTGAAAGTGACTATTCTTGTCATTTTGACCTCCAGCACAGCAAACCACAACGAAATGACACCTCTGCATTTGATCCGCACACAAACGTGCAGCAGGGCAGCTATTGAAGGTGCTCAGGGAGCAGTGACAGGGATGGTACCTTGCTCAAGGGTACTTAAGGGCAACCTGCTGGTCTGGGATTGGAACCCGTGGCCTAGTGCTTCAGGAGTTGACCCCCAGATCGGAAGGTTATGGGTTGATTCCCTCGCCAGTAGGTTGCCCTGAGGTGCCCTTGAACAAGGTACCATCCCCGTCATTGCTCCCTGGGTGCTTTCAGTAGCTGCCCCCTGCTGCACGGTGTGTATGGGTGAAAGGCAGAGGTTGAATTTCACTGTGTTCTGTGCTGTGTTTCACAATGACGAGTAGTCACTTTCACTTTTTAAAGTTGCTTCCAAATATTCTGTATTTCTTCCTTGTGCTGGCAAAACAGCTCTTGGCTGACGAGGTGTGGGATCCACAAGTCAAGTCAAGTCAAGTCAAGTCAACCACATCCGTGATTGTGTTTTGGTATGTGACACCAAAAGCTGGGAGCATATTCCTTAATAACTAAGTTAGAGCATGGTGTCCATGGATTGGATCGGATTGTTTAGGACATCTCACAAATGGTTGATTTTACAGAGGTCTAAAATTTGTTGGCCAAAAAATTTGTTGGCCAAGCCAACATCATCCGTAGGTAGTCTGTCAGGGCATTATTCTGCTAAAAATGTGTATTGGTCAGCAACAATGTTGAGTTGGCAGGTATCAAGGTACATTCTCATGTGCTTGTGACATCTTGAATATTGGTGCCTTTCCTTCCCCAGAGGAGTGATACATCTGCCCAGCCTTCCACATGATTTAAAATAAAAGGTGATTGATAACTGAATAATATTCAGTTGAAGGTGTGCAGGAGTATCATGGCTGTTTGTCATCTGTACACTGATCAATGCAGAAGGCAGAGTGGAAGGAGTTTTTTTTTTTATCACCTGTCAATTTAATTCTCCAGTCTACTTCACATGCATGTCTTTGGTCTGTGAGAGAGGACAAGTGCTTTTGGAGGAAACCCACATAGATACGTGCACAACATTCAAACTCCACACAAAAATGACCAAGGCTAGGAAGCACAAAGCTTGAACTCTGGAGCAATGAGAAAAGGTCAAGTAGTCTGAAGGGTTATGATTTTCTTTGTTCCTGAATGATGGGTGCATCAGCGTTAGAAGAGAGGCAGATGAAATGATGCACCCATCATGCCTAGTGCCTACCATTCTAGCCTGTCACTCAGTGGGATTATATTTATTGTCTAGACTGAGCCTCTTTAAATAAGCACATTTATTTATTATTTTAAAAATATGATATATAGCTTTGAAGATGCTTTCAAACTGATGTGTCACACGATACTATAAAGCAGTTCATAAAAAGGCTGAGCAGATCCAGTTAACCTCTATTTTGGACCAGATTGGCATGAGGAAAAAAAAATCTAATTTAGTCACAATGGTTTTTTAATTTAGTTTTTATTTTAAATCAGGAAGGGTAGGGATGTCAGTCAGACTGAGAATGCTCAACAGAGAAGTAATCAGTGAATAGTAAGACAAGTTCTGAAATGTATTTAGGACTGTATTCCTTTAACATGCATTAAGTAACATATTTTGAATACATTTGGAGTACATCTTGATAAACCCGCAAATCCAGCAAAATATTTTGATTCACAACACACTTTGATTGATGCACTAATTAAATTTAATTATAATGTTTATTTTTTTGTGACTTGCCACAACTCTGCTGTACTTTTTCCAGGCAAGTTGGATTAGTTGTGTGGTAAATGGGTCAGAACGTAGAGCTCATAGAGATACACTTGCAATAGTCTATCAACAATATAGTGAAAAGATATGTACAGCTATAAATCATTTCATAACAGTCAGGAACTGAACTGGCTTAACATTTCTAAACACAAGTCCACTTTGAAAAGTGGTCGTCTGCAAAGACAGAATTTAACAAAGGGGCAAAAGTGTACTATTTTACTGAATGGCTTGAGATGTTTTATCTTGATTTCACCACATTCACACCAACTTTGCTGACTAGCTCCTACAATCAGGACTTTTACTTTGTGTGTATGCTAAAGATTTGTGTCACCCAGGTCCCTGGGCAATCTCATATGTTCTCACTATTAACCACAGTATAAGATGAACAGGAAGCAACATGATTAATCTCTAGTTGATATTTAGAGTGTGATGACAGGGAGCTGTTCCTATATACTGTTAGTGGGAGGATCCCATGATGAGGTTGTTTATGGACAGGCCCAAGTTTGAACAGGCCTTGTATTTCGGCGAGTTAACGTTGACTGATAGGAAAAAAGAAAGTGAAAAGTAAAAGTGACAACCCTTGTCATTGCGAGGTCACAGCACAGCACACATGAACCACAACGAAATTGGACCTCTGCATTTAACCCATACACACACGTGCAGCAGTGGGCAGCTATTGAAAGCGCCCGGGGAGCAGTGATGGGGACAGTACCTTGCTCAAGGGTACCTCAGGGCAACCCACTGGGGTGGGAATCGAACCCACAATCTTCCGATGCAGGGCCAACTCCCTAACCACTAGGCCACCGCTGCCCCCAAGCATCATCATCATTACAAGTAGAATCGGCATTTTATAAATACAATTTATTAAAAAAAATTGTAATTAAATTTATATTAAAATAAGTAAGTGGTGATGTATTTATATTATGTAGGTCAGTCAAAATTCCAGCTTTACTTTCTGTTCATGTCATTGGTTCCTTTTCCTTTGACCTTCCATCACAGTTTCAGGACTATTGTCTTAAGGTTTCCCAAGTAACTGCAAGCGCAATAAAGAAATGAGTAGGCAATATCTTAGGTAGGACTATTATATGGCTCCTCAAGCAAGATAGTTTGACGTGAGCTGAGTGTTTTCTCATTTTATGATTGGTGAGATTGGAAGAGGGAGGTTCTAATATTCTTTGGCCTTGCCCTCTTTTGTGAAATGATACAATCAAAACTCAAAGATACATTGCAAAAAAGCATCATGTTTGTCAATAATTTTCATTTTCTGATTTTAGGATAACCAGATGTTTCTTGTCATATAGTCTTATTAATATTGATTACATTGAACGCTTTTTAATTACCATGAGAATCGCTTTAAACAACACATTTGTTGTCCTCACTTCTATTACAATATCTCCCTGTTTACAAATAGGCACCACACATCAGTATTTTTTATTTATTTGCATTTATTTCTGCAACTAATGTTGAGCATCATTGCATATTCATTTTAAAATTAGTCATTTTGACATAGAAACAGGCAGATAAATAAAGTTGACACATATGTGCCTTGTACAGTGTGGCTATCAATAGCCTCTTATATTATCCTGTTTAACACAAGTCATATTACTAAAATACATTGATTTTTAAAAATGCAATTGTACCAGAAAGGTTAAACATTCCACCATGCAGAGCAACCCTTATACAGGATATTCAAGTTACATTTCTTGCATGTCTTTGTCAAATAATACTTAGACAGCATTCCCTGATACTTTACATAAAAAAAACATGCTATAAAGTATGTTACACATTTCAACCTATTTTTATCTGGGAACTTTTCAGGCATTCAAATGTTCAGTTTCATGTATCATAATCATTTTTAAATAAAAGTTTTAAACAAAAAAGGAAAGATTCTGGCATATACAATGGCCTGTGTATATGAATATAAATAACAGTACTGTTTTTGCACTGGAGACAGGATTGTGAATTTGTGCATAAGAATTGTGAAGCATTTTACCCATACAGATATACTGGTCTGTTAAAAAATAAATAAATAAATAAATAAAAACCTCTTGCTGCTTATACAAAACAAGTCTCACTCTTGGCCCTATTGATACTGCCTTACCATTCATCTGTGGATCACACCGTCTGATCTAATTCACATGATAGAAAATACTTCAGTCTACTAAAGAGTATAAACTTGACTGATAATAAGGCATTCTCCTTTGAAGCACTTTTAAAGGTTCAGAAAATTGTAAATAGTTATATTGCATATTGCATATGCCTAATCCAATTTAAAATGTTTCAGTGACAATTTACTGCTACTTCAGTTTTTAATTTCTGTCATCCTTAAATGAACATCAGCCTGCATTTACATTTTACATATACGAGGTTACATTTTACAAAAGTATGAGTAGCGACTATAGCTTGGCAATAGGTTAGCAAGAAATTAGCAATTTAATTTTTATTTATTAATTCAAAGTCAAATTGCATTACTTATTTACATTTTTGCATTGGGGCACATTACATCCTAGTTATGCCTCTAAGTTGACCTGATAAACTCCCCTTGGTTCCACAGCTTTCAAATACATTAATAGAGTTAAAGTGTTTAGTTTTTTTGTCACATGCAGGAAAAACCTTCCTTGCAGTTTGTTAATAAGGAGGATCATATTGTCTTAAATCTAACCCACTTTGAAAAGTAACATTTTCCTTTCAGTGGAGAATGATGTTCTTGCTCCAGTGTGGCTACACGCATATCTATGAGTCTTCATTCTGTAGCCGAGGCTGCCCTTTCTCAGGCTGCTCCTCTTCCCTCTTCTGTTTGAAGGAGGAATGGTCGCTGTTGGTCTTATTGCTGTCTGTACTGGCGTGGCCCCCTCCACTTCCCAGTCGTGAAGAGGCCACCACTGCTTTGACGGCTGCCTGTAAAGAGACAAAAGAATGATAATTGGAAACAGAAGTTTTATTTGCATTAACAGCAACAGATCCAACTCAAACACAAAATTCCAATATATGTTCTACATATATGATAGTATATATACTACAGTAATAATATTAAATATAACAACATTAGAACAATCAAAATATAATCTTGACTTAACTACCCTCTCACTTTTTTAAAGGTCTATATATATTTTTTTTATTTATTTAATTTAAATATAAAAAGTTTCTGTTGTTTCTGGTTTCTGTCTTGTCTAATCTTCTGTGGATCATCCATTTCTATTTCTTCTGGTCCTCTGCATCTTCCTCCTTCAAACCAACCACCTGCATGTCCTCTCTCACCATATCCTTAAATCTCGTTTTTGGTCTTCCTCTTTTCCACTTTCCTGGCAGCTCCAACTTCAACATCCTCCTCCCAATATAATCCTTGTCTCCTCTGGACATGTCCAAACCAACGCAACCTTGCTTCTTTGTCTCCAAAACGTCTAACCTGAGCTGTCTCTCTAATATTAATAATAATAATAATACTAATACTCATTCCTAATCCTGTCCATCCTCATAACACCCAATGAAAATCTCAGCATCTATAACTCTGACACCTCCAGCTCCGCCTCCTGTCTTTTCATCAGTGCCACCGTCTCCAACCCGTACAACATAGCTGGTCTCACTACTATCCTGTAAACCTTCCCTTTTACTCTCGTTGGTATCTGTCTGTCACAAATCACTCCAGCCACTCTTCTCCACCCATTCCAACCTACCTGAACTCTCTTCTTCACCTCTCTTCCACACTCGCTGTTACTCTGAATTGTTGATCCCAAGTATTTAAATTTCTCTAACTTTGTCACCTCTACTCCCTGCATCCTAACCACATCACTTTCCTCCGTTTTTTGTATTCTGTCTTTGCCCTACTCACTTTCATTCCTCTCCTCTCTAAAGTACATCTCCATCTCTCCAAGTTCTCCTCAAGCTGCTCCCTGCTCTTGCTACAGATCAAAATATCATCAGCAAACATTATCATCCATGGGGACTCCTGTCTAACCTCATCTGTCAACCTGTCCGTTTCCATTGCAAACAAGAAGGGGCTCAGCACTGATCCTTAATTTAATCCAAACTCTACGTTAAATGCATGTCACTCCTACTGCAGATCTCACCACTGTCACACTGCCCTCAAACATATCCTGAACTACTCTCACATACTTTTCTGTAACACCTGACTTCCTCATACAAAACCACAATTCCTCTCTATGCACCCTGTCACATGCTTTCTTCAAGTCCACAAAGACACAATGCAGCTGCTTCTAAACTTCTCTGTTTCTCCATCAACACCCTCAGAACAAACATTGCATCTGTGGTGCTCTTACTCAGCATAAAACCATAATGGCTGATCAGCTATGCATCACCCATATTCTTGAAAATCGGTACCAGTACACTTCATCTCCACTCCTCAGGCATCCTCTCACTTTCCAGGATTTTGTTAAACAATCAGGTCAGAAACTCCACTGCCATCTCTCCTAAACAACTCCATGCTTCCACTGATATTTCATCCACACCAACAGCCTTTCCATTCTTCATCCTCTTTATTGGTGCCTTTACTCCATCTTGCTTATTTGCTGCATTTCCACATCATCCAATCTTTTTTCTCTCTCATTTTCTTAATTCATCAGCCACTCAAAATACTCCTTCCATCTACTCAACAGGCTCTGTTCACTTGTGAGTACATTTCCATTTCTATCCTTAACCTCCCTGACCTGCTGCACATCTTTCCAAGCTCTGTCTCTCTGTCTAGCCAATTGGTATAAGTCCTTTTCTCCCTCCTTACTGTTCAACCTCTGATACAATTCATCAAACACCTTATCTTTAGCCTTCACCACTGCTTTCTTTGCCCTGCGCTCCTGTCCTGTACACGTGGTCTACTTTCATCTCTCTGACTATCCCACTTCTTCTTTGCTTGCCACTTCTTCAGTTTCAACCACTTGATCCTGGACTCTGCCTTCACATTCCTCCTCTTCTTGACCTCCAAGGTCATCTGACAGACCACCATCCTATGCTGTCTCTCCCCTGTCTCTGACACTCTCCCCTGTCCTTACTTTGCAGTCTCCAATCTCCTTCAGACTGACCCTCCTGCAAAGGATATAATCCACCTGTGTGCATCTTCCTCCACTCTTATGTCATCCTGTGTCCTCCCTTTTCTTAAAATAAGTATTAACTACAGCCATTTCCATCCTTTTCACAAAATCATCTGACCTTCAATATTCCTCTCCTTTACACCATACCTACCAATCACCTCTTCATCACCTCTATTCCCTATACCATAAGAGTCTGCACCAATCACCACTCTCTCTCCCCTGGAGACACTCTATTACTTCACCTAACTCACTCCGGAATTCTTCTTTCTCCTCCATCTCACAACCAACTTGTGGAGCATAAGCACTAACAACATTCATTATCACACCTTCAACTTCCAATTTCAAACTCATCACCCTATCTGACACCCTTTTCACCTCCAAAACACTCTTCACATACTCTTCCTTCAGGATAACACCTTCCCCATTCCTCCTTCCATCCACACCATGGTAGAACAATTTAAACCCTCCTCCAATACACCAGGCCTTACTACCCTTCCATCTAGTCTTTTGCACACATAAAATATCAACCTTCTTCTCTCCATCATATCAGGTAATTCTCCACCCTTACCGGTCATGCTGCCAACATTTTAAGTTTCTACTCTCACTTCCACTCTCCTCCACTTCCTTCTCTCCTCCTCCCTCTGGACATGCCTGCCTTATCTTCTTCTTCTTCTTTTCCTTTGGCCAACAATAGCACCTTGTAAGCTAACAGGAGTGGTGGCGGTAAATGGCCTTCCCCATCTGAGCCTGGGACCGGCACAAAGAAATACACTGGCTTGTGCATCCCTAGTGGCTGGGTTGGTTTTTATCTTGTCTAATAAAATTTTTTAATCGTATGTATATTTTTTCCTAATATCACAATGCTAATGATCCTGATTTAACACGTGTCTGATGATTTCCAACCTGATGATTTTCTAATGGCACCTAATGATATTCTAATTCTAATAATTCTAATATTGTTATTCACCAAAGGAGAACGTGAGCAGCTGTGAATAATTGTTTACAACCTTGAGCTTTCTTCGGGCATTGAATTCCTGGAGCTTTTTCTGAGCTGTGTCCATATGGGTGAAGTTAGCAGCCTTCCCAGTTACCCAAGGGTGCTGCAAGGCTTGCATTGTTGTCTGTCGCTTCTTTGGATCCTGAACAATCAGTTTCTTTACCTTAGAAAAGGGGGAATCAGAGGTCCATTGCTTATTGAAGATTTTTCTTTTTCTGCTATTTGATGAAAAAAATATACATCACAGTTTCAATATTCCTTTATTCTGTTCTTCCATATTTATATGGACTTTTTTGTTTTATGGCCTAAAACGAAAACCATTTTAAAGTACAACTGTTTGTCTAGATCTGTTCAACTCACCAGGTCTTTGGCATTGAATGACACATTGTCCCACCAGGGGGAGACAAATTCATATTCACAGTTCAGGATACGCTTGAACATGTACTGGTCCCCTCTGTCATCAAAGAATGGCTCAAAACCACACAACCTGTGAGAAGAGAAACAAAACAATATATATCATATACTAATTCAATATATAACCTCTGCATTTAACCCATGCAAACACTGTGCAGCAGGGGGCAGCTATGAAAGCACTTAGGGAGCAGTGACAGAGACAGTACCTTGCTCAAGGTTACCTCAGGGCAAACTACTGGTAAGGGGTTTGAACCCACAATCTTCCGATCCTGTGGCCTACTCCCTAACCACTAGGCCACCACTGCCCCTTGTTGGCCCAGGGATCAGAAGGTCATGGGTTCAAATCCCAGACCAGTAGGTTGCCCTGAGGTACCCTTGAGCAAGGTCCTGTCAGCTACACTCTACACTCACTACTACCCCAGGCGCTTTCAAAAGCTGCCCCCTGCTGCATGTGTTTGTGTGCATGAGTAAAATGCAGAGGTGTAATTTTGTTGTGGTTCAATGTGTGTTGTGCTGTTTCACAATGACAAGAACTTACACTTTTTGAATTGTCAGATTATTAAAGTATTAAATGTATTATATGTACTTGTCTCTAAAAGACCCATATCCAATTGCTTAAGACACACCTGCCTCTACTACAACAGGCAACCTTCTTTAAAATACTGATTACCTAGTAGAAGTAGCATTTGGATTAGTATTATGAATTAAATGTTATGACTACCATACCAATTAAATTTGTTAATAATCAAGTATTTTTCAAAATATCAGGATGTCTGGCTAACAACATGCTTGAATATAACATAAGACTTATTAATAATAATAATAATAATAATAATATGAACACTCAACTATATGGGACCTCTCACAAACACATGGTCACTTCACACACAAAGAAAAAGAAACCATGAAGTGAGCAGTCACTGAAAATTAGGATAGCATAGGGTAGGATATCCCGATCCTATGGCAGTGTCACATTTGAGATTATATGTTTAAGGATTTAACAGAATAACTGACAAGGGTTCAGCAACAAAGATGCACAAGATGAAAGATGAAGTGATACTTATTGAAGCACTGGAAAGACAAGGCTGATTCAAAGATAATGAGGTGAATGTTGGATATACTCCTAGATTAGCAATAAGTTAGTCCTGGCAGATTGAGGATATCGGAGTTAGTCATTAGTGGCATAGCGGTTGAAAAAACAATTGTCTATTTGGTATGTGTGATTGCTCTGAAGTGCATGCCTGATGGGAGGAGCTTAAACACATGGTGTACATGGTATGGGACCTTTTAAGATTTTTTTTTGCCACCTTCATTTAGCAGGTGCTGTAAAGATTTTTTGCTGACAGTACTACTTTCTCAGCAATCTCCCATGCTGTTTCACAACATGCTGGAAGGGTTTCTCTCTTCTTTGAAGCAAAGCTGTACCAAACTCTTGTGCAGTTTTTAGGACACTCTGGCCCATCTAACAAAGAGTAGCCATATACAGTACTGTGCAAAGGTTTTAGGCAGGTGTGAAAAAATGCTGTAAACAAAGAATGCTTTCAAAAATGGAAGTGTTCATCATTTATTTTCATCAATCAATGAAATGCAGTGAATGAACAAAAGAGAAATCTAAATCAAATCAATATTTGGTGTGACATTTACATTTACATTTGTGGCATTTAGCAGACACTCTTATCCAGAGCGACTTCCATGTCCTAATTACAGGGACAGTCCCCCTGGAGCAATTCAGGGTTAAGGGTCTTGCTCAGGGACCCAATGGTGGTACCACTAGACCACCACCACCCCCCACCACCAAGGGTGGTGACCACCCTTTGCCTTCAATTCTTCTAGGTACACTTGCACACAGTTTCTGAAGGAACTTGGCTGGTAGGTTGTTCCAAACATGACTGTGTTTCAACCTCCGTGTGACACTGATGATCATCAGCAGCTGTTTGGTAAAACTGGTTGATCATACACCGAATATAATCCTACAAAATCCCTCACTTTGTGCAAGTGTACCTAGAAGAACTGATGCTGGTTTGCAGGCCAAAGGTAGTAACACCAAATATTGATTTTATTTAGATTTTTCTTTTGTTCACTCACTTTGCATTTTGTAAATTGATAAAATTAAGCAATCATTATTTATATTTCTGAAAGCATTCTTTGTTTACAGCATTTTTTCACACCTGCCTAAAACCTTTGCACATATATATATATATATATATATATATATACACACCA
>CM029371.1:10978509-10998816 GCA_017165825.1 Hepsetus odoe
ATATATATATATATAATATTACTGTGTGTTATTCTCAAAACTTCATATACACACACACAGCTGTGGCCTAAACTTTTGAGAAGCAAAATTAGAAGCGACAATTACATTACATTTATGCAAACAGTCAATATTTGTGGATGTTGGCTCTACATTTGCTGTGCTCACCCTGGCATGCTGTTAAACAGCAAATTTTGAAAATTAATACTTCTGTCATTCTCAAAATTTTTAGCCATGGCTGTATGTATATAAAAGGGAAAATCACCATTGGACTTGCACATGTCAAACAGACGTCTACATGAAATCCTAGATCCACGGTTTTCCAGCAAAGCATTGGCTACAGCATCACATTCATTCAACCAGTTCATCCTCATCCAACAGTGTATTATGGTTCCATCAGTTTTATAGGTAAATGGAACACGCATACCCAGCCGTCTACATTATGTAAAAGATAAAAAAAAAACTATTGTTGGATAAGTCTGCCTTCTTCCATTGCAGTCAAACTCAGCTCAAATACTCAATTGTAAATGCTTTTGAAAGTACACATGGGTTTAGCAAGAGGACATTGACTGGTCTGTGGCTACAGACCCCATTCTCAGCAAAGTGTGATGCACTGTGTGTTAAAAAATTTTAATTACTTAAATGCCATATGCATGGTATAACCTTCAGTTGGCTAATTTTCTTTCATCAACTCATGGTTTGTCTTTCTTCTGCTAACAATTGGCTGACACTCAACGCTGCTGACAAGTGGTACACCACAAACCTTTTCCATGATATTCCACCTTGTCCGGCCATAATGTTTGGCACTTGTCCAAGTCACTCAGGCCTTTACCCCTGATAATTTTACTCACATTCAGTACATTGACTAATATATTGTCTAATATATTCCAGACCTTAATATGGAAAGTTGTAATAGGGTAAGATTGTCATCTGTGAGTGGTTGTAATGTTTTGGCTGATCAATGTGTCATTGAATTTATCCTGGTTACACATGTCCAGTCAAAAAAAAAAAAAGCGCCAAGAAAACCACAACCAAGTTTGGGAAGTTGTGTCCCTTACAAGATGTATGTAATAACTCCCACAGACCACATGTCAACTTCAGACCCATAGGCACATCCCTGGAGGATCTCTGGAGCTGGAAGAGAAAGACAGAAGACCAAAGAGGGGAGGCATATTTTTCCATATTTTTTTACTTTATAATCTATTAAAATTTTATGGAGAGAGAGGTCATAAATGGCCTACTGGAAGCATACCACAATATCCAGGGGTTCCACATATGGTCTTCATTGTGACTTGATCATCCATGATTTTTGAAAGGCCAAAGTCAGCTAAAATAATAATCAAACACACATCAGAGATGTTTATGAATAATAAATATAATATCCCCAGATTTTCTTTTCTAATAATTTACAACCCAAGTTGAAAAGTCCAAGTAGGAGCTGGATACCCACAAACCATTTTGCTCACATGGAATAACCCATCAAAATGCAATCCAAACACTTAAAAAAAAGATGCCACAATGGGTTCTTTCAGCTATGCCAATGAAGAACTTTAGTTCCCTAAAGCATATCTTTGATAATGAAATGGGTGAACGTGAAGTACATTTTAGCGGTATAAATAACCTTCAAATGATGTAAATGGATTCTCATGTCATATTAAGTTGAGGTTCTTTAAATGTGTTTCCACATGTTCTTCTCCCTCCTGTTATCCGGTAAAAGGTTCTGTAGAATACAGGCTTCCAACACCAGTATGGGAAACAGTTCTCCCCCTGGCCATCAGACTCTTAAATCGGAACTGACTCTTCATGCCCCTGTTCCAATCATACACCCATACTTATCTACCATTGCTGTTTTTGCACACATACATTATTATTATTATTATTACTATTTAATTTGCACTCTGCACTTTGTAACAATGCTGCTTTACACAGTGCTACTACTGCTCTGTACAGTACTAGTCAATACTGCTGCTCTATTCCACTTATATTCATGTACATACCGCCTCTTTTTTTAAGTCAGAAATATTCTCTATCCTCTGTTGGGCAATTGTTTTGGTTGTTACACTGGTTGTTGTCTTGTCTGCACTTGTTAGTCTTGTCTGTTCTTCTATTATGGTGTGTTCTACACTATTTTAGACGTCATCTCATGTGTATAACTGGGGTCCTGGAGGAATATTGTCTCAGTTCTCTGTGTATATGGTAAAAACGACAGTAGAAGCTTACTTGACTTGACTTGATATGTACACTTCTTATTTTCAAAAATAATTGTTTTCAGAACTATCAACTGAAAAATTCTACTAAAAACCAAATAAAAATATCCCATGGCATCACACATAGAACCTTTTCTGGCATTTATTAAAAGTGTAAATGAGAGATGTATGCATACCTATTTTAAGAGGAGCATCTGGTGCAGAAGTGGCATACAAGAGATTCTCTGGTTTCAGGTCCCGATGCACAACACCATTTTCATGCAAGTACTGAAAACACAAAGCAATGCAAGTGGCATGCACCTGTGCCATTATGAACAAAAAGAATCTCAGAAAATGTCTTCATCAATCTAGAAGAGTAATTAAAATACATGAAAGAGATTATCTGTTGGTTCATGCAATAATTAGATTTATGACAGGTCAAACAATACACAGTTAAGGTGTAGATAAAGTTCCTGACACTGTGCCTTGACATTAAACCTTACTGATTTTAATACAGATAATGCAGTCATTGTAAGAGCTGAAGGTTGAAAGTTAGACTCAAAGATATATCACAGATATATCATAATAAAGTAGATACTTTGCACTACAATCAAAAATTGTACTTAGCTGCAGCAAATAGGTTTTATCCAATTATTTTAAGTACATATCTAATTATACTGGGTTTGTAGCCATATACAATAACATCCAGTGTGGCTACTAAGGTACCCTTTATTATTAATGAGTAGTATGGCTAAAATAAATCTTTAAGGCTCTGATGCTTTGTCTCCTGCTCCTTTTATAACCAACCTGCTACCTAACTCCTTGACTTAATGGGATGGGCTATGTTTTTATTCTTATTATTCCAAACATTAACTTTTACCTTTTAGCTACTATGCTGCTCTACAAAACACTGTGATCGATTTATGTGTTTTGAAACACATTGTTGCATTTACAGTATAATATAGCATAACAAAAGACTTGAGAACATAATTGACATATAATGTTAGCATATAATAAAAACAAATCTATTTTGGGAAAACTGTTATATAAACATTATATAAAAAATTATACTTTGGAGTGGCGTCATTTGGGAAGTAGTCAATATATTGCATTATCCTGACTTTGAGATTGTTAAAAGAATATTCTAAGATTATTTACCTTTTTCATAGATCATTTATTTTTATTCAAGTTATAATGCAAAAACCTCTCCCTCCTTCATCAGACAGAATATAGCTTGGGAGGTCTGTATCTTGCCATTACTCTGCATGGTTAAAAATGTATTTGGGCAAACAGGCCCAAGAAACTCACACGAGAGCATATGAACTACCCATAAACTAATATTGGGAGGACATTCTATATAAACTGCTAAAACATTCAGTTCACCAATGCAAAGACCCAAGTACCATATCAATAATGAAAAACAACTGTTAAGTGGTTTACACAAATGAAAACTAACAATTCAGTTATAATCCAACACTTTTGTCATTAATTCTTACAGTTAAGTAATTTTTTGAGAAAACAGAGTAGAGTATAATGAAACAAATGAAACTTCTGAAAAGGGCCTCATCATTAACGCTGCTGTTCTGTGGCTTAGTTCTTTGTAACATAGGAAGTGCCAGAAAGGTTTGCTTTCTTGCAGACTGCCAACTCTCTGAGCTGAAAGCCATGCATGAGAAATTTGCCTACTGTCTTACTAGCTCATCTCCCTGGCAACAGCAATCCCAGGCAAAATGAGGTGGAGAACCCAAGCGAATAAATAATGCTTAAAACACTGTAAGCTGTTGTACACACATGTCAATACTGATACTGTTTCTGTCTCAATTAATTGATTATTGATTTAGTGCAGGGGATGGTGGAAAAGAATGGTGTACAACCTCATTGTAGGTGTGTTGAAATATGGGTGAGAAAGGATGAGAGTTGCAGTCAGACAGCAAGAAAAAGAAGCAGGGAGAGGAAAGTGTGGGAGAAAAGAAAGAGAGAAAAGTCATCTGGGACCTCTGGGTCTGAGTCCATCCACTGATTATTACACTAAAGCAGCCTCCTACTAAAAATTTTAACTCTTATTTAGAACCTTCATTTGAATCAGTTTGGAGCAAGTCTATAAGAGTCCTATATAGCAGACCTGAAGGTAAACATATTTTCAGGTTTAATATGACTGTGCCCTCCAAACGTATTGAAAAGAGGCCAGTTGTGTTGGCTATGGACTGAAGACATTTGAGTTTGAAATCAAAAGATGAACATACATCAGCTTTATCAACATATCAGCTTTTATTCCTTGATATTTACATCTAGATATGTTAAAAACAGCCACTAGGGATGCACAAGCCAATGTATTTCTTTGAGCTGGTCCCAAGTCTGGATAAATGGGGAGGGTTACTCCAGGAAGGGCATCTGGTGTAAAACTTTTGCCAAACCAACATGGGGACAACGAAACAGATTTCTATACCGGATCTGTCAAGATCGCCACCAGTACTGTTAGCCAACAGGGTGTGGGTGGAATTTGGGCTTCTGTTGGCCAAAGGAGAAGAAGAGGAGGAGGAGGAAGGCATGTTTGGAAGCAGAAAAAAAGAAGAAAAGAAGAGGTAGGAGAATGGAAGTGAGGGTAGGTGTCAGGAAGAGGCAGGAACACAGGATGACATATAAGAGTGGAGGAAGGTGCACACAGGTGGATTATATCCTTTGCAGGAGGGTCAATCTGAAGGTGATGGGTATTGCAAAGCAGAGACAGGTGAGAGCATAGCTAAACAGCATAGGATGGTGGCCTGAAGCATATGAAGCACAGGGCAAAGAAAGGGGTTGAGAAGGCTAAAGATAAGGCTTATTGTTAGCTGAGAGGTTAGATAGTATAATGGGAGAAAAGGACCTTTAGCAATTGCCTAGACAGGTGGACAGCTGGTAAAAATGTGCAGCAGGTTAAGCGATAAAGGATAGCAATAGAAACATACTCACAAGTAAGCAGAGAATGTTGGGCAAATGGAAAGAATATTCTGAGGGGCTGACAAATGAAGAGAATGAGAGAGAGAGAGAAGGTTAGATGATTTGATGATAGTGAACCAGAAAGTGCAGAAGATTAGCTAAATGAAATTCAGGGTAGCATTGAAGAGGATGAAGAATGGAAAGACTGTTGGTCCAGATGACATACCTGTGGAGGCATGGCAGTGGAGTTTCTAACCAGATTGTTGAACACAATCTTCTAAACTGAGAGAATGCCTGAAGAGTGGAGAAGAAGTGTACGGGTGGTTTTACCGGTACCGGGTGATGTGCAGAGTTGTAGTAGCTATAAATGGATAATGTTATGGGAAAGAGTATGTCAGATTAGTACAGGATATGTATGAGGGCACTGTGTCAGTAGTGATGTCTGCCATAGGACTGGTGGATGCATTTAAAGTAGAGGGGGGATTCTATCAAAGATTAGTATTGCACCCTTTTTTTGTTCGCAATGATAAAGGACAGGTTGACATATGAGATCAGGAGTCCTCATGGACTATGGGGCGATAGTGGACTAGTGGTAGGATACGTGGCAGCTAAACCCCGTAAATGTAACCTGGAGAACCTGGAGAGCTGGAGACAAGCTCTAGAGAGGAGAGGAATGAAAGTTAGCAGGACTAAGACAGAATACATGAATGTTAATGAAAAGGAGGACAGGGGAATGGTTAGGATGCAGGGACCAGAGGTGACAAAGATTTAGTGGAGGATGATGCAGAGAGCCAGGAGAAATAGGAGCAGGAGCAGCTGAGCTGGAAGATGGCCAAGAAGAAGTGGGATAGTCAGAGAGATGAATTTAGTAGGATTTACATGGAGATGCAGTGATGCTGGACAGGTTGACACATTAGATTGTGATTAGACAGGAGTCCCTGTGGACTATAATATTTGCAGATGATAGATGGCATCTGTAGGGAGCAGCTTGAGGAGACCCTGGAGATGTGGAGATATGCTATGAGGTATGCTATGGGGTGACGAGGATGGATTGGATTAGGAACGAGTTTATTAGAGGGACTGCTCAAAGTTAGAGAAGCAAGATTGCATTGGTTCAGATATGTGCAGACTATATTGAAAGAAGATGGATCTGCCAATAAAGAAGAAAAGAGGAAGGCCAAATAGGAGGTTTATGGATGTGGTGATAGAGGACATTCAGGTGGTTGGTGTTGAATAGGAAGATGCAGAGGACATGAAGAAACGGAGAAGAATGATCCCTCTAATGGGAGCAGCCAAAAGCATAAAAAGATGAATGGAAGATCTGCAGAAAGGCTGACTTTTCAGTCATCTTAAGGTCAAATGACACCTATTTTAAAATACATATATATTTTTAATAAATGAGCTGAACAGAAAAAGTTAATGCATATATTCATCCCAAACTGTATTGATTGTGCATGTGTTTCAGAGTTTAGTGGCCTTAATTTTCTAACAGATTTTAAAGAAATGAATAGGCTTTCAAGCAAACTGCAAATCATTTTCAACACATTAGAACAACTCACTGCAACAGCCTCCAGTACTTGTTTGATAGCGTCTGCTGCATCTCGCTCGCTGTAGTAACCCTTCTCCACCACCCTGCAAGAAGGAAAGCTTTGTTTCTGGTCTAAGAATGACTCAAGCAAAGTGGGAAAATAAGTTGACTAAGTTAACTATTTTTTAGCCTCAGTGCGAGCTGCTGAGTCAACTAAACCTCAGTCCACTATGAGAAATGAACACAGACACGTGCAGAAAAAAGAAAAATTTTGGTTAATGATGTTTGTCAGAAATATCAGATATTATAAGCTGTGGTTTTTGTATTTAATAAATCAAATCAGCATGGCTTCTGTAGTATAGTTCAGCACATAGAACTGCTATATGAAAGTTTACTTGCTAGTATTTTCATATTCTGTAAAGGTAAAGGGCAAAATGAAAAGTGTGTATAAAACATTGTATCTATGAAATTGTATTTTTGTGACAGACAAAAATATAGCATGGAAAAGTCTGTTGGCCCTGACACAAAATATACCTTGCTAGATGTTATATAAAATATTTGCTATTTTTTCTTTGTCAGAAGAAAAAGTACACAATAACTGCAAAAAGTACATTTTCAGTAGTCTGCTACACTATATATCAAATTATTTTAGAAACCTAATTTAACATTTCCATCGAAATCAAAGGTATTAATAAGGATTTTGTTGTTTGGGATGAACTTAGGCTTGGTTAGATCTGATGATAAATTTGAACCCTCAGACAACTTACCTATCAAATAACTCCCCTCCAGTGACAAGCTCCAAGACAAGACTGATCTCTGAAGGTGTCTCAAAGATCTCTTTCAGTTTAATCTGGTATATAAAAAATACAAATGCATCTAAATAAAACATAATATAAAATTATCTCACATTTTCAAATCAATTTGCATCAAGTTATCACGGTTTAACCAGAAAATTGCAAACTGCTCTTATAAATATTAATCCTGTCAATGGTTTAAGTTTAATGTTTGCATTAAACTTTCATCTGAATGTTTACAAAAGGTAGGTGCTTGTTCACATTTTCTTTTTTACAAGACATGTGCATGTAGCCTATATAAAAATTATTAATTTATTTATGGAAATGCATTTAAAATATTTAAAGAAAAAATGTATAAGTATTCTTCTAAACTACAAGGATAGAAAGTAACATATTACAGTTACTTTTGTTCCTCATAACATTTAAGAGTCTGACCTTTGAATTAACCTTTTTAATGATGACTATTAGGGGTTTTACACTCTCCATGATTCATCTTCAGGGATGGTGGTGCTCTAGTGGTAGGATACTTGCCTAAGGTCCTATGGACCAAGAGGTTGCAGGTTTGAATCCTACCTCCAGCACTACCACCACTGGGTTCCTAGCAAAACCCTTAACCCTGAGTTGCTCCATGGGGACTGTCCCTGTAATCAGGAATTGAAATTGGCTCTGGATAAGAGCATTTGCTAAATGCCATAAATGTAAATGTAAATCTTCACAGTTTCTTCAAAAGACCCCTAGAGAACACAGGTCATGATGTGCTTTTAAAAAAAAAAAAAAAAAAGTGACTACCCTTGTCATTGCGAGGTCACGGCACAGCACACATGAACCACAACGAAATTGGACCTCTGCATTTTACCCATGCACACTCAAACCCGTGCAGCAGTGGGCAGCTATTGAAAGCGCCCGGGGAGCAGTGATGGGGGACGGTACCTTGCTCAAGAGTACCTCAGGGCAACCTATTGGGAAGGGGTTTGAACCCCCGATCCTCCGATCATGCGGCTAACGCCCTAACCGCTAGGCCACCGCTGCCCCATTGCCCGCTGCTTTACATTTAGACTTACTATGTTGGGATGAGAAAGGCGAAGTAGCACTCCAATTTCTGTTCGTACAATCTTCTTGTCAACCTAGTAGAACAAGCAGTATAAGAAACTGGTTAGCTAGTAATTCAGCACTGTTGGAATGACTTGTTCTTGTAATGACTTGTTCAGTTTGTAGCAGGATATTGAGACAATACTCTAGAGTCTAGACAATGGCATGGCACCTCTGCAGGACAGGAAACTAGACCATTAAATTGGGCATAACAAGACCCTGCCATCCCAATGTCTAATCTTAATTCCCAATATACTGCTACCCAGCCAATACAGGAGACCTGAGTGCAAATAAATGTAGCAAGTAAGCAGCATGTTTATGAGCTTAGTGAAGCAGGAAGATTGGTGCTACAGTAGCTGGGGAGAGAAGAATAATATTAACCTGCAGCAGGGCCAGAGAACAGTGAACCACCATCAGCTACCTCTTGAGGTATGTGGGATCCCAAGGCTTGCTGAGCCGGTTGACACTTTCATGGTCATCCTGAAGTCTCATCAGCAGCCCGTCTCCCCCAGGGAATATTTCTTAACTTTTTGTATATATTTAATATAAATAAATTTTCTGTTTTAGCCCGACACTTTTGAGAATTTTTTAAAAAAGAGAATAAGTCTACACATTAACATGAAAAGACACCTGACACTGCTTAGTTATCAATCAAACATAGATTTATGCACATAATGTTGGAGCATTCAAATTATTACTTTTTTTTGGGCTTAGTATGCCCAATTGTAATATGTGAGAATTTACCTGCAGCATTATGACAAATATGAACAAAGTATTGCACTTTATATAATGTCTATGTGATTTGCAATTACTTGTGGGTAGCCTGTTCCAGTGCCCTCAACAAAAAAAGCTTACTTGAACAGGCCAACGCGTATTTACTGCTTTTATAGCAGATGGCCTATTTTTCTGAAAAATACATTTGTTGCAGAAAATACCTCCAGGAGAATGATATTTCAGCACCTGTAGATTGGTTTCTATAGTGTAAGGATATACTATTTCTTTACAAATAAATGTGTGAAGAAAATGTAATGATTACATTGATCTTTTGCTTTGAATGTTCAATGAAAATGCTATATATCAAGGCAAATATTAATAATAATTGAATAATAATTTTTATTTATATATTGCCTTTCTCAAACCCAAGGTCACTTTACAGAGCAGAAGATATAAATTAAAAACAATATAAATTAAAACAGTTCACACAAAATGCAAAGACAGTGACAAACAAACAGCAGAATTAGAAAATCAAGAACAGGGAGAAGTGGAACAGCACAGACTGAATAAATGAGGGAATTCCAGAGTTTAGGGGCAGCAACACTAAATGATCTACCACCCATGGTAGCTAACCTGAATTTAGGAACTGTGAGTAACCCGGTACCGGAGGAGCGCAGTGAACAGGCTGGAGTGTATGAATGGAGTAATTCAGTGAGGTATGGAGGAGCAGATCCATGAAGGGCTTTAAACGTGATGAGAAGCAGCTTGTACTGAATACAGTACGATATGGGCAGCCAGTGAAGTTTGTGGAGAACTGGGGTGATATGTTCAGATTTTCTGAAGAATGTGAAAACACAAGCTGCAGATTTCTGTACGTACTGGAGCCTGGCTAATGGTCTAGTTGGGAGACCAAAGAGTAAAGCGTTACAGTAATCAAGACGGAACGTTATAAAAGCATGAACAAGTATTTCTGCATCCTTCAATGAAAGTGATGAGCGGAGACATGAGATGTTTCTGAGGTGAAAGAATGAATTTTTGTGTTTATGTGAGATTCAAATGACAGAGCGGGATCGAATATAATTATAATTATAATTATATTGTGGCATGTTAATCATAGAAGTATGTTCATATGATTGAGTCTTCTCATGCCATTACTGACAGACAGGAATTACTTGCAAGACATCATATAGGAGAGAACAGCAGAGAGGTTCTATCTACAGACTGAGGGGGAACCTAATGAAATGTAAGTCCGTAGCCCAGCTGGGGAGGGAGAACAATAGCAAACAGAAGAAAGTCTCATGTGTTATGTAGTGAAATCTGTCGGCATACTCACAGTTTTCTTCAGCATTTTCACAGCGTAGGGTTTTTGTGTGGCTTTCTGTCTGCACTGAAATACCACAGAAGTGGCTCCCCTGGAAGTGGAACAACATGATCATCAGGACAGAAAAGTACAGATGAATCACACTGTTTGATTCTTCAAGCAGATTCACAAAAGACAATTGGTTATTTGGACAAAAGGACCAACACTGAGCACATGGCCTTTGTTCCCCGCCCTTCATCTCCCACAGCTAGGTTTCTCTCTCTCTCTTTCTCTCTCTCAAGATTATTTATTTTTCAGTGCTTTGCACTCTGTCTAATAAATTTGCCTTCTCAGGGGTTCTATTTTCTCATGACTTTTATGGTTGTATGTGCTGCCTCTCTTGTGACTGCATATTTACAGTACTGTGCAAAACAGGTGTGAAAAAATGCTGTAAACAAAGAATGCATTCAGAAATATAAATAATTATTGTTTATTTTTATCCATTTACAAAATGCAAAGTGAGCGAACAAATGAAAAATCTAAATCAGATCAATATTTGGTGTTACTACCTTTTGGCCTCAAACCAGCATCAGTTCTTCTAGGTACACTTGCACAAAGTCAGGGATTTTGTAGGATTATAGTCGGTGTATGATCAACCAATTTTACCAAACAGGTGCTGATGATCATCAATGTCACACGGAGGCTGAAACACAGTCATGTTTGGAACAACCGACCAGCCGAGTTCCTTCAAAAACTGTGTGCAAGTGTACCTAGAAGAATTGATGCTGTTTTGAAGGCAAAGGGTGGTCACACCAAATTTGATTTAGATTTCTCTTTTGTTCATTCACTGCATTTTGTTGATTGATGAAAATAAATGAATAACACTTCCATTTTTGAAAGCATTCTTTGATTACAGCATTTTTTCACACCTGCCTAAAACTTTTGCACAGTACTGTGTATATAGTAAATATAAATTATATAATACATAAATCATGATAACATAATATTAGGGCGGCACTGTGTTACTGGATACTGGCCTCAGTTCCAAAGTGAGGTGGCCCATGTCCTTTCTGTGTGGAGTTTGCATGTTCTCCTGTGTCTGCATGGGTTTCCCCCAGGTGCTCTGGTTTCCTCCCACCATCCAAAGACATCCAAGTCAGGTGGACTTGAGATGCTAAATTGCCCCCTAGATCTTGAGTGGGGGTGTCCGTCTGTATGTCTGCCACCTCTTCCACCCCCTTTGCCCTGTGAGCACTGGAAAAGGCTCCATCACTCAGGACAAACAGCTAAGAAAATTCATGAGTGAGAGAATATGTTATAGTTTTTATATTATATTTTAATAAAAAAATAACATTTTACAAATTTCATGAATGTTTGTGTGTTAAAACAAAGCATACACAGGGCAAAGGTAACCCACTGGTCCCACCATGTCTCTCTTTTTCTAGAGCACTCAGTGGAAACTTAGGAGAAGAACATCCAGACTCCACAAAGAAAGCCCCCAGATCTTCCCAGAATGTGAAATGACAGCATGAACTGCTGCTCCCTCTATCTCGCCCTCACTGTGATATATTTCAATAAACTCCTTTAGCCTGAGCTTTTACTTTTCTTAGAAAACAACAGAAAACATTCAAATTAAGATAGGTATAGGCATATACAAAACTCAGAAGTGCATTGCCAAGTCTGTAACAGCAAGCTGCAGATTTTCTATGTCTTTTTCTGTTTTCTATGAGTCCATGGTAGACCATCTTCTTGGATGTAAACTGATGTAATCAAGGTGGCAGACAGCAAACAGGCTCAACAAACTAATCCAGAATGCTGCCTCTATGGTAGAAACTCCCAGGAAAGTAGCAGTAGCAGTAGCAGTTTAGATAATGTTGGCTAGACTTAGGTCAACTAATGAAAAACGCTGATCACTCCCCTCAAGTCAGTTTTATTTATATAGCACTTTTTACAACTGCTGTTGTCAAAAAGCAGCTTTACAGAATCGCCAAGCGATTAAGCCGAGGTTGACAGAGGCAAGGAAAAACTCCCTAAAACAGGAGGAAGAAACTTTGGGAGTAACCAAGACTCAAAAGGGGAACCCATCCTCCTCAACACTGGATAATAAAGAAGGAAAAGAAAGAGAAAGCACATTTTATAAACTAATCAGTTTAGTGATGAGTTCGGGTAAAGTATGAGTTACAATAAAATAGTCCATTAGAGTCTGTAACTGGAAGTTCAATGAGCTAATAGTGGTGGTTATTTTTGTGTGGGTGAAGCGTTTGTTCATCTTAGTTAGTTGCAGCAGCTCCTGCAGATGATCCAGTATGATACAGCTGATGTGAAGTTCAGGTGAGAAGAGAAATCTGATGATTGTCGTTTCAGTGGACTAGCTGTTATGGAGTTGAGGAAACCCTCATGGTAATTGATGGACATGGCTGGGAGGCCTTTCCTTTCCAGAAATGCATAAGCTGTCCACCGTACAGGTGGTGGCCAGCCATCCATTTCAAACAGAGAGAGAAATTAGTTCTGTTTTGAACTCACATTGTGGAGACTATGAATTTATAGAGTGCAGTACTGTGACTCTGGCAAACTCATTATTACAGCCTGTTTAGAAAGGACAGAGCTGAGGGTCTTACAAATGAGAGCACCCTGAGACACTGGTGACCCCCCACACCACCATCAACAAACTTTAGTGATCCAGGAGAGTGCTGGGCCAGCAGCACCAAGATCCCAGTTTACTGGAATTCTCTGTATCCCTGAATGCCTACAAGTGTACCTGCAGTGTCTGAGTGTAAGCTTGAAGCTTTTGCCAGAGAAAATTTTTTTTTTACTTCATAAACTCCAGTTTATGAAGTAAAAAAAAAATTTTTTGGAGTTAATTTATTGGACTTAATAACTGGAGTTAATTTATTGGAACATCCTGAAAGCAAGGCATTACAATAATCTAGTCTTCATTGTCAAAGTTGGACACAGGAACACTTTTAGCTGTAGGGGGACACGCATAAAGTGCTCTAATGAACTTTACAGAATACCTTTCATACCCACACCCATAAGACTACTCCTACTCTTGTCACTTACAAACAATGATTTTTTCCATGCAATTTTACCATGTACAATATGATATAGTATGCAGTGATTACACAGCAGTTAACATAGTATAATAGTAACAATTGATGTAGCACATATTTTTATAGTGTAAATAGAAGTTTATTTAGTACAGTATTTTTTCTAATTTATAAAATTGATAATAATTTGACTTTTTTTTTTTTATCTGCTGTGGCGACCCCTAAATGGGAGCAGCCGCAAGGAAAAGAAGAAAGAAGAAGTTTTATGTAAATTATTATATTATTGTTTTTGATTTTACATTGCATTTCATGTCTACTTGTTTTTCTGTCTGAGTATCTATTCAGCTGTAACATAAACAATTTCCTTCTGGATTATTCCATTCACACCCCTCATTCCAGTACCTTTATCTGTAATAGTCCAGTTGTTTGTCCAGCCATCTGTCCAGTCATTTCTCCAACCCAGCTTCCCATCCTTCCCTTCTTGATTTGACTTTTATCCAGTCTTTAATCCAGGGTTCTACCCAGTCCTGTGCATCATCTTGTGTCCCATTATATGTATGTATCCTGTTACTTCCTCAAGCAACCCAAGTTCCTATGGCTCCTGTCTAGTTTCCTGTCCTGCTCCATGGCTAGGCCCATGTCTGTGATTTCTTTCCTGGGGTTTCCTACTTCCAGACTACCTTGGTTAAGTGTTGGTGTGTTCTGGTAACTGAGCATTCGAATGGGCTTTTGTAACATCATGTCCTGCCTTGTCCTTATCTTAGTTTGTTTTCCCTTTTTTCATGTCTGACCATGTGATACTTCTTTTATGTTTCCGTTGCTCCCTTGCTCATTTGTTCAATTATGGTCTCTTTTATCAACTTTCAAGATGTTGTCAAGATGTGAAAAAGTGCTGTTTTAACTCAGCCAGCCACAAGGGACAACTCAGCCAGTGTATTTCTGCATGCAGGTCTCTAGCACTGATAAAGGAGGAGGGTTATATCGTTTAAGGCATCCATTGTAAACTTTTCGCAAATCAATACACAAACAAGGATACAAATTTCCATGCCGGATCAGTCAAAGCCTGGCTTAACAACAAACACTGCCAGTACTGTTAAACAAAAATGTGCAAAAATGGGTTACTGTTGGCCCAGGAGAAGGAGAAGAAGAGGAGGAAGGTATGTCCAGAGGCAGAAGGAGAGAAGGAGGGGTAGAAGAGTGGAAATGAATATTGGCAGTATGGGGCAGCAGTAGCCTAGTGATTAGGGAGTTGGCCACAGAATCGGAAGATTGTGGGTTCAAATCCCTTACCAGTAGGTTGCCCTGAGGTACCTTTGAGCAAGGTACCGTCACTGCTCCCAGGGCACTCTAATAGCTGTCCCCTGCTGCATGGTGTGTGTTTGTGCATGGGTTAAATGCAGAGATCCAATTTCGTTGTGGTTCACCGTGTGCTGTGCTGTGTTCTCACAATGACAAGAATAGTCACTTTCACTTTTTATGACTATTAAAGGGAGACAACAAGCTGATATAATGGGAGACAGAAGGTTGATATTGTTATGTGCAAGAGACTGGATGGAAGAGGCGTAAGGCCAGGTGTATTAGTCTGTTACTGATCCAGCCACAGGGCCCATCCATCTGGTCTTTCTTGCAACTCTGTTGAGTATTTGCAAAAAACTGTTTGATGGTTCTGTGATCATCAACTTCTAGAGTGCTGCATTCTTCTGAAGGAGTTCTTTTACTTTTTGACATTTCAGAGTCAGTCATATCTCTTTTTAGGCCTATTTTGCCTGAGGAAAAGAAGCTGCCTAATAATTTTGCACAATTATGATAAAACATCTCTATTTATAACATCTCTATAATATAGTCATGGCAAGTGCAGTGATAGGAAGTGGTGTGTAAATAAGCAAGTAGGCAAAAACCAGGTGAGGTGAAACCCTATCATGGTTAGCATCGCTCTGCCCTGGCTGGGCACACCTGGCACTTCATCAGGGCAGAACAACACAAACGACAACAGGGCTTCACCTCACTTCCTTTTGAATACTCAGTACATTCACTCAATTCATATTATTGGGTGCTGATCTCCTTAGGCCACACCCCCCCTTATTACACAAATACACATCATCTGATTTACTTAAATTCAATTAGCATTCAAGTTTATACAACTTGAAGTTGGAAAATGTGCGTAGAAATGATGATATTGTCAAAATGTGGTTAGAGAGGAGTTGTGGTATTGTATCAGGAACTCAGGAGTGGCAGAGAATTATGTTGTGACAGTGGTGAGTTCTGCAGTAGTAGTGACGTATGCATTTAGAGGTTGGGTTACATCAAGGATCAGCACTGATATCACAGATGAGATTAGAAAGGAGTCCCCGTAGGCTATGATATTTGCTGATGACACTATGATCTGTAGGGTGACTAGGGAGAAGCTTTAGGAGACCTTGGAGAGGTAGAGATATGCCCAGAGAGGAGATGAATGAAAGTCAGTAAGACAAAAAGTGAAAGTGTCTACATCTGTCATTGTGAAACATGGCACAGCACACAGTGAGCCACAGCAAAACTCAACCTCTACTTTTCACCCATACACACCGTGCCCAGGGTTCAGTGATGGGGATGGTACCTTGTTCATGGGGACCTCAGGGCAACCTACTGATCGGGGATTCAAACCCACAACCTTCTGATCCTAGGGCCAACTCCCTAACAACAAGGCCACCGCTGCCCAAACAAATATCTCCCCGTTGGGAATCGATGCCTGGTCTCCCACATGACAAGTGGGGATATTTACCATTATACTAATGAGGAGAAGACTGAATAGATGATTATGAATGAAAGGGAGGACATCAGAATGGTTAGAATGCAGGCAGTAGAGGTGGCAAAAGGTAGAAGGGATTAAATACTTGGGGACCTACAGTTCAGAGTAACAGGGAATGCAGAAGAGAGGTGAAGAAGACAGTGCAGACAGGTTGGAATGGGTGGAGAAGAGTAGCCAAAAGAAGAAGAATGAAAATGTAATATTTATTGATTTCATTTATTTAAGTAATATGTCAAATTTGTGTAGACAAATAAAGAATTCTAAAAGGTTCAAACACATACAAGCCTGATGCTAAAATTCAAAATTCTTTTTTCTTTTTTATTAATCTACACCCAGTACCCCTTATTGACAAAATGAGAACAGAATTTTAGATATTTTTGTAAATGTATTAAAAAGAAAAAACTGAAATATCACATTTACATATGTTAGCTCAGGTGCCTCTCATTACTCTTATTCACTGTAAAAAAATTTCTATACCTTGACTGATAAATTACATTGATTGGTCATGACTTGGAAAGGCACACACCTCTCTATAGAAGGTCTCATAGTTAACTTGCATATCAATGCAAAAACCAAGCCATGCAGTCAATTAAGCTCAGAGAAAGGATTGTTGCAAGGCACAGATCTGGGGAAAATTACCAAAATGCTCTGCTACACAGAAGGTTCCCAATAGCACAGTGGCCTCCATAATTCTCAAATTGAAAAGGTTTGGCATAACCAGGACTTTTCAACAGCCAAACTGAACAATTGAAGGAGAAGGGTTTTAGTGAGAGAGGTGACCAAGACCGTTATGGTTACACTGACTGTGCTCCTGAGATCCTGTGTGAAGGTTGGAAGTCCCATAATAACAATAACTCCAGGCCTCCATCGATCTAAGCTTTATGGAAGAGTGACTAGTAATAAGCCTCTCTTCAGTGAAACACATGAAACACATGAAAGCTCACTCGGAATTTGCAAAAAAGCACCTGCAAGACTCTCATAGTGGGGCAGCCTACTGCTTAGGGAGTAGGCCCAAGGATCAGAAGGTTGTGGGTTTTAATCCCAGACCAGTGGTTTACATTTACATTTATCGCATTTAGCAGACGCTCTTATCCAGAGCGACTTCTATGTCCTAATTACAGGGAAAGTCCTGGAGCAATTCAGGGTTAAGGGGTTTGCTCAGGGACCCAGTGGTGGTAGTGCCAGAGGTGGGATTCAAACCTGGGACCTCTTGAGCCATAGGTCCATAGGCAAGTATCCTATCACTAGACCACCACCACCCCAGTTTGCCCTGAGGTAGTTTGAGCAAGGTACCGTCCCTGTCACTGCTCCCCGGGTGGCTTCAATAGCTGCCCCCTGCTGCACGTGTTTGTGTGTATGGGTTAAATGCAGAGGTGTAATTTCGTTGTGGTTCACAGTGTGCTTTGCTGTGTACTCACAATGACAAAAATGGTCACTTTCACGTCACTTCTCTCATACTGTGAGGAACAAGATTCTCTGCTCTGATGAAGATGAACTGTTTGGCCTCATTTCCAAGCCCTATGTGTAGTGGAAACCAGTCAATGCTCTTCACCTGCCCAATACCATCTCTATAGTGAAGCATGATGTTAGCAGCATCATAAGCATGATGTTAGCAGCATCATAAGCATGATGTTAGCAGCATCATGCTGAGGGGCCATTTTGGTGCTGGTGGTCTAGTGATAAGATACTCGCCTACAGACCAAGAGGTTGCAGGTTCAAATACCACCTCCTTAACCAGAAGTTGCTCCAGGGGTACTATCCCTGTAGTCAGGTAATGGAAGTAGCTCTGGATAACAGTGTCAGCTAAATGCTGTAAATGTAAATACAGAAATATTCTCAATGAAAACCTGTTCCAGAGTGCTCAGGACCTCAAACTGGGCCAATGACTCACCATGACAATGACCCAAAGCACACAGCAAAGACAACAGAGGAGTGGCAAAGGAACAACTCTGTGACTGTCCTCGAGTGGCCCAGCCAGAGCCCAGACTTGAACCCTGTTGAACATCTATGGAGAGACCTGAAAATGGCTGTACCCTGATGGCCCCTATCCAACTTGAGCTTGAGTGGATTTGCAGACAGAAAACTGCTGCCATAAGTGCTTCAAATAAGTACTTAGTAAAGCGTCTGAATACTTCTGTAAATTTGATATTTAAGTTTTTTTAATAAGTTTACAAAAATGTCATTATGGGGTACTGAGTTTTATTGAGCAAAACTGAAAAGTGAAGGGGGTCTGAATACTTTCTAAAGCCACTGTATATTCCATTGTTCAGCTCCTTTATTATGCATTATCAATTATCAATGTTGATTTGTGTGTTTAGACCTTGTTCTTGTTTACATGTGTTATGGCGTTTTCTGTTATTTACTTTCACTGTTTTTACCAGTGTTAGTATTTGCATTTAGTTTAGTAGTTTCACATCTAGTCCCCTTGAGTTTCTTCATCTAAGATTTGGTTGGTTTAAAGTAAAAAGAAGAATCTAATGCTGGCTGCGCAGAAAAGACCCTATTCACACCGGTGAACCAAAAAGTGGATAATTCATTAAGCAAAAATGAAAATATGTTTGCACTCTTTTGAATCCACTGAACATTAACTGTTCTATGGTGAGTTGTGGTGGTAACATGAAAAAGAATATGAGAATAAACAAATACATATATTGGATTCTGTACATAGCAAGAGTGGAGAAAGACGTGTGCATCATCAAAGCTGGATCACACAGCCCTTCTCATCACTGGTAATGACCCAAACCCAATCAATATTTATCACTCTAATAATATTACATTTCACAGAGAGAGTCAAAAGCACACACACATATTCTAAATGACTAAATCCTACAAACACAAATATGCCATAAAATACAAATCAGAATGTTAATGTTCATTAATAGCACTTATAAGGCCTCCATTATTAAATCTGACAATGTCCAGCTTATGGTGTCTGACCACTACAGTGATTAGCATTAATATAAAATAAATGAACTGCAAAATTCTCTAAAGATGAAGAGGTGATTCAGGCTTCATCCTAAGAATAATCATTATCATATTAAAATAAAATATTAGTTTTTACATACTGCCTCACCTGTCACAGAGTGACAAGCCCTTAGTTCTCAGAGAATAATTGTTACTGTGTAGTTATCCAGCGGTTCATGTCATATTGCATAACCATTGATTCGTTTGCTATCACAGAGAAGTAGGTAGTCAAGAACAATTACCAGTTATAAAATATTAGACTACAATGATTATAACCACCAAAAGAACCATTTTATGAGTCACCCAGTTCATGCTTAATTTATTTCAGTGACCTTGTTTTAGGCTCTGTCAGCACCACATATGAATGCAAATGCCAAGTGGCATGAGCCAGCTTTTTTTTAATTCACTGAACTGGTTACAGAATCATTTAATACCATTAGTATCTTTAATTATATTTAATATTTGTTTAACTTGTTAAGTCATACCCTCAGTTCATATTGTGGGTACAGATATTTTCTTATTATGTTTTTTAATTCATCCATTTAGAGTTTTAAGACAGTTACTGTAAAAGAAATTTTACAGAAATATTTAGAATGGCTAAACAGTCTGCTGAAAAACAAACAAAATCGTTAGTGTGATAATATGGCTAGTTCATGAACATTGTGATTTTCCCTTTATCAAGCTTTACAGCTTAATACTTGACAATTGTACCACATTCACATACACATACACACACCCTGCGGCTTCGAGTAGCACCTAACTAAACACGGCTTCTGTGCACTTAATGCACAATTGACAAGGGGGGAGTGCAAAAGTGTATGTTACACAAGCTGTTCCTGTTTCCTTTTTTCTACTTGCCGAGCATTATGTAAGAGAGAGAGAGAAGAGAGATAGAGAGAGACAGAGAGAGAGGGGGGAGAGAGAGGAGAAAGAGAGAGAGAGAGAGAGAGAGAGAGAGAGAGAGAGAGAGAGAGAGAGAGAGAG